>JAWLRI010000756.1:1719406-1785638 GCA_034781795.1 Crypturellus tataupa | reverse complement strand
GGACCCCTACTCGGCAGGTCTGAGATGCTGGAGATGTGTCACGTAGGGCTGATGCAGACACGCTCTATGCGCCCAGGAGGGAGCCGCTACCCGCAGGGCAGCAGGCCTCACTGGCATCAGTGTCAGAAGGGCGCACGGCTTCGGCCGCCCAACAGGGCAGAAGCTGAGGCAGAAGAGGGGCCACAGTGCACCTCCTTCAGAGGATTTATTTTTCATCCCGGTCTGCCAAACATTATTTATGGCTCCACAAGCACTGCCAGTTGCCGCTGATGTCACCCTTGGCTTTCACATCTCTCACATCTTTCCCGGCACCTCGGTCCCAGCTCGGAGCACTGCTCCCCGGCGGCGCAAGGCGGGAGGGCGCCCCGAGGCCGCCGCGTGGGCTCGTGTCGCGGAGCCGCGCCAGCCGCGCCGTGGGCAGCGCTGCGCGCACGGGGCCGCGCTCCGCTCCGCGTCCCAGGGCACGAACGCCGGCCACCTGGGGAAAGCAGCGCCTGGCCCGCGGCACCGTGACGTAGGGGCCGGGAGCACGGCGGGGACACGGCGGATTATCTTAAAGAGCGGCCGCATTTGCCAGCTAGCTGTGCATGACGGCACCGGGGCGCGCAGCGAAAAGCCCTTCTGATGCCGTGCAAGTCCCCTGGGCTCGTCGCACTTGTGCGCGTCCTGAGCTCATCTAGTGGCCTGCAATGAAACACGAGGCACTTATGTTCCCTACACAGCGCAAAAGGTCTTGCTTAGAACTAACTCAAACAATTGCTGCTGCAAAAACACAGACGCTCATGAACAATATTTTGGATTTTTTTTTTTTTTTTTGGCATGCAACTTTTCAACTTCTTTTCCTTTCATCACAGAGTAAGGAATCCTACCTGCCCTGTGGAAATCCATCACACTAAGTTAACAGGCAACATGTAGGATTTGTGCTCGGCACAAAAAAGAGAAAATCCATCACAGCAATTGACAGATGCCAATACTCTAACTTCTGCTACTCGAGAACAGAAGATCCTTTGTACTTGACAAGATTTAGTCAAATTAATAATAATAATAATAAAAAGTATCAGTAATGAAATAACTCCTACAAAATGGTAATGCGTTCCTTAATATTCTACAGGTACTAAGATGTAGTTCAGCTGCACACCTTTTGGTTATACTGCACCGGGTCTCACTTGTACCGTAGTAGGTAACGCAGGAAGACTGTGCACAGTTCGGGGCAGCTTCTGTGCAGTCCACATCAGGCCAGCTGAGATCAGGAGCCGGCACAGACTAACTTCACCCTGGCCAAACGCGCAGCACGAGGGCGCCGTGGCAGGGATGAGGGGAGAGCGGCTGCAGTCACTGCCCTCCTGCCTTAACCCCACCGGGAAAGTCTGCACGGCTGCGGCCCGAGCAGAGCCCCTCGGGGCTCAAAACCCATCGCCAGCCTGCAAAGACGCAGAAGGCAAGTGAGGCAAAACTGCGTCCCTGCTTGTACGTCCCCTGCCAAGAGAGCACTCAGAAATAACCAAGCGATACGAGGGGTATTTACTGCATGCGACGCTAGCTCGCTCGCCAGGATAGAGCAGCCTGCCCTGAAGAACCTCGGCTAATAGGCTTTCATCCGAGCATTTTACAATACATGTGCCGCTTTAGCGATAAAATCACGTAAGTTGAAACGTAGCCAGAGAGAAGAGGCGCAGAAATCCAGTATGGGATTTATTTAGAAAAATATGTTTGCCATTGAAGTCCGCATTAGCAATTAGGCTTACATTTACTCAGGAAAAGAGGGTAAAAGTACCTTGAATGGATTTCAGAGGATCACCTCTGTCAACCAGGACTTCAGCAGAGATCCAGATTTAATTTACAGTTTTCTCAATGGAAAGCTGAACAGTACAGCATGTTCTAGAAATTAAATTTCTATGATTAAAGACATTATTTATTACACATAAGCTTTCTCCTGGGTGACTACTGAATCTATTTTTTTTTCATTTGTATATTTTAGCATGATTAACTTAAAAAGCATCTAACAAACCACATTTGCAGAGCTTCATTTGCTTGGTCTGTTTCTTTGCAATTATTATAGTTTTCAAACACTTTCCTTTAAGAAAGGCAAGATCCAGGTGCTGGCTAGGAGCTACAAATTCCCCTAAAACTGTGGATGCGAGCATTGTTTAAAAATAAAATCTAAAACAATTTACCAAAGAGATAGCTGGCTTCCAGACGAGACCTAATCCTAGGGATTGTCAAGCAGGACCAGACCAGGCAGCTCTATGCAAATTCCTCAAATCAAAAGTCATTTTTGGTAAGGAAGAGAGAAAATAAAGATTAACTGCAATATCACAGGAGATCGGTGTTACATGCGTAGCTGGAACAGTCAAGGTCTCAGAGACAAACTGAAAGGCAACACCTCTCTACTGTTTGCAAAGCAGCCAAACGGCAACTTTTTTTTTGTCTATCTCAATCTGAAATTACCTTCAAAAAAAATACCAACAACACTACCACATGTTGATGAAAAAGATTGAAAATACTTCTTTGTAAAAAATACATCGTTTTTTAGGTACTTTAGTTAAATCATGAAAGGAACAACTAAAACTACACACAGATATCATTTCAGTTCTATTCAAAGATTAACCAGAAAAATATGAAAACACTGTCTTTCAAATAAAAACTTTCAGCAGTACCAAATAAATAGACTTAAAGTGAACCACTTGAATGTTTAGTATTCTGCAATGAAATAAAATGGTAGGCAGCAGTTATCAACACACACAATATGCATAAATGATTTGCGTGCAGGATTCTGTTTTGAGAGAGAATTTGTATGTCATTTAATAGTAATAAAGGTGTGAAGGGGGCGCTGCAATTTTTTGCTTTCTTTGCCTTGTACTACATAACTTTCCTACAGCTGCACAAAGGAAGCACTTAAGAAGAAATGCTACAAAAGTCATAGTATAAAGAGAAAAAGAGCAGAAAGATTTAAAAATGTGTATGTTTTGCGGTTGCGAATGCATGACTTAGAAGGATAGCCCTCAGCAGTAAAGAATTCCATTTTCCCAATAAAGTTAGCGTTTTTGCCCTGATTTAAGGGAAGGTAGAAGAGTTTAGTGCAGTGCTCAGGTGAGCAAGGCTCCACCACTGACTTGATGCTGTGATCTTAGACAAATCTTTTCTTTCTCTCCCTTAATGTGCCATTTCTTTTCGCAACTTGTTGACCATTTTTGTCCTCCATTTAACAGCTGTCAGTTTGCTTGCATTCCTTTTCTCCCATGATCGGGAAGGTTGGAGGTTTTCTTTCTAATTGCACCTAATTAGCTGTTTAAAATGCATAATCCTCTTTAGCAGATTACTGCAGCAGAGGCTTTCAGGAACTGCATGCTCTTGTGTTACTGGAAGTCTCTGGGGCAAGCGAGTTGTGGCTTTCTACCTGATCCCTCCAGCCGCGTCGCTGGAGGCATTTGGATGAACACAGGCATCTGCACAAAGGGTTTCCAGAAGTCTCCTGGAAACAAAACAGATTGAACTGGGAGGTAGAGGTCTGCACTGGTGCCTTTGGAGTAAGCAGTCTAACATAAAAAGAGCCTCAGTTGAACCTCATGCATCTTTACTCAGTGAACTCCAATCCAAGAACACCAGATGTATAGTCTGATTAGTTTAATATCAAAAATAACCATCAAATCCATCCATACAAGAAACTACTAATCTATAATCAGCATTTGTTTCCTATGTGAAGAAGCACAGAATGGCTGAGGACCTCTAGAGATCCAAGCCCCTGCTCAAGCAGGGACATCCAGAACACGTGGCACAGGGGCGCATCCAGGCAGGGTTTGAAAATTTCCAGAGATAGGAAAGATAGGATAGATACAATCCACCGAAGCCCTTAATCAGTCACAATGAATAGAAAAAGTAAGGAGAAAAGAGTAAAAGAGAATTATAGCAGAATTAAGATTCCTAATCTGCTAAGGTCCAATAGCCACCGTTGTGAAAGAAGTATCTTCTATAAAAACACATTTATTATATACTGCTAGTAAAATCCCGACAGGTTTATCAAGTTATTATACTGAAAGCCCACCACTGGTGCTTACCCACTGAAAGCCCACGATCCAAATTACACGCTTTAGGCATTCATTGGAGAAGAATATTTTAGGAGAGGCAGATGGAAGGAGAAAAAAAAATGGAGAGGAGAGGTGAGGAGAGGAGAAAAGGTGAGGAGAGGAGAAAAGACAAGGCGAGGTGAAAAGGAGAGGCGAGGTGAGGCGAGGAGAGGACAACTGCAGTTCCTGAAAATTACCTTATGTCTTCCATCATTACTCTGTTAGCCCTCTGAAAATACCTTGAAAAAGGGGTATGTCAGAAATTGTTTATCTTGTTAAGCTGTATTTTTTGTTGTCTAGGTGTATGTCCCCTGCACACTCTATAAGCTTTTCTCTCTTCACAAAAGGTTCTAACAATCTTGGAATGTATAAACAGAAAGGTAGCATGGGACGCAGAAACCATAAACAAAAATAGTCTAAAAGGTAAGCAGAAACTTTAAAAGAGACATCCTAAGAATTGCGTGTTTCAAAAATACAGAAACGATGACAGTGGACAGCAAGGTTGTTTTGGGGGAAAGACGGAGTGGTCCAGGTTCACAACCCAATTATCTAATTTTATATTGATTCCTGTAACTGAGGAGCAAACTGACAGCATTAGCTGTCAAGGGTTCTTGATTTGATGCACGACAAGAGTGCCAAACTGTGGCAAAACAAATGGGCAGGCACATGATGCTGGTTCATAACGTGCAGAAACTCAATTCCCAGGGCACAGAATTCAATCTACTTAGGTCCATACCCTACCTCCTCAATGAATCTGCCCAAAGTATTTCTTAGCACTGTGCTCAACAGAGCAATCCTCGCGGCAGCTGCAGGTTAGAAATCACACAGGTAGTTCTGAAAATGAAATCCTAATGGAGAACTTGAATTAACTGAATTGAAGCACAGCCAACCATGCATCTCTCAGCGAGTTTATAAGCAATGTCAGCTGCCACACTCATTAATGTGCTGGCTATACTCTAACAAAAAAAAAAAAAAAGGTTTCCTACAATCCAGAAATGGACGAGTTATCATCTTTTGCCTTTACCCTAAAAAAGATCAGAAATAAGATAAACTAAGTGGCTAGGCTTGCTTAGCGACCCAAGAAGCAAGGCAAAGAGTATCCTTAAAATTTACACAGAGGCATTTGAGCAGTGCAAGCACTAGCAGCAGCCGTCATTACAGATGACTGAAGTCAAAATGGGGCTGAACCCACACTGCAATCTCAGGGCTTTGGGTAAGAACTTTCTGTCAAATGCCAGGCTTTACTCAAAAAGCAGTGACTGAAAATTGAGATATCAGATCTGTCAGTCAAAACCTCCCAACCTTTCTAAGTTTCCAGAACAATTGAAATTTTCACTAAAACATATTGGGGTTTTCTTGTGCCGGAACTAATCGATAGTTTAATCAAATGCTGTTCTTTCTCTTTCCTACCTGAATCAGAAATGCTTAAAAAAGCCTGTCCTTAAAGCATTCTCTTAAAAAAAAAAAATGGAAATATGGGAATGAAATGAAAATGCACCTAAGTTTTTCAAAAAAACTCAAGCAATAGCTCATAGCTAGGGCTGAGATATTCCCTGGATTGAGCAGGGAAAAATGATCCATGAAGAGAATTAAGACATTGAGCCCTGATGCATGGTCACAATAACTCTAATAAAGCAGCTGTTGTTGGCACAACCAAAGTTTACATATCAATTTAGGACAGTGTGATATTTCGGTATAGTATTGCTTAGCGGCAATTAGTTTTATTTAGAATGATTAGGTGCTCGGTTACTTCAAGGGGCCTGTTGGTGTTCAGAGCCATTCCGAGTTCATTTGCAAATTCCCGCTCCGATTAATTTTGTGCCTTTTCTTACAGATATTTCTTGCAACCCAAAATGTGGAGAATAAAAACGAAGGAAGCAGTGCTTACAATCCAAAACCATGTTAGGTGTCCTAGAATAAATGAGAAATGAACGAGCTATCCAAAAGCAAACCATGCAGAAGTCAGCGCTGCTCCACATTCCCCGCTGCAGAAGCAGCTTCACGCTGGGCCGCGGCGCAGTGCAGCTCCCCCGAAGAGCCGTCCTGGTGGCTGCATCTGCTGACAGCAAGGCAGAGCCGGGCAGGCAAAAACACATTCACTCCCTTGAGATGCTGGGATCTCAAGGGAGAAAAATTCAATCCTCACATCAAGCAGGGGCGGCTCTGCAGACAGGTCGAAGCTTTGTGCTTGCAGGGCTGCACGGAGACCACGGTGCCTGGGTCAACCGGGTGGATCGCAGCCACCCACCCCAGTCGGATCCGCACGGAAAGCGCCCGTGCGGCACCATGGTGGTAACGGCGCCCAGCGCGCACCAGGCCTGCTCCTTTCCGGCGGAGAACGTGAATCGCACACGCAGCCTGGCTCCCTAAGGCAGAGGCTGCTTTAATGGGCCCATTAACAAAACCTTAACAACCACTTGCTCAGATGTCAATGATGGTAAAAGAAATGTAAAGCTGAACTGTCAAAGTTTTAATATCCCAGCGACCAGGCAACACTTCACTGGTTATACATGTGCATTTTGATGGCACTGCAGCCACCTCTGGAGTGGAGGCCCTTCCCTTAGTCAAACAAGGCACGAGTTAATAAGATTAACGGGGTGCTACTCTAGTAATATTTGCCCTTGTATACCACTGGTGGATGGTACACAGCATGTGATACACTCCAGTCCTCCGCATGTTAATTCCAGGTCACAGTTTAATTAGTTCATGCATAATATATTGCAGGGATCTTTATTTGTGATGTGACTGCTTTTGTGTCGGGGTTTAACTGGAGAGGCTTTCCCCGTGTCTGTACGCGAGGTGCAGCAAGGCCCTCGGATGGCAGTGCAGTCCTGGGGCAGCGGCGCGAGGAGACGAGCACCAGCAGGACTGAGCTTCCCCCCTTGAGCTATCACCAACGGCCCCATCTCACTGCAGGGGTGTCACTACAGACCTGCTCTCCTGGTTTTATATTAACTGGGACTATGATTTTGAATTACTCAAATTACTACTATTTGGGTTTAAGAATCAAATACCCCTTATAGCCAAATAATATAGATTATTCACTCTTAACCATATACATAATACTTAAGTTTGTATCAACTTTGTATTTGTTTGAGCGTGATATCTAAAAAAGAAGTATATCTAAATAGTTATTCAACACCAAACATTGATCTAATGAATAAAAGCACTTCAGGTTTAAAATAATTTGGCTAGCACATACAAATGGCTTTGTTACAGTAATTACACACTCAGACTAATTGTGCACCTGATTCTAAAATAAACCTCACAGATTAAAACATTAAGTAGAGGGTTAAGACACTAATGCTGAGGGTGATAAGATACAATTATGTGTTTTGCTGTATTTTTAGATGGGATAGTTTTAAACAGCAGCACTGGTCTGATCTACAGAAATCAAAGAGTCTGACTCTACTTGTTCATCAGACATATGGAAAGAGACTCTCTCTGATAGCCTTACAGTTCACATAGACATCACCCTGACAGGGCAGCAGGGCTGGAACATTTAATCACTGTGGTTTATACCAGTTTGGATCTGCTTTATTTCTTTAATGCCAAATGTTAATATGATCCCTATTGTTTTCCTGCATCTCCATATTTCTGTAGCCACTAAGGAAAATATTTTTCCTTTAAACAATTTGTGCCCTGAAAATTCTGTAAAAAAAAAAAAAAAAAAAAAGAAGTCATCTAGTTTTCTGAAGGTGACACATCCTTGCTTTGTACAATAGGTCACATCTCAGCACCTTAAATCACCTACCTCCAAATATAAACCTTATCTTAGCTGCTTTCACAGTCTTTGATATAGCGTCCACTCCAAATAAGAACTACCTGTTTTCAGTAGCAAAATACCTTCTTAGTCAATTGCTATCAATTAACCTTCAGCAACCGCACACTGCATTACAAAAGGATTATGAATGTAGATCAGATCACAGTCCATCACAGAGAGGGAATTAGGTATATACATAATCAAAGTCCATTACGCTGTATACCGTGTGTAAATTACCACAGCAGGGCAGCACCAGTGTTTTCACTACTTCTCAAAAACCCTTGGTGCATACTAATATTTGTCAGAGCTTCCCAAGTGACCAAGAAACCTGCTACTAGTTAGTAGTCAGATTAAGACCTACTATATGAGAATTTTACTGTATTTAATTCTCCTGTCTTCATGCACATCTCATGTCAGGACACATAATGCATGTCTGGTCCCCAAGAGAAATACTCTATCTTCCCTCTCCCTACAAAAAAAAAAAAAAACATAGGCTTCTTGTCTGTGTTAACAAAAGTTATTTACACTAAGAATTATGAACAAGAAATTACAGAAGGAGCTATTTCACCATTAATCCTACATTATTTTAGATACTGGATATGAATAATTCCTTTTTTTTTTTGTTATTAAGGTTTCATATTTCCCTTCTGTTCTTGGACTGGCAGATCAACAAGTACAACTGGATCTGTAGCTCTAATTCCAGCACCATGATGAGCCTTCAGCAGCAGAGCTGTCACAGCCGACAATTAGAAAAATAATAACTTACTGCTGAGAACTGGCGAGTGATGTATTCAGCAACACGACACTCCTTCACTTCTGCAGTGCTGCCTCGGCTCTTAAGCTGCGTGATCCCTGCTAACATCGGTACGGCTCGCGGCGCTGAACGCCCTCGTAACGACTGTGAGCTCTAGGAGATTACAGCGCTGTTACCAGACACCAACCTGCACGGACTGCAGAAACGAGGGACAGCAGAAAGGTTATTAAGTTGCTCTCAGTAGCATCTTACAGCTTTACTGATTTGAGATATAGCTTCACCCCAATATTCTCTCCTGCTAGTCCTCTCTGAGGGTATAACATGCATGGGAAGAATCACCTTCTGTCTCCCGCTTCACTTCTGTGTACATATCACCCTCTTTCCTCAGAGTGCTGTTGCTCTTTTCCACCCGTGATGTTCCCCGTATCTCTCCAGTGACACCTATTTGTGATTTTGGCTGGGCTACAGAAAACTGAAAATCAAACATTGCTCTCTATGGAGTGCATGTTATCCTGTCATTCATCCTGGGGCAGGTGCTGATGCCCAGTAAGAGTCCGAGTCTGGCTGGTGGCTGAGTCCGTGAGAAGAGGAACTGTGACATTCTTTCCAAGAATATGAAAGTGCAAGGAAAGATCTGCTAGAAAGGTCCCCAAGCTCTTCACACAGTGGAAAGGACATGCAAGGTGCAGGCAACAAAAAGTCAGTTTGATTAAATTCCAGCTGACTTAACTGAAGTCCTTCAAAAAAGACCAGAAGAATAATTTAACTAGCAGTGATTCTATCAAGTTGTCATGGCCATGGCATGCAACAGAGCCACTGTGTTTTGATGCAATATCAGTTGCTTAAGTGAGGATTACTCTTTTGCAAAGCCACTACCCGGGAACTTGTCCACTGGGAGGGAGCTCTCCTTTAGGATTTGCATGATAGAGTGAGAATGTGTTTAGTTCTCAAAAACATGCTATCATTTCACCATCCTCAAAAGCAAAACCAAATTGCACTATTGGACCTCTTCTTGGAAGGCTTATGGCTAATATATACTTCCACCCCACCACACACACGAGGTTTCCTCGCTCGTGACCTACGTATAAGTGCGTGAGCGCACGAAGACGAGCGGCCGCTGTGATCACACCAAGCACAGTGACGCGTGCCCAGGCTGGACACACAGCCAGCAAGGCTGGGAACCCGGTGCTCGCTCGTTTCCAACCCCAGCTGCTCACTGCCTACACCGTTCTCCAGAGCTGCGTTGCCTCATCTACACCACTGTAAATGAAAGAACAACTCGAGGCTCGCTTAGACAGCTGGTTGGATATACAGAGACAGATTATTAGATATACAGAGCTAAATGACTAGTGCTGAAGTATTTGACATAAACAAAACCAGCTCAGTTATAAGGTGGTCTCATATAAGTAATATGCACACAACTAAGCTGTATGGGAAGCACAGAAAACAACTTTTCTCCCAAAGGCCCAGCACGGGGTGCAGGCAGCCCACTGCCCACAGCACAGATACTTCCACGTTCACGTCCCAAAGGCCTGGGTGGCACCCGAGAAGAATCCTGTACCATAATCTTGCTAAGAGCTATGAAGAGAAACCTCACATATCATGCAATGCGCTAGCTTATCGCTCAGCAGGATAGAAATGCATTATAATTTTATTCTGTCACTAAAGCTCCTACCCTATGTTGGACTTAACCCTTTCTATAACCCATCCTCATTAAATTATCTCACTACTACCTTGCTCAAAACATTTGCCTCTCTGTTACTCATAATTATTCCAATGTGCTCCCTTTTTGCCCTTTTATTTCCACTAAGACAGCTATAATTACAAAAGCATTTCTTGTCTTAGACATGCTTGCATCACTAAGAGCAGTAGACCTTCATCAGGCTATACTGTTAATCTTTCCTATAATGACAGAATTTGTAATATTCTAGAATCAAATCCATTTTACAGCTCATTTTACAGCTCCGGGGTTAGTTGTAACAGTGACAGCTCTTGTGAGATGAGATTAATGTATCTTTTACAAAACATGTAGACCATTTGCTCAGATAAGGTTTTCTGGTATTTTTAATATCCTCCACTACTTGATTTTTTTTGATAGTTACAGTATTCCACACAGTGATACAAAAAAATGTTAGGAGTTTTCATGCTGGTGCCTGAATAGAGAGACACACTCTCTCTCTCTTTTCCTTTTTTTTTTTTTTTTTTTTTTTGTTTAAACTACTCAGAGACTTAAAAAGTCATTATGAAGGTTTCAGTTCTAATTCTTCTTAAATCTGATCTACAAGAAGAGATGCCTCTTATAGATTTCCTGACAGCTTAATGACCTGGACTTTTAAAAATGGTTTCTCTTTATTAGCTATGCTGGAAAGGAAACCAACATCAGCACAGCTACTGTGGCGGGGGGAGACCTAAACAGCGATTGGACATAAGGAATTTTGTAAGCCTGAATTTAATATGCTTGTTTTCAGTGGCAGGCAGCTTTAGGAACCAATTATACCTAATTTAAGTACATTGAAATTGCCACTCTGACTTACATTTATGGAGTGTGATATGAATAAAAGAGTAGGCTGGATTTTGAGCAGACGGGTTCTAGCCAGTGGATCTGAATCACTTTGAACTTTGGGGGAATTAGATGTGGGCTGACATTTGTGGCTTTGGTTCATCTCCACAAGGTTTCACAAAACCAGAATATCAAACCCAGCTTCCTCAGAATTTGCAATTGCTCTGATCTACCTCTGAACTTCATGGATACAGTAAGTAAGTGAGGTTCAACAAGTGGCTTGCTGAAGTTCATTGAAGCAGTTGGAACAGAGCACCAGCCCAAACATAAATATATATATATATGGTTACATAAGCAAGGAAGTCAGCCCAAATATAAATATATATATATATGGTTACATAAGCAAGGAAGTCCATACACTGTGAAGTGCATGCAAACATTATACAGAGGTGTGAGACAGCTCATTTCAGATACGATGCACTTTTTTTTCCAAAATCCTTCCATAAGATTTTTTGGTTATCTTGATCAGAATTAACAAGAACCAGATGCTATTAGCTTTATTGGAAGTTTTAATAGCTGTTGTATTTCAAAACGTCAGTGTTAATGCACCAGTGTAAACAATCCCTTTGACTTTGTTTCCTAGTAATATTCCCTTACTCAGCATAATAATATCATTGGACTGGCTATTATTCATCCAGACAAAATCCTATTGATTTCACCGGGGTAGGATTAGGCTTTGAACATTTGCAGATGCTGGATTACACTCCTGGCAGCCTCTTATGGATCTCCCCCATCCTCCCCTGGTGTCTACCCTCCACAGAGCTTTTCTTAGATCCATGTCCCCCATAGGGGCTTCACCCAAAAGTCTTTGCCCTACGCATTAGAACCCACAGGTCCTTTGGGATGTCATTCAGGCCAAAAGGCAATCAAGGTTGTTCTAAAATCTATTACGGGAAATTGTGCCTTGTTGTGCTGAAGAGTCAATTGCGTGTCAGATATGCAATTAAATCAACCTATGTTGTGTCTCATTAAATCAGATATGAAGCAAGGAATGATTTTTCTTTTCTTTTTTTTTTTTTCTTAGATGAAGACTATCCTGGTCTCAGAAACACCTGAGCGGCTTCTATGCATAAAATTTATCCTGGAGCTATAAGACTGCCAAAATGTTATGCATCTTTTAAGTCATTGACTTTAATGAGTTCTGAATGGCTAACTCCTTTGCTAATGCTTGGAAATTTTAGATCACAAGAAATACGTGTTTACAGTTCACGCAAACATCTTTTTGCATGTATTTTAATTGCTCTGTTAGCACTCATTCATTGAGACAATGCCAAAACACAGCAGTAAAAAGGACCCCCTCTCAGGATTCACAAACAATTCCTTGCAGAGCTGCAGCTCCCAGAAACAACCAAAGCTGTTTAACTGTCAGGGAAAGTGACAAATGACTGTCAAGATGGAAACTGAGGCAGACTTGGAACATTTCTGAAACTCAGAATTTTTACACATTTTCCAGGTTCAAATTCAGAGGATCTTCAAGATCTCACTTTAATACAGGACCTAAATTTAAATAAACCTCATTCAGGAAATTCAGAATATTAACTCCATTTCCTGAGTAGCTGTTATTGAAACCTAGAGTAGGGCAGAGCACTTTTGATTTCCAGTGATTTCGGACTCCAGTGGATCCTACGTTAAGACCTAGTTAAGACTTTACGGTTATCAAGAAACTGGGAACATCTTTAGAGGAACATAGGAGGAAGATAACACTTTACAGTGTCATGAAAAATAAATGGAGAAATAACACTGAAGAGTAGTTCTGCATTATTCTATCCACCTACTAGAGTAAAAATTGAGGGAAAAAGAAAACCTAGAAGCCTCCCCTCCCTGACAGTTACTTCCCAAAGGGTCTAGTTATAGGCAAACAAGCCCCAGGTGACTAATAAGGACTAAGAAAGAATAACACAGCAACAGCAGGTAATTAAAAATGGCTAACTGTGCTTCTTTGGCTGCTTGTTTGTTGTCAATATCTGTTTTTAATTTTTTTTCACTCTTGTGGTTGTAAAAACACATATTATAAAGCCCGTAAGCCTGTCAGCATGACTGACAAAAGTCCAACAAGTCAAATAGGTCTCTGTGTACACGTACCCTTTTTTGAGCTTTTTCTTTTGCAGCATCTATTTCAGCGTGTAGGCACCCACAGTTTGCTGTTTAAGGAAATCTGTTAGAGAGGGCAATCTCTCAGGAAGCGAGCAGACACAGAAGACACGGATTTCGGCGCGAACCAAGCTCCACAAGCACAGCAGCGCGAGGCCTCCCTGACCCGTCTCCGTCACCGGGGTCAGGGGAAATAGCTCCACCAACGCCACAAATTCCCGATTCCCTGCCTGGACGCTGCGGGGGCAACGCAGGGCGCCCTGACCCTCATGCTCAGCCCTCTGTAAGGTTATTATCTAGCTGTCAAGGATTAATTCCGACTAATTTAGTTCCTGCTGTTCTCAGAGGGGCTCCCAGTTATTCCTAATTCCAAGAAATAATATTTACCTCACCTGCATCTTGCAGCTCCTCTGAAATTCCAGGGAAGGCGCAGCGGTGGTATCCAATTCCCAGTTGAAGTGTTAACTTTCTGCAGAAGAGCACCAGGCAGGCACTCAGCATTATTTCATGCAGTGGTAGAGGCAGATGGCTTGCAAAGGCTTTTAACTTCTCTTACAGGAATCCTCGATCTGATCGGCATATTAAAAGACCTGCAAATATATGTTATAATAATCTTACCTTTCTGTGGGTGATTCAAGTCTTGCTAGTATTTCACTAGACTAGAGCAATTTCCTCTGCTATCTGCTGGTGATTACTACAAATGCCATGTAAAACAGTGCTCAGACAGGTCACTCTGATCATCGTTTGTTTCCATTTTCATCTTTACCAAGCTGTAACCCCACCTTAGCTCAGCATTTTGTGACAAGCTCCTCAGCAAGTCTGGTTTACCAGGCCGTGGTAAATCTGTGGACAACTGCATCTGGGAGAAACATAGCAATCCAGTGAGCTTTTAACAGGAAGGGTGAAGACAAATACGTAGGCCGCCAGTAGCAGACTACCAAATCCAGAGCTTTCCAGCTGAAGCCTGGTGCTTTCAAGTATTTTCAGTGTGTGGGGGTCACAGCAGTTGGGTGGGATCAGTGTTTTGAGGAGCAAAGCAGGAAGTCTGCGGATCTTTCACTGAATATGGCAAAACAAGAAAAATGGGTGATATTCTAGCAAATCAAATTGGTGCAAATTCACCAACCTGCTGGATTCTGTGCTGCTAATTTCACGCCGCTGCAATACAACCTTTCAAAGCCTAGCGTGGCATGGACTATGAAGCTGCTCAGCGTGACAGGTGCTGGTGAAGCGTGACATCAAACGCCCCTAAATCCCAGGCACAATTCAAACTGACCTTTTGAAAAACAATAAAATTACTGAATTTTTAAAATTGGAGGACTCCATCTCCCACTGCTGTTTGTGTTAGACACTGCAATTGCAACTGGAATTTCACTGAAAGAGAATTATCATGACTAAAGGACAAATTCCCAAGCTGAATCGGCTGGTATGAGTAAAGCTTTTATATATTGCTTTTGCTTCTAAGCAGTGGAAGAGGCTTTTGGCCCTCTCACCCTGATTTACAGTGTTGCTGACTGAGGCTAAAAGTCAGATCTCTACCTGGGGGTTCCTCATGAAACCCCTCACCTTCCCACATCAGCTCCTTTCCAGGGGGTGTTTCACTTCTGTTTATTTCTAGTCCCACCAAAATGAAAGAGTTCTTTACCTCCATTAGAAAGACAACTTCAGCGAGAATCCCAGCTCAGTTTTAAGACTAGTGATTGAGATGGATTCACACAAGCTATTCAGGTGAGCTTAATCCAGCCTACAATTTATATACTTTGGCCATCATAGTTCTTCCCTTTTTTTATCTCCTGCTTAAAGGATGCCAAGAAAAACATATATGGCACAATGAAACACTCTAGTAATGTTTTCCCCAGTCTGCTCTACCTAGTAAGAAGTTACTCTATTTAGCACGCACAGAGTTCCTTGTGTGTCATTGCTAAGTCGCTACCTTATTATTTCCACCATTGTATGACTCAGGTTTCTGAACCTAACGTCTAAGTAAACTTTGCAGTTATCTCCACCTTTCCTCAGAGTAATCTTCAGATTAGGAGTGAAATGAAAAGTCATGAAACAACTTTTTTTTGTTAAAAAGCCAGCTTTATCTGTGAAAGGATTGTAACCGTTACCAAGGCAGGAAATAAACATGTGAGAGTTGGAGAGTTGGGTGAGACTATAAAACTGTAATTACTTTTTAAAATTATTGCTAACAAGCAAATTAGCCACAGCACGGAACGGCAGCAGATCAATAACACGGTAAAACTACGAAGATTTTGCTGATTGCATATTGTCAGCGGATGCAAACTGTAAAAGAGGTCCCTGCAGGCCTCACAACAATAACCTACAGAGGAGTGAGGCACAAAGGCTATCGAGCTTCAAGATGTTTCCATCTCCCTAGGCAGCTGCCTCCTGGCCCATCAAACCGCCTATTAGTCACAAACTCATCCAAGGAAGAGTCCTCAGGCCAACGGTGCTCTCCCATCATCCTGAAAGATGGCGCGAGCTCCTCTTGAGCTCAGCTCAGCTCATTAGTTTCCAGGGGCTCAAGCAAACTATGACGGTGGCGTTGCCCACACAGATAAATAGGTTTGCACATCCGCTCAGCAAATGCCTGGAGGCTCACTCCGAGTTAGTTAACGCAGATTTAAAGCTGTAAGGGAGCTGAAGTGTTCCAAGTCACAAGATTTTGCCACGTAATAGAAATCTTTTCTTCACCTGCTTTAAAAGTTGTTGGCCGACGTATCGTGGCAATGCTGTATTAACAAATATTTTATGTGGTCATATATTCCCTAAATATTTCATAGGTTTTCTACAAACCACAATGATAGGTTTATTTTAAACTCAGTTAAGTAACCGTGACACACGAGATACATGCCAGCACATTCCCCTCTGTCGATATGCTCACATATAGCAAAATAATAAACTTTCAGAAATAAGCTTTCAGAAATTGCACATACATCATCTTTTTAGGGGTAAATGTGTGATAGATGGCAAAGTTTTGTAGCCTTCCAATTATGCAGCCATTGTGTCTGTAAAGGATGAAAAGACAGAATAAGGTTCTATTCGCAGTGATAAACGGTGGCTGCGTTACTGCTGTAATTACTTATTTACAGATATTGGCTTATTATCATGCCAGTATTTACTCCGAGCAAGTATGCTTTAAGTGCCTGTTCTGCTGGTTGTCTTTTCTTGCAAAATTTATAGCACCAGAAATCAATGCACCCTCAACATGAAGTCCAGTCAGTTCTCAAAAACTTGTGTTTAATCGCCTTGATTTAATTACCTCGACTTATTCAAGAACACCAGAAAAGCTGTAGGATTGCAGGTCCTCCAGATTCAAATGGACATGGTTCACTATGAATACCTTTTAGATAGTCAATCACTCTGAAATTTGAACCTATGCTCTGCATGAGAATCCTGTATAACAAAGTAGTGAGTGATCATATATGTAAAGATATTACCTTTCCGATGAAACACAAGAAAGCCTCTGTTTTGGCATTTGCTACCTTTGGAGAACTCGTCTTGCAGCCAGCACAGAGCATGCCTACGTTTGCACGCTGCCTCTTGAGGATGAACGCCAAGGAAGCACAACATCGATGCACAACACGGTACCGCAGCTGAAGACAGGACAGTGCAATTTCTGCAAGAGACATACGCCACAAAAGGGTGGCCACCTCGGAACGGCAGGAAGTGCCAGGTGACATAAGCCATCGGTGCAGACAAGGACAAAGTGCTGAACTGAATCAGATGCAACTGGGCTGGAGAGCATGGGGGGCTCCTCAGTCGCTGCTGTGGGCTGGGGGAATCCTTGCAGCCTGGCCAGGCTGCCCAGAGCCTGCTGAAACTCACAGCAAGGCGAGAGGGAGAGGCGAGAAGAGCACAAATATCCTGTGGACACAAGAAGTGCTGACTAGGTCTCAGTAAGTTGGGCACACAGTTGTGAGCCAGAGGCTGGCCATGCCTCCACCACATTATTCAAGGTATGCTTCATTTCATTTTTAATATAAATATCTGTGTTACGCTGTGTGCCTGCGGTTTCATATTCCCAAGAGGGAGAGTGGGGAAGAAATACCTGTAAAGGTGACTACAGGGCTTAAATTTTAAGTCCCTAAAGCCTGGGAGCTTTAGGTATGGGCTTGAGCCATATGTTTTATTTATTTTAGGAAGGGTCCCCTAGACATATTATTGAACCAGCCTTGGTTACTGTTATTGATATCTGACATAAGGTTATACTTAATCACTATCATTTAGTACCACTGCTATGAGGAATCCAAAAAATCCAGTCTGACCAGCCAGTCTACCAATATGGGAAATCCTTTCCAGACCCCAATAGGCAACTGCATAAATAAAGCATACAGCAAAATATCAAACCAATGAATAAGCTGTCATATAAACAAGCCAAACAAGCCAGTAAAAACCACACCAGCATGTAAAGTAGGAGAACAGAGATCTGTGCCATCAGAACGAGGCATATGAACTAGGAGAGAAATGCCCTTTCTTGCAAGGGATCAGGAGCCAGACGGAGGCTGCGCAGCTGAGCTGGAGGCTCTGCCTCACACTTCATAGCTCCACATGGGAAGCAGTAACTGAAACCTTCTATAAACTGCAAAGGAGCACACACACATGCAGTGTGAAGCTTGGAAACGCATGGAAGAGCAGACAACGCTCCTCCTAGCCTTCGGTGCAGGGAGGCTCTGACTATTTCTATGCAGGACCCACAAACAGCCCATTCAGCAAGGAGGGCTTCATGACTATAAAATTGAGTTTAGATTAAAAAAGAAGTGGATTTCTATCTACGGCACTTACACCTTCCAGTTAAGCAGGAGAGACTTGAGAGAAAACTTTGGCCTTTGTGAGCAAGCTGAATGTTGCATTTTACTTCCTTAGGATTTTATGAGATACAACACTGTTTATAAAGAGGAGCAGAACTGATGAGGGATGTGACTGGCTCAACAAATACCGCAATTCTCCTCTACGTGTGACAGTTACCTCCAGCAATGTTCTACTGGCTTCGCGTTTTCACTTTCAGAACCCGAAGAATTTTATGTTGTTAGAGAACAATGTCTTGAGAACTTGAAAGAGAATAACTGGACGTAATTAAGTCTCTAAGAATCAGAAGAGTGAAGTCAAGAGTTCACACTAAACTGGTTTATACCCATGAAGGACTTAGGCCATTAAGTGTCTCTGTGTACTCACTCCCATCACGTAGGTTCCAAATTAGATGTTTTCCAATATCTGTATTAAATGCCATTTATTTCTTTTCCAGCTTCAGAGTTGCTGAATCTGCATTCCAAACTGAGACTCAAAAGACATCATATCCATTTTAGCCTTTCTGAGAATCTGAGACAAGTAAAAATCACGCAGATCATGTACACCATAGTTACATTTAAAAAAAAATAATTTAACAGACTAGTAACAGATGCTTTAATCACAGTGTTGCATATAGTAACCATCCCCTTTTCCCACAAGATAAGCCTGTAATTACTACATATTTACATGGGGGACTCGTATCTTAGACATGTGGCTGTAATGACAGTTTTTGTCTTCTCTTTTTTTTCCCCTGTTGGTGTTGCTACATTTGTTTTTAAAGAAAAAAAAGAAAACACACACACAAATCTATAGTGTTTTTAAAAAGCACACATACTGAAGTATTTACTAAGCAATTAGTGGGCAAATCTGTCAATGGAAAGTTCTTATGTGCCACTGAATGTGGTTTTAAAAACAAGAGCATCTACTAGGTTTGTGATACTGCTCATATGTACGGTAATCTTGCTCCAGAATGCTGTTAACGTTTTACATTTTGGAGAAGATGTATTTTTTTCCACACACAGAAAAAAGGAAAGTGGTTTCCTGCAAGTCTTGTAGCACTCCTGTGTTAGCGCTGCCAACATTGCCTAGCCAAAGCTCAAAATCAGCAAGACATCTTCACCTATTCAGCTTTTGACAGTTGATCCCAGGCTAGTCTTTCATCCTTCTAATTTTTGCAGCTCCTCTGCATCTGCTTCTTTAACATTTGGTGCTCTTTGGCGAAGAGCCTCTCCGCAGCTTTCTGTGGAGAGCCTGAGTAGGGTCATCTTTGATTCCCCTTTCCTCTTCATTTCATATCTTATCTTTGGTCAAACCTGTCCTAACATTAAAATCCAATGTATGACATCTCTCTAGGCTATTCACACCCATCTACTTTCCTGCCTGGAATCCAAACGGAAATTTTGTTTTGTTATTCAGAACTCCTCTCTGATATGACACACTATCATCTCAATACAGCTAAAATAGACTCTTCCCTTTTCTATTACTTCTATTTTTCAGCTATCTCCTACCTCCCAACTTAGAACAGCATATCTTTACCTAAATATTGCTTCTTTACATTCAAAGCAAAGGCAATTTTGACCAACAAACAAAAAGTCGTGCCTTGAGCCTCCAGTGTGCTCCCACATAGCTGATAGATGCAGAAATATGCATCTTCCTGCTTTCTAGCATGCTGCCCATAAAGTTACACACAAATACCTGTGAAATGATTCGCTACTCTCCTTCCAAGCGACCTTTAAAACTCTCCTGGGCAGTGGTGACTCTGCTCTGCCCCTGCACTGCACAGCATGCTGATTTTTACTAGTGCTCCCTCCTCTGTCCGCATCCACACGCCTCCTCTTTTCTTATACTTGGCTGCTGGACTTGCTTGGTTGCCCGGACTTGTCTCTTATCAGTAAAGCACCACATCAAACAAGTTCCTGGCCCATCACTGCTCTCTGATGAGTGCTGGTAGTAAAATCCAACAACAACAATATTAAAGAACCTAAGAATGCTGTAGGTAGTTAATGCTAAATACATTTCATCACAGTTTTCTGGAATATGATGTAAAAATACATTGACAATGTGGTAGGAAAAATCCCCAAAGTAAGTAAAATAAAAATTATGTCTTAAGATGGTATATGGTACATTTAAAATATATATATATATATATATATATGAATCCAGGTCACTAACAAAAAATAATAATAATAAAAAAATCAACACACAAAGCCAAAAGCAAAAAGGAAAAGAAACAGTCATAGGAAATGAGAGGGAGACATGCAGATGACACACAGCATGTCAGACAGAAATAATAACACAAAGCCAGGAAATTGTTGTCCCCTAGCAATGACTTTGGCCTACAACCATGCATAGCACTGCTCCCCCCACCTACCCATACTGCTTGGGTAGTTAACTGTAGTGCATGCTGGAGTTTGCTATATACTTATCTTTGCTCAATTTTATAGAAATTCCACTCGCAGAGCTTAAGGGCAACAAGTCTTTGCACAATTATTTCTTTACGGTGGATGTTGTCTCAAGTGCAGAACTAGCTCATTTTTATTGCCTTTCGCCTTCTCATCTCTGACATCAATGGGAAATCAGGCCGTGCAACTACCCAAATACATCTGCGAGAAAAACCTATGCCAGAAAATAATCTAACACTCCTGACCATCCTCCCTTTAAGCAAGGAAGTTCAGTGACGCAGAGGCTGCGGGCTCTCTGCGCCCACACAACAGGGTAAGTCACAGATGAGTCTGGCTTCAAATAACCGACTCCCAAAAGCTGAATAAGTAGCACCCGGCTCCCTGGGCTTTCCTTGCACCTTGATCCGTGTGCTTATCTTGGAGCCTGTCACCCCCCACATACCTGTCTCCCAGAGCAGACTCTTCATGACAACGTTCTGTAGAATTTATCACCACTTTCGAATGTGGCATTTTTAAGTCTGGGGGCTCGCCCGCCTAATACTAAGTTTTACGTATACATGGGTCTTTTCAAAAAAAATAGCAGAAGATGGAAATTGAAAAGAAAAAAAAAGAAGCTTACTAAAAGATTTCTGGAATAATGTATTGGCTTTAGGTTTAAAACCGGAGTGTTTCACAGTAGCATTAAGAAGACAAACAAAAGCAAACCCAAACAATTCAGTGGACGTTAATATTTGATGTACAAACACACTTTTACGAAACAGCAGGAATTTTGGCCTAAATAAATGCAGAAGTAAGGAAAAGCAGCTGGGAGAGAGGAACAAGAAGGCTCGAAAGTTTGTGCCAACAAATGCTGAAGTATAGTTTTTACAAGCCTGCTTTCTTTACTCCCCACTCAAATAAAAGTGTATTTTGCTACTGTCAGTAACATTTACGCAGTGACTTAAAGCTGAAAACACACTGGCTGTGCAAAGTTAGGTCTCTATTCAGCACAGCTTGTGTAATGCATATGCAGAAAAAAATAGGGTGTTGTGCTAAAACTCAAGTTTATTTTTAAAAATATGTACGAGACTGACCTTGCACCCTTTGTGCACATGAGTAGTCACTTCAGGTCACTAATCATCATTCAGCTATTTCAAAGCACTGCACAGGCATTCATTTATCAGTGGGAAAATTGAAGCTTGTAAAGACAAGTCCAGCAAATAAGGATTTACAGGATCAGGTCCTAATTTTTATCTGTCATATTTAAATTGATTTAGAACTAAATACCTTCAGAAGCCTGGGGAGAAATATAGTACACAGACATATGAATTCAATTGGCTCTAGAAAGCTCAGAATGGAAATGTGAGTGAGCAGGAACAAGTAAGTTCAGTGCCTGTTTGGAAGTGCCGGATTCAGTAACCATGTATTTTGCAACTGTCAAGTCTCCCTCACCTTTCTCTTGCTCAAAACCACACTTCAAAACAAGACATAATTGCAGGCAACACAGACCAACATAAGTGCTTAAGAGTGTGTGTTTGTATTAGATATAAATACATGAATGTTTCTGTACAGGAGGGACACGTTGACCCAGTTCCGTTAAAATCACCTGCCTCACTTTTATCATCCTTAGTTAAAACTCAAGAGCCTCAGGAAGACTGCGACATTTTAAACACAGCCAGTTTTTGTGGACGGCAAGGAGAACGGTCTGACCTAAAAGATGTTTGCACGGAGGAATCGGAACCTCTTTCCTGAGGTCTTCCCCGGCCAGCAGGTTTTGAGCAGAGGCTGAAATCAGTGACTTTCTCTGCCTAAAACCCGAGGGCTTGTGCACACATACTATAGCTGGCTCCGAGCACCTAAGAGAGCCCTCACAAAAGTCCAGAGCAATTCCATGTCTTTACTTGCATGAGTTGCACCCGTTTTGTTACGTTTCCCAGCAGTTCAACTCTCTATAGGGATTCATTCCTCTTTTGCAATGAACTGACACCTCCCCCCGCCAAAAAAGCCCTTTTCCTGGTTCAGATGAGCCGTGTGGAGCGTCCAGGGCAGACACCACAAGTGCTGGAGCTCTGGCAGCAGCCCCCGCAGAGGTAACTTTCCACGAGCGCCGAGAAGCCGCGGAGAGCCCCGGGCTGAGCAGCGAGCGCCGCGCAGCCAAGCTGGCCACGGAGCAAGAGGGGATGGATCTTGGGGTGGGCTGTCAGCGCGGGAACGAGGAGAACATTCCAGCGGCTAAATTAAATCATGCTGAAGCTCTGTTTCAAATGGCATTTTAAAAGCATGGAAGGAAGGAAGGAAAAGCCATCACTGTTGGTGCAAGACAGTAAGCAGCACCAAAAATGAACCCTATTTCACAGAAAACCTGGCCTGCCGTTAGCACAGCATTTTCTGATACTCACACGCTAAACCAACACCGCAGCGTGACATGCGCAGCATCAGCCTCAGTTTTGTCCCAGCTGGTAGACAAAGGCAGCACAGAACAAAACAGCTTTTTAATGTTGGGAAGGCGCCTCAGTTATCCAAAAAAAAAAAAAAAAAAATACTGAAGAGTGGCTACGAGGAGACACCCCTACAATAATCAATCACCAATCAGTGCTAGAAAGTGCTTATTCTGCTGTTATACCAGGAGCTTCATTACTCCATGTAGTCCGTCCTCAAGAGAGGAGAGAGAAGGGTTTCTTGCAATGAATAACGCAATAGCTTCCACGCAATAGAAGCCTTTAATTCTGGGAAAACAACAACAGGAGAAAAATACCAGACAAGCTCAACCGAAGCAGCAGTATTACCGAAGGCTCTTTGGTCATCACTTCCCTATGTCTTCTAAGCATACAGAATGATAGCTGTCCTAGTCTAGGCAAGGTGAAAGGGAATTCTAACCTGCAGCAAAATATTCTGGCTTGGAGCATTTATAACTTAATATTGCCTTCACAAAATGACAGGGAACACTGCGCTGGTCCAAACCCCGACGGTGGAAACTGACCCAGTGAAATGTGTGCCCTTTCAAAGTAAGCAGAGGGCTATTTTAAGCTCCATGTAAAAAACTATTTAAGTATATTAAAAGGTTGATAATAATATTCATTTCAGGTAAAGGATATGGATCTAAATAAAATATGTACAATTCATCTGTGCACACGCAATATCAGAATGCAAAAATGGTTTGAATCTGTAGATGAATTTTTTACATTCTAATTCATAACTCTCGGGATCTGCAGATGATAATATTAAATCCCCTGGAAAAGAGTGGGGGGGAGGGAGAAAAACCATTTATGCTGTTTATTTTTGAAGCATAGGCATTTTCTTTCCTCTAAGTGAGCCTACAACCATCCTGGCACCTATTCTGCACCACTAAATAACAACTGGATGCTCATGCTTGGAAAGCTGGGTGAGGGAAGCAATTTAAAATTTATTTTCATAGTGGAAAATAGGTTTTGCCAAAATAGTTTCAGTTTATGAAAGGAGAGAACAGCTGTATTTGGTTTATAATAAATCTTTCACAAATCAGTAAAAGCAAATAGACAGCACAACTGTAACCCATAAAAGTGGAAAATATTAAACAACAGACAGTGAAGTTGTTAAACTTTCCCACAGATGCTGCTGGTAAAAAGCCTTAAAAAGCCTCTGCAGAATATGTACATGAAATGTGCATGAAAAGCAAACCTGAAGGCTACGGGCACTGCAGTAAGGCAGAATTACTTCTCATTAGAGGCATATCCTCTTAAAGAGCCTATTCTGGGTACAGGGGAAGGTGTCTCCAGCAGCTTCCTGCTCCCATTACTGGATGTTAGTGCAGAATAATTACTTGCTTGCCAAAAATGACAGGACATTGACCTTGCAGACTTATTGAATTCGCGCCGCCTGCCTCCAGGCCATGTCGGAGGTTATTCAATTTTGCCGGAGGAGGACAAGCTATTACGAGAGACGAGTCAAGAAGGCACCTTCCCTGATTGCCCCCGAAACCATTACCGCGGCAGCGGGCAGACGCGGCAGCGCCGAGGCGACCACGCAGGGCCGAGACGCGACCTGCGGCGGCACACGGGGAACGGGAGCGCGGGGAACGGGCGCACGAGGAACGGGCGCGCGGCCCAGCACTGCGCTCGCCCTCGCGCCCGCTGCCACGCTGCGTGTGGCTGCACGGGCAAAGCCCCACGAGTTCTCCGCAGCGGCGCTTTCGGCACGTTTTTACGTCCCTGCTGCTGCTGCCCCTGTTACTGCGTGAGGGCTTCCCGTCGACGTGGCTCAGCCGCTCAGCGAGGCAGAGGCAAGTCGCAGTTTCACTTAAAGCAGACAGACAAACAAAACTAGTAAAAACTTTCGCACAGAGTTAAAGACCACCCCTACCAGATTCATTTTTGTTAAAAGACAGATACTCGAGCCTGTGCAACAAGCTTGCTCCAAAGCCTGCCAAAGCAGTGGGAATTTTTCCACTTGCTTCTACCACTTCGAATCAGGTCCACTTTTTGCAAATGAAGGCCCTATTTTTAGCAGCTTTTCAAAGAACTTTCAGTCCTAAAAGGAGCTGCGCTATATTACATACCTGCATGTAGTTGCTTAATTTACAGAACTGACTGGACATGCAAAATAAATCAATGCTTTGCGGGACTCAGAGGATACTGTCTTCCCAACGCTGCGCGGCGCTAGGGAAACTGATCTAAGATCTGACTGAAAGCAAAACGAAGCCACTGGAAACATGAGCGATACTTTGCGGCTCATCCACGGGTATTTTTATTCCAACTACATTAACTCTTCAATGTGTTTTTGAGAAAACAGAAATTTGGCGCCATGTGAAAAGACAGGTATCAGCACAGAAAAATGCAGTTGTTTCTTGCTGCCCATTTTGAGATAGATTACTATATTTAAAAAGAGAATTTGGAAGAAGAGAAAATTCTAATATGGACCAGCAAGCCAAGCAGCAGTCTGCCCTGCCGATCAATTGGTACCTAGGCCCTGGAAGCGCTGGGTTGGTAGAGGGTGTATGTGGCTGCAAGGGGCCAAAGAGATTCCTCTTGCAACGAGGCGAGGATTCCCGGGAACTCTGGGCAGGCCAAGCGAGGCGTCGTGCCCACCTCAGCGCAGCAGGAAGGAGCAGGCCCTGCCGCAGGGCTCGCTGAGGGCCCCCCGGCACCATCCAGACTGGCCACGTCGGCTCCCTTCTCGTGGAGACACTACCCATTCTGAACTGCTCTCCTTGAAACAAAAATCCAACTATTCATAGAAGCTTTTCACCTTGCAGAGTTCCTGTTTTTGAAGTAGAAAACTTCAGAAACCTGTCAGCACCAATGGAGAGCATAAACATGGATACTCAGTGTCATTTAGATCACCTGGGACACCACTTGTGGCCAGATGTTGTAGAAGAGCTCAGATCGCCTCTCCTTCCTACCATACATCTGCCAGCCTGACATGGTTGTGATATCCAAAATATCTAAAATGACATAAGGTGGCTCTGTTCAGGCACACCATACAAAACCACTACACAGTGTTATTAAGAACTGTTATTAAATATTAAGAAAAATATTGAAAAGGATTCAAATCTTGTTCTGAAGAAAACAATCTTAATTTTCACCTTGATTTTTCTGGAGTGAATATTCTCGTAACATCAGATGGCTTCAAAACACTCAGACAACTTCTACTTGAAGTGAATCAAGGGGCCTCCGGCCAAGATCTTCTGTTACATTCTCCCTGTTTGTCCTAGAGCACAGGATATCCCACGCACTGAATGAGGAAAAGTTCTTGAGCAAAATATTACTATAATGAGATAACGATAATAAAAACATTTTGCATTCTCAGTTGGTGTTTATTCAGTTGAAAGTTAAATCCCAAGGCACATGCATGAAAGAGCTGTATTAAAGAAGACTCCATTTTAATATTTACTAACTTCTTAGTGCCTGACTTGGCAACCATCATAACATTTTTTCCACCGTAGGGGTTTTTGAAGGCTTTGCAATCTTTGAGAAGGATTGGATGGAGCTCTGGGTGGATTTCCTTCTTTTGTTTTCAAGAGGTTTATGAAAGAAATCACGCCATGCAGCATCATACTGATCCACAGGATCCTTCAGTCATGCTAAACTTTGAAGTACTCTACCAAGACTGGGAATGAACATATAGCATGTGTTAGGCTGCATCTTTTTCTCAAATCACATGCAGAAAGAGAAGAAGCAATCACCAGGCTGTTGCATTTTGCCATTAATTGCAAATAGGAATTAACTGGGGGGATCTCCCTTCCCTGCAGCTGATGGAGGGCTGCCCAACAAGCAGCCTTCCCTGCCCCTTCCATCCTCATCCCGCTCTCCTGCTCCGCTTGCAGGGCAGCACATCCACTCTGAGGGCACCATGCCAAAGAGGATCCCGGTACTGCCAGCTTAGAGAGGACCTTCCCTGCATATTTAGCACAGCCCATTGCTGATCAGCGTTAAACTTCACCTGTTTTTTAGTACTCTCTACACAAAGACCCATTTACCCAGCCTTTCTACAGAGGCTGTGCCAATTCGTATCTCAAGATCATTTCTGCATCCCCCTGACCTTTACAGATACCCAAAGATTATTCTCCAGATGAAATACATTTTTAATGATTTATTTTCCATTGCTAGTCTGTCCCACCCTGGAGAGAAATCAAAATGCTTCAGCTAAACCTGGGTTTTGTTCCATTAGAAATACAACCACTGACATTCCAAACTTCTTCTAAGGAAAGATACTTAAATGTAGCTTTTATTGCAAAAGGGCTATTAGATGGGTCCCACAGACAGAACCACAGCATTTCTGCAACGCGTGCCCATCTTTGTGGCTTCCCTGGAGATATTTCTCAGATGGTACTTGCAGTCCCTGGGCCCTGGAGAATGCGCCCTAACACAGCACAGTCCTACAAACTGCAGAAAAGCTAACTGCTTGCTAGATACCTGGTATAGGTAGTTCAGAAATAGGTACACAAGACAGATATTCACTTCTGGCATTTTTTTGCTATTTCTTTCCCTTTCTGTTTCAGATTTCTGAAAACTAGTATTCTAAAATAATTCCATTACAAAAGAATCAAGTTCATCAGAAAAAAAATATAATTTGCATGACAGGACAAAGACCCATCACTCAAATCTGACCTTTACTCATACAGTACTTATAAAATCACCATCACTTTTGCCTGAGTAAAGGCAGTAAGATTTGGTGGAGTAAGTGATGAGGCTGCACTCCAGCTCACAACACTGACACCCGAGCCTCCATATTTTTGCTGTGTCAGAAAAACACTCATTTAACATTTTACAAGAGATAGAGTTACTCTTGCCTCTTTATTTTCAAAAGCAGCCTTCCTTGTATTACTGGAAGCCACTGGTGGAACTCAATCAGGACCTCATCTGGATGGATTGACTTGAGACATTGATTCCTGAGGTGCTGGATTAAGGTAGTAGGAGTGGGGCAGACAGATCCCTTTTGTAGATTTGTCTCAGCTTTTATATTGTGGAAGCCATTTTTACATTTTCAATTTCTTTTCTGGTTAGCTTTTGAGAGAGGGAAAAGGCTTTTCTCTTTAGGCTCTCAGATAACAAGTGGCTGAATGAAGGGGTTGCTCAACTGCAAATGGAATCAAATTTGGCAATGCAATAGATTCCCTTGTTTTGCCGAAAGCTTTGGTTTTATATTAGGTTTGTACTAAAAAATGTTTTTTTTTTTTTGAACAGACACATTGGAAATGAATTTAAGCTCTTATAGACCACCAACAGATTTTACTACTCAAATTACTGTATAGGTACTAAGAAAGTGCAAGAACATTGCTTGCCCAATGCAGTGCAATAGCTCCAAAAAAGCTATTAGATCTAGCCATAGAAACAATTAGCATTACTTATTCTATGAAGAATGTTAAAGCTCTAGAAAGAAAACTTTCTCTCCTTGATTCCAAGTTTTACAGAGACCATTATGTACCAAGCAATGGGAGCAAGCTACAGAAATTCAATGCAGTAAGTGAGGAATTCATTGGAGAACTGATGCATGGCACAGGGTCAACAAAACATCCTTCCCAAGTGTTTTTGCTGGAGAAGTGGCTAAAGGAGAAATTCTGCAGAAATTCTACAGAAGATTCAGTTTAAAAAGATATGTGCTTTCCAGCAGTCCTTGAGAATCAGTACAATCCTTGGGAGCTACTGTCAGCCATGCATTCAACTAAAGCATAAATATGTTAAACCTGTCTGTAACAAATGATGTCTCCTGGCACCTCGCGTCATGACTATAATTCTGCACTCAGCAGTGTTCACATATATACCTCCATTTGGAAGTGAATATGCAAAAGTCTCTGTTTTCCATATGATATTTTCTGGCATAGATAGATTTTTCTCTATGTTGAAGGATTAGGATTAAAGAGCAGTAATAAAACTTCATGGTTTTTCTTCCAACCTGGGCTCTGCTTATTAGAATCACATGGGGATATAAACTGATCATAAAAATAGTAAATCCATTATTACTTGGGATGTATTTATTAGTAGTACATGGGGTATATTGTGAGATAGTAAATTATAAACATGTACTATTGAACTGGTATTAATAAATCAATTATCCACACTAAGTCTCTCAGAAACTAGAACTCTTTAAGCAAACAATAGACTTAAAAATTAGCTTTTGATTGGCTTACACTGTTCCATACACCATATAAGAAGCTGGAGTGTAAAATGAAAGCGTTTATGGGACAGTGCTTTCAAAGCCTTAGCACACACCACTAGAAAATGAAGTGACAGATGATGAGAACCTCGAGGAGAATGAAATCTGGGCAGCTGAATGAATGAAGTGTTGACCATAGCTCAACCACAACACAAAGAAAATTATCTTCTGAGTTTAGATGCAGCTGGAGAAAAGCTGGTCAAAGCTGGAATGGACTGAATACATGTGAGTGACATGCCGGAGGGTGTCATTGCCTATGAGACTGAAACAGGAGGACCTGGAAGTCACGGTAGAGCTTTGAAACAGAGCTATCAGCAAAATATATGGGAGAAAGTGGCAAAGAAAATGCCCAAGGTTTTAGCCTGGGTGGAAGAGAACAGATCTGGAGCAATAATATAAAATTAGTTTACATAAAATTGTCACACTGCAACCACAAGTTAAAACAGGTTTAGCAAAACTGATTCAAAAGAGAATAACTAACAAAATAACATCCAGGAACAAAAATTTTGAGCTCTTCTCCTCATCTTAACCCAGTTTCTTTGCCCCTCTCTTTCCTGTATCTGTACCAACGTCCTGATGTAATCTCTGAGTTTTTATGGTATCACAAAAACAAGCAAAAGAAGAGTGTCTTAAGTACACTCAACTAGCTGTGGACAGTTCCCTAAGACAGAATTAATTTCAAGCACACAGCACAACAGGTTAGCATGTTGCAAACCCAACAGATTTCTGCAGGAGATGGTCAGCTTCTCCTGCTTAAAGATACTGGAGAAGACTATTTGCAATATTTCAATTTCTAATTTGTAAACATAGTTGCTTACTGCCCACAAGAACTTGCAAAATTGCTTCTGTGGGCCCCCATGAGATGTACCTGACAGCACCGCAGGCAAAATAAGCCCGTGAGCTGTATGCACAGACTGCCGTGGTTAGACCTTCCATGTGGATGCTGCCATTATCAGGTGGGAAACGAATGGCGTGACTGGAAGTGGTCTCTAGTCAGTGGGAAGATATTGATAAATACGCAAACACAAGACTTAGGATGAAGATAGTCCTTAGACACCCCTTCCTAGGGAGTCTCGGCTGCATGTGGAAAAGTTCAGAGTTATAAAGGGAAATAAAACGGGGAATGTAAAGCTTTAAACTGCTTCCCGCCTGCAGCTCCCAGCCCCACTCGCGGCCCAGGCCCCAGACAGAGCCAGACCAGGGCCTTCCCCCTACGAAAGCACCAGCTCCCAGTGCACACGCTGCTCCCCGGGACGGACGCACTTGCCATTTCAAAATGATCCCCTCTTCGGCTTTTAATCTTTTGCTAACGTACACATGACTCTGTACATTTAATGTATCTTCTCATGAGTTTTGCACAGAGTCAAATTATCCTAAAGCATTACTTGCTCTATCATTCCTCTCATCTTCCTCAAGAAGCTATAAAAATTCTTACCTCACTTTTGGAAGCATTTTTCCATTAAGGCTGATCATTCCTTAAATGACCTTTAAAAGAAAAAAATAATAATTAAAGAAACCCTGTGTTGTGATGTGAGAGTTGCTTTCCTTTTTAATAGGAGAGCGGCAGCACCACTTGCTTCGCTGCTTTTGCACACTGTTCATTTAAGCATATGTGTGAGAAAGCCGGACCATAAAATGTTAGGGTAACATTTGGCATCTGAAACAGTGTTGCAGAAATTAATAGCTCCAGCTTGCAGATAACATTCATATTGACCACTGACCTATTGAACTGTTATATTTAGAAAGATCATTTAAAGGAAAATCTCATAGGCTATTGAATTTGAAGCTGTTCCAGCTACTCTGCGAGTTTTTCTTCTTTTCCCCTCTCTCCCTGCAGTGGAATTCTCCAAGGCAAATAGAGTAAAATATTTTGCTGGAGGGGATACTTTACTTTCAAGATTTATTCCTTTGCACCACAAATATATCAGGGAAAAAGAAATCAAAGACAATGCAAAAAATGTTGAAAAAATTGGAAAGTTTATTATCAATCTCAGTATGAGAGTTTGACAGACAAGCGGGGATTTTTTGCTTTATTGTGTGAACGGGGTTAATTTTTATGTTAGGCAGCTATGATCAAACTGAAATAACTCACATTATTTTATTTTAATATTAGTTGTTTCCCCTTTGAAGCCACGTCAAGGGAAGACACTGTCTTTCCTACTTATCTCAGACATCTGCTACAGAGGAATCGTCTGTTAATTATCTTGACAGATATAACCTGCGAGCTTGTTTTGATGAGCTGTGATCTATTGGATGTAAAATATATCAAAGCATTATGTATACAAACCTATTTAGCATGCTAGCAGCATGTATTTATAGATGCTTGACTTCTGCTTCGTCCCTACCAGTAATTTATATGTTGACCCAACACTTTCCTCCGCATTTAGAGTAAAATGGTCCACCATGTGCACACCCTATTGCCATCTGCCTTTCACTGAGAACAGAAATATGTATTAGAAAATGTAACAACCTTGTCCTTATGGGGCATGTCTGTAAAATCTAAATCTGAAGAATATTTTGCTGGTCATATCAGTTCATGCGTTCCCCCTCCTTATTTTTTAAAAGCACTAGGAGTGATTCTTTTGCCCTTATCAAATGTTGATTTTGAAAACAAGCAAATACATGTTATTATTAAAGAGATTCTTGCCAGGAGGTAAAAGAAATATGTGCTCCTCTGAGAAGCGCTTACATATTCTGTGGATTGTAGATAGTATAGCTTTACATTTATTGAAATTGTCTTTTCCCCTGAGTTCTAAGAAAATGTGCCTAAAGCTATTATCGCATCTATCGACTCTGTGGGATTTAACGGACGTGGCTCCTGCTCCCAAGTGGTTGGGAAATGACCTCTATGAAGCAAAGTTCAAGCAGAGTGAAAGCTCTGAGACTGCGATTAGAGACCTGTCAGTTGCCTCGTAGGATAAAAGTGTAAAATTATATGTGACGCTCAGTTCAGTCACATCAAACAGCTAAGAAATGTTTACTGAATGAACTACACAGTCGCTAATTACACTTTCCCCTTAAGTATTCGCATTATCATGGGTAACAAATACCCAGAGAATCTGGAAAAGGAAAGCTGCTAATAAGTATGCAACAATTACAGCAGGCATGGTTTTGCACCTTAATTTTCGCAGTGATTATTTATAGTGAAGAGGCAAATTTGGCCTGTTATTACATACAGTATCTCCGTATCCCTGTTTTCTGAGAAAAACACATAATAAAATTCAGACGAAAATAGCAGCAGGAACACAGCTACTATCACTAAAATAAAGAGCCTTCCTCACAACATGGTACAAAACATTTCCTTAACCTAGTGACCTTTAGTGACCAAGCAGTTCAGTCTGGCCAGATATGTAATGTCTAATAATAGCAGCAAATAAAGATCTGATGAATTAGTGCTTTGAAAATGCTCTTTCAGCTCCTTCTGGAAGAAGACCATAAACTTTGTATACCTTGGATTTTTCATTCTCACAATTTTGCTATATTAAAATCTGGCTTTTTCTTATCTTCAATAACTCCTCCAAGTTTTGTAACATAGCAGTGGGGACTACCTAACCAAAAGTCCTCCTTCCACTATTTAAGTATTGCCTCCAAAATGCTCTGGCCATGGAAACGGTCCAGTGAGCAAAAGCAACATGCAGAGAACCCAGAAACTCCTGCGCTGGGTGGGCAGTTGTGGAGGGAAACTCGGGTCACTTCATGTGAGCAGGCAGGAGAAGGCGAGGAGAGCTGCTCTGCTGGAGTTAGGAGACAAGCTCCATCTCCTTGTCCTCATGGCCCATTTACTGATGCTAAGGTATCGAGGCCATTAATTAAAAGCAAGGAGAGAAATCTAGGATCAGCTATTTATTTCCACTTTCACACAGGCAATTAAGCACTCAAGCACATGGCCATATAAAAACAGAGATAACAACTGCTTACATTGCTGCCATGCGTACGCTGTGGACGGCCTCGCAGGGCTCCTTGGCTTGTTCTTTCTCCAGAAACGCAGACTCGGAAGTGTTACTAGTTGGCAGCTTACACAATGCGGGCTCCTTTTTTTTTATTCTCCTCCCTCTGTGGTTTTTGTCTTCACATAATATCTGGTTAAAAAAGGAGGAACCAATTTACTTGATGGAATAACCGCAGCAGACAATAACTAATACAGCCTAAAACTCACAGCTAAGCCACATTGCTAAAGCAGTCTGGAAAAAATATTGTTCCATCACCTTGGTATTTCTATTATCTGCTTAAATAGAATTTAGATAAACTGATTTATATTATCAAGTTAAACACTAAATCATATCAGAGAAAGGTATTTGCTATAAAAGTTTAGCTTTAGCTAAACAAATAGCTTTAGCTGTGAGTCAGAATTTCATGTATACTTTTAATTTTTTATAAGACAAAAAATAGCTTTTTCTTGATCTATGTTAATTCTAAATTTTGTAACATCGTAAAAAAGACTAAATAACAAAAAACATCTTAATCTTTTACAATATAATCAATATTTTCCTAGCAAAAAATATATTTTTTTCTCCACTTTTATATGATCTCTAAAACATGTGCTTAATTAAAATTGATCTCTCTTATTTGAAATCTTTACAGAGTGACTTAGAGAAACATGGCCTTAAAAACAGTTATTTGAATTTACATTAGTAAAAGGTCTAACCAATAATATATAACTACTTTTATATACTGTCAGTTACACTTAGTGCTACCATCTCAAGAACTTTAATCATGACAAAAGTTTTTATCATTTCCAGTTGAGTTTAAGAGTCTACTTGATTAAAGACATAAAAATATATTAAAAAATGTATTTGGAGAAATGAGAAAAAAATGGTCAATTTTTAATAGGGTTTATTTTGTCCAGTTTGTTTATTCTGAAATTGTGGCAGCCTGATGCCACTTTGTGGAGTCTAGTTAACAGTTAAAGGACATAAGAGGCAAAGCACCTTTTTTTTTTTTTTTTCCCTGATAGCCGAATTAGCTGAAAAATCAGTCCAAATGAGATCGGTGAAAAAATACAAAAATGCTCCATCTTTCTCAAGTGTGATTTGATAAAAATTGATGGAAATGTAAGATTCAGCCTGATCAAATTTTGGATAAGTAAGGAGGGGAGTGAGAGAGAGTGAGCAATCAGTTTACTGAAAGAGTTTGGAAATCCTGATGAAAGAAAGCAGTAAGAACAAAACAAAATGATGAACATATTCCATGGTCAGAATTCAAAACTCAGGAGGAAAGAACCCTCCTTGAAGCAGGTCGCTTCCTTCCAACTCAGCCACCCATGGAAAATCTACCAAGTTACCTCTGTTTAGTTTATATGCCCTGAATCTCTTTGTAAGCCTACTGCTTTCAGCTGCTCAGGAAAGGAGCTGCAATGCTCTATGATTTGGAATTGAATGTCCAAATCTTGCTCTCTATACGGCTTGTTTTTCCTCTTCCCCGGATCCAGAGGGCACTAGCAGCAGGAAAGCAAAACGGAGGCTTCTGGGTGGTGATGGCAAGTGACGGCAAGCGAGGAAGATGCCAGGGAAGCCAGCGGGGAAGGTGCCTGAGCGGGAGTTGACAGGAAACTCTTGCTCAGTGCAAGTTGTTGGTGGTAGGGACGCTCATACACCAGCCAGCGTGACCCAAGACAGACACAGTCTAGTTAGGGTCTCAAAAAACATCTGCATTTTGCTTCTGGGAAAATTTCGTATTTAGCTTTGAGAATTTCTTCTCTCCATAAAGGCGGTTAATGAAAAAGATATATTCAGTCTCCCAAAAGTGAAATGTCAATCTAAAAGGCAGAAAGTGTTTTCAGATGGTTTAGACTTTTCAATTTCATTTGTTTTCCACATAAATGTTTCCCAAAAAATAAAGACTTGAAGGATATGCCCTGGGCTTGCTTCCTGTGAGTGGGAGGGGGATAAATCACGTCTCTGTCTTGTAAAAGGTGATCTTTCCTCCCTAGCAATGGCATCAGCATCTGCAGGTCTCTGTCCAGAGGGAACAATTAATTTTTTCCCGAACGAGTTCGCTCATTAGAGTACCTGACTACCCCTTTATTTATTTCCAGTAGATGGTCTCCTCTCCTCGCGGCAGCAGATGTGGGACCCGCAGACAAGCTCCTTCCGCGGGCCCTATCTCGATCCCAACGCCGTTTGGGGACGGCCCGCTGCGTCTCCTGCCGCGGAGGGAGCCCAGCTTGGCCTGCGCCGCCTTCAACCGGCCGGGGAGCGGGGTTAACCGGCCAGGGAGGGCTGGACCTTTAACAACCGCTTCCTTCACGTAAAATGTGAATTATGCACAGAAGTATCATTGGATGAAAACAAAAAAAAACAAATGTAAACAGTGACTAAAAGCCATGCACCATCTTTGCTCGTGACAGGCCCACATCCCCTCCTCTGTGATGCTCCACTGGCCTAGACAGAGCCATGATAGGCAAAGAAATCGGCATCCTGCAACAAGGCCTCCTCCTGCCCACCCTGGCTCCTTTTGTCCTTCAGCAAGTCACTTCCAACCGCCCTTCTCTGCTGCAAAAGGAACCCCAGTATTTTCCTTCGAACGTCTCCGCTGGCCCTTGCCGCCCCTTGCCCTTCCCCGTGCGGGCAGCAGGGAGGTCCCCAGAGGAGCCCCCATAAACGGCCTCACGGCGCTCAGTGCCCGCAGACACCGTCCAGCAGCAGCAGCAGCAGCAGCAGCAGCTTAATTCACCTGCTCCCTTCCCGGACCCGAGAGCAGCAGAGCATTAGCGACCACGTAATGCGACTTCTATGTCTTCTCACTCCTATTATCTAGACTAAGTAAATCACAACAGCGGCAATATAGTTGCGTGCTGATTTAAATGAAGAAATATGGTTCCCTGTTAAAATAATTCCTTTAATTTATATATAACAAAGGCTTGAGCAACATATTATGTCAATGACGCCCCAGATCAGGATGTGCAATCTTGAGAAATTATTTGATTAACTCGTGTATTGTAAAACATCTTCGCCTGGCAAGCACTTAAGCCGGTAAGAGCTGCCAAGTTCGAGCCACGGTGGCTCCTGCTATAAGTCTTCCTGCAGCCCTTTGGGCCACTCCGTAACAAGAGCTACCATTTTGCTGTCACTGTCACTTCACATATTCAGTCTCTAAAGCTCTGTTTGTTGTTTCATTCTGTTCTATGTCTCCCTTAGGAACTTCTTCATTTTAATATAAATAGAGCGCTTCATCATGCAGTGCCAAAGCGGCGCGCAAGGTGCAACTCGCGCAGCACTACCCAGGACGACGCATACAGATGAACGGGGCAGCAGGGTGCACACAAAGGGCCTTCACGAAGAGGCGACAAACTTCCTCGTCCAAACACGCAGCAGGGAAGAAGGGGAGCATGTTAAAGGAAAGGAAAGAGAAACACCTCCCTCTGCTACCCGTTGTCTCAACTGGTATTTGCAAAGACCACAGTAAGCGCTTACCTACTGCCCTTGCTGTACCTCGCAAACATACTCTACGGAACACGTTTCTTTCAAGTCATTTTTAATGGGATTTTTCTTTCAACATTTTCAAGTTGATTTTCCTGCTCGAGGGGGATCATTTTTTTTAATCCCATAACATTTCTGAGAAAAAAAAAAAGATTTATGTCTAGTTTAGAAAAATCTGCTTTTAAAATACATTCATAATCACTTTTTATGCTTCCAGTTTCACATAGTTTTAAATTTTGCCTATTTATACCTGCTCGTTTTTGTATGATCAACAATATGATAACAAATATGAATAACATTGTAGGATCAAAGTGCCCCTGGCAGAAATGAGACCCTTGCTGGGTTTTATGTTGAGAAACACAACGCAAACGGACAATTTTTAACATGCTCATAGTAATAGCAAATACACGCCATGACTATGGCATGTCACTGCATGACACAGTACCTGTGACATACTACATTCTGTTTGGCTAATATTTAGTACCAGGGAAAAACTTCTTATATCTTTAGATCAAAGTGTTTCTTGTTTATATGGTTAAGAAAAAGATTGACACTTGGTAAATTTCAGAAGAAGCTTGTTTTAGTTCTGCAGCTTTTACCTCTTACACATTGATGCTTGATCCTAGTATCACATCTCATCCTATTTAGTATGAACTAACAAAGAAATCAGAAGCAGCCCTTGTTTGCACCACCTACAATTTCTAACGGTTTATTTACACTTAAACTATCTTGTCTACAACCTGTTAGCTTTAAACTCTAATGTAGACAAGGTAACTAAATCTACCATGACTGCAAGGAAGTGCATTGAGTATCCTATCAGTTCATGACTTCATATTTTATCATAATTCATTATGCTAGTTTGATAGCTTACTACATGACATTTCTTAGCATTTGTATTTCCTTTTGTGCCCTCTGAAGTAAATATACAGGCTAGCTCGCCTATTTACTATAGTTTTTTTTTTTTTCCAAATCCTGTGTGTGCACAAACATCCCAGCCATTTGGAAATTGCTAATATCCGGTTACAAATTCACAAGTGGCAAATATGCAACCGTGAAATTCAGTAGTTACAAAGCAGAACATTTGTACATTGTAAATTCCTGTACATTTCTTAAGTTGCATGATGGGGAGCAGCAGGTGACATTATCCAGTTTTATGTGCACTTTACCTTTCCCCAGCACTCCTCTTGCCCCCTTCTCTCCTGCTGATGCTGTAACGTATGCTGTTTCACTCAGTCCCCTAATGCTAAAACCTCCCATGCTGAAAAAAATTTCAGAGAATTCCATAGGACCAAAGCTGATGCTTTTATCTGTGTAGGTATCTTTATATATTTATGGATATGCTCATCTATGTAAATGAGAAAGAGAGCAGAAGTAGAGGGTTCCCACAGTACTTGATGGCACTAACACACTTATCTTCTCCGCCATCTACCCTCTCCCTCCACTTCTGCCATCCTCTACCTCCATCCCCAGAGACTTAGGCTACAGAGCTGCGATCTCCCTCTTTTTTGGCCAATAAAGTTAAATGCACACAGAAAACTTAGGGCAGACCCAGGCCTCCTGAATCATGTCTAGTGCATTGGCAACAGAGCCGCCTTACCCAGCGTGCCTTCCCCGCTGCAGGATGCAGATTTGCCTCTCACAGCCATTTTTGTTACTGCAAAAGTTGGCAGGTGGTAAACAACGTGTTGAAATCTGTGCAGTAAAACAAACAGAAATGAAATTTATTTTTTAAATGTCATGGAAGTGATCCTAAACACATATAAGGGCCTTTGCTATAGAAGTAACTCATCTGGAATATTAGCCCTATGCTCTTTTTACTGTAGCTGCAAATTCCAGCATTCTTTAAAGCAAACAAACAAACAAACAAACAAACAAATGTTAGAGAACAGGCAACACAGGTGGGTATATCAGATAAATGCCAAGTCTTGCAAAATAGACACACATAGGAAAAAAAAGGAAGAATGAGGCCTTCTATCGAGTGCCTCTTTATACATTTCTGTCATAATGATCTGCTCTTAAATTCAATTTTTAAAAGCTGTACAGCCTATATACCAATTACATCTCAGAAATCTACCACAGAAAATACTTGCTTAATACCCATAAGAAGCCCTTCTTCCTCTCCCGATAAAGCGCAGAGCTGCTTGATCGCTATTACATATTTGCAAATGCACAATATCCTGCTTCCCAAACAGCCGGCTGTATCTTCAGCCAGGCCACTGAGGAAGACGCTACTTGACAAATAGTGGGAAAGGCATCCACTTCATAACTACAACCAAACTGCCTTATGGAAAGGGCAGCATTTAATCATCTTGCATCGTAACCGATCCCTCGCTATGAGGCAGAGCGCTGGACGCAAACATATTTACTCAGAATGCAAAGACTAATGGACAACCATGGATATTTGTGGCCCTGTTCTGCTGTCACACACAGCCCTGCAAATTAATCAGCAGCAGCGCTCCCTGCCATGGGTCTGAGGAGACGACAGTTCTTTCTTAGGATGCCTGCAGTGTATAAATAATACATGGTATTTTGCGGGGGGGAAATAGTCATGTAATTCCTATCTTCGCTCTGTTTGCGCTTGGAGGTTTTTTGCCTCACCTGTGTAAAAACATCATAATCTTACAGCTGCTAATTGCAGCAGTGGCGCCTTGAGTTATTTTTGCGGTCAGCAAGAGATGGCATGTGACATTGTGTGTTACAGTAACCCTCAATGAGGCCTTTCTATCCTGAAGATTTTAAGGCAGAAAAGGGGAGGGGGTAGAATTTCCAACCATCGCTTCAATCTATAAGGATTTTTTTTACTAATCATCAAGTGAAATTAAGCTGTTTTGATTATTTGTCAAATGTATTATTTTAATACTAATGTACAGTGATGAGCACATTAACTATCTAATGTTTTTAATGTGGTTTCTCAAAAACAAAACAAAAACTCCATATTAGATCAGTTCCAACTTTACTTCAGTTTTACTCAGACGGAAAGCAAGAATTTAACCTGACATTTAATTACCATGTTAAAACTTAGATTTTAGGGAAGACAGTAGGTGAAATCATGAAGCTCATATTCAATAACTTGGTTCTTGACACAGGCAAGGATTTTGCTGAGTAAGAATTAAGTGGGGACTCCAGATTTTGGCTTTCTGCATGCTTAAAATGTCCATAAATCAAGTGTGTTCTGAGAACTATAAACAATTTGACTTTTAAACAGAGAATTTTCTATTCTCTACTGGTTTCTTAACAGCCTTCAAACAGGCATTTGCTCACTCGGTGTAGAATGTGTATCGGGTTTCCTGGAAACCATCCCACTAGGGCATGGCTATAGCTCCAATATAAGCAGTGAAGCACTTAAAAAGGGGCTAATTAGCTATTTGCTGTACTTGACAGATAAAAGATGTATGCAAGCACAGAGAAAAGACTGCAAATATAGATATCCCTGATTATGTTATTGTCCAAGGTTTTAATTAATTTCTTAGAACATCTTTGCGTAATATAAAAAGGTTTTAAAAGATGTAATAGTAACAAGACCGCGATGTTTCTTTAACTAATCACCATCACTGCAGGGTGCTGGAAATTTTAAAGCACGTTTTATATGCTCAGTTCTTTGAGAATTACTTTTACTTCTGCTGGCCTTAATTCTTTTCCTTTATTTGCAGAGCGGCAATGAGAAAGGTGCGATTCGATTCAGGCAGCGTCGCTGCCGCTGCGGCCGGCAGCTCGCGCCGAGGCTGGGGGCCGCTCACGAACCCCAGGCTCTCCCTGCTCCTCGACGACTCATTTGCCGCACAAGGAAGCATCGCAGCTTCCCCAGGCTCGCTTAAGCTGCCGACAAAACTGGAAACTTGGGGGCCTCTGCTGTCTTATTCTCCCCTCTGCCCGCAAGTTCTCTAGAAGCCTCAGATGAAATTTCCTAACCTATTTTTCTATTTTTCTAATTTTAGCCAACAGCAAACACAAAGTTGTGTAAAAAGCGAGGCTAACCGACCAAAGTGAATACCTTAACCAAATCTTTTGGAACAAAAACATTTGTGAGCGTTTTTTTGATTCCAGCAGAAATTAGGGGCTCTTCCTGATTTACCGATACAGTTTCCCAATCACCTTTGCTGGAAATCGTTTTGGTGTATTTTCATTAATTTTATGGGAAGGAAGGATTTGGCCCACGTCAAAATAATGAGATACATGGATAAGCAGATAAGTACCACCAGAGTAAACAGCAGCACAAAACCCAGCAGCATTTTAAGCTCTGTTAATAGTGAGGGGCCAGGTACATTAAAGTAGCAGACAATTTGTTTGATAAGCAATTGGTGTTTGACAGGCCAGTGACAGCCTTGTTGTCAGGAGATCACTGTTCCAGTCTCAGTATGCGACTTTAAAAACTTCACTGGGGGAAAAATTACAGTCAGGCAAGCGGCAGCAAGGCATAGCCTAAGGCACTATCTGCCAATAACTAAGTCCTAGGGAAAACTGATTTGTGGCTTCTGATCACATGAACCTATAGCCTTCACTATTGACTAATTGTGGTTCATCTGGATGTAGATCTATCTTGGCTAACAAGAAAGCACTAGAGGTCTTCATTTAGCCATTGAGCCGGGTCTCTGGAGACCTGTGTGCAGCTGTCTTTACCTTCTTACCAATCAACACATCAAAAGCTGCAGAATATATTTCCACTTTCAGAAATGCAAACTGCAAGTGAGATAAAGTTGCCAAACTAGACGTGAAAAAGAGTGAATGATTATGACTCTGCTCCAAATACAAAAGATAAATCATTTGCGACCGTGCAGAACTTTGCCATATATATAAATTTAGAACAGATACAATAGAGTCAATCTATCTGCTGGACAGCCACATCATTTTAATGTAACTATAAAGGATTAAAACAATTTCAGGTGCTTTTTTTCTTTTTCCATAAAGCATCAAACAAGGAAAAACACATGCAGACGAGAATAGTCTACAACAGTGCACACAAAATAACCATGAATGCTTTGGTTTGTTTCATTTCAATGAAGATGTCATATATAAAAAAAAATCTACTTGGTGCCATGGAAATCAGCTGTTAATTACTATGCAAAGCATCCTACCTAGTCCAAACACCATGCTAAAATTGAAAAAAAAAAAAAAAAAAAAGAAAAGGAAAAAAAGATCAAACACTATTATGGGAGTATTTGAAGCTAAAGCTACAGAAAAGACAGGGTCAGCGATTTTGTTTTAAATCACTGTCTTGGCTTCTGCTCAGGTTAGCAATTCATTCAAATAAAGGCAGTATTGGCAAGATGCAGAATACCACCTCTTATGGAGCTGAGCTCCATAAATGTTGTCAGAGTTTAAAAGTTCACAGCAATCTTAGGGCCCAATTATACTCTGACTTAAACTCCAGATTTAGGTCACATTGGAATTACTAGGCAAACAGTTTGCATCAGTCCCAAATGAACAGGAATTTTGCCATGGCCATAAATCAAGGCAGCATTCAGCTGGTGCTGGATATGACTCTCACTTTCTTAATAGAAGGTATATCCAGAACACCACTGCTTTTTCTTATTAGCACTGTCTCGGATAAGAAAAGTTTTTCTTGTGAGATTTCTGTTTCCTCCTATTCCAGATGAATGGGAATATAGGGAGATGCAAAATCCTTGCAGGATTTCAGTATGTCTTCATGCCGCTTGGCTACATGAGGGAAACAGCAAATATTTTTGCCATTTAGCATTCTGTCCAGTTAAATGGAGTTTTGCAGACTGGCAAAGAAAAGCATATTGGTCCACATAAAATTAAAAGCAATATAATGATCCCCTGAGAAAATAACTTTGTGCATTTTTATTTATATTAATAGACACCTGTTCCTGGATTGCCTATCATCCTTAAAGGGGAAACTAAAAGTAGCTGAACAGATTAGGACTAAAAATGATTAGAAACCAAGAATGAGAGATGATTTAGAGTTAGAGCCTATATTTCAGGGCAAATTGCTCTATCTGTGTAAAGGGGAATAAGCTTGCAAGGGTCTTTTCAAGGGGTCTTAGAGTTCAACAGAATAAACTGCTGCACTTCACAAGGTATACTTATTACTGCTTATTATTATAATTACTGGTTTTGAGCACACAGATGCTTTTGTAAAAATAATATAAATATCTCACATTTCTTTTTGTTGGACTTCCACTGTGAAGCATTTCCCCAACTGACTCATCGTAAATGACAAGTTCTTATAGATGGGGCAAGGAGTTCAGCCTGTTCCCAAAGCTGCCACGTCCTTCTCATTACAGACCCTCTTTCCATCCTGCTTATAACTTTGCAAAATTAACACCCAAGGATAACATTTTCCACACTGACAGAGGTCCGCTGGAAAATCCTCAGGATCTTGCCTCATGCCTTTGAAATTGAGGAATGCCTGCACACAGGCAAGGAAAGCAAGGATGGTTTGTTACTGCTTTCACAAAAAATGCCTTCAGTTGGCCAACATGCAAACCTTTGGGGAGGGGGGGAAAATCACACTTCACTATAAGCTCAGTAAAAATAGCCTCAGTAAAAGTTTTTAAGAGTTTTAACAAAGTGAAAACTCTGAAGGCTTCACCTTACTGAACTGGTTTTGACCTCACCAAGACAGAATGGAGGCAATCCCAGGGCAAGGGTGACTTGGAAGCTCTCCTCAACGTTTCTCTCCAACATGCTGCCAACTAACAGAGCTAAGAGCAAGGAATTGCCAGCATTTCCACCCATCCTGGTTCCACCCACCCCGCTCCCCATGCAGGTGGAGAGAAAGCTGAGACCATGGAAAATGACAAGCACAAAATGTGGCGGTTATGAAAAGGAGCCTGGGGGGCCTGCAAGTGGAAAGAACAGAGTAAAACTGCTGTGAAGATTTTGTAGGGAAGGAGGTAATGAGAAATTTGGAGCAAAATGTTTCTTCATTAGGAAACGCTGGTTTATCAAACCTAAAACTTTCCTGCGGAAATGATAGTTTTCCTATTACATTCTGTTCAGGAAAAGGTTCTCACCTCCAGAATGGAAAATCTGAAAGGAGCAAAAGGCCCATAGGGGAGGAAAAAGAAGGGGAAAAGAAAACTTATCCCAGGACATGTTTGCCCAAGCACAACAGGACTCTAGTCTAATTTGGACCTGGATCTGAATACCAGCAGCCTTCCACTTCCCACAGAAATATCCTAATTGCCCATTTACCAGTTGCTCCAGGGAGAATCTTTTTACAAACGCTTATATACAATAAACTATGCTGGAGGAAAATTACCAAAGCCTTAAAATCCATCATTCTTTTATTAGAAAATGCCAACATTGATATATGGCCTGTGGAACCTTACTCCAAACCTCCTTTAAGTCTTATGGTTCAGTTTTTAATGATGCAACCATGCCTTATTTTCACATATCTCCCCTTCCTCCCTCAATGTACAGGACTGAGCTGCTCTAGAGATGACTCTCAGCTGTGAGGGTGACAGCTGCAGCATCCTTGCTCCTTCTCTCCTGCCTCTACCTAGGAAGGAGGCTGACCATGCACAAAAGACAGTAAGAGGCCACCTCACGTTGTGATCAGAGCAGGTCAGCACCACCTGCAGGGACTAGATCCTTCTGAAAGACACATCTCAGAGAGGGCACATCTGTGAAGAGTTTTCTAACTAGGCAGGTTTTTTACCTGGGTACCTGACCACAGGCTGGAGGTGGAGGGTATGCAGCACATACCCCTCTCAGCTATGCTTTGTATATCTTAAGCACATACCACATATTCCAAAGGAAAAGAAAAACAGTTCTGGACGCGGGTTATAAGACTTGTTAACCTTGAGCTGTTAAGCCTAAATAAAAGGATGTTTCCATAAGAAGCAACAGCTGGTGATAGAGCTGTTTACTTACAAAGCCGAAAACACAAAAAAAGGAGACGCGTTATTGCTTTCTAGTCTTTACTCTTCTCAAGTTTCTCGGTACTTGCTTTGCAGACTGTGCAAATGCTTCCCAAACAAATTGCTTTTCTTCCCCTTTGGAATTTGAACTCCTACTTTCTGGAGGCCCAAATTACTCTAATATTCTGGGACAATTACAAGGGGTTGAAGGAAGTACTTAGCACATTTGTGGTATGCCTCACTCTTGAAAATACCTGGGCACAGAAACCAGGATCCTGAGAGCCAGGCTCTGCAAAGCAGCTTTTTGTTCAATCTCTGCAGCAATTTGAGAATCGTCTGGGTAACAACTCCTGAGAGTTGTACATTTTCAAATTACTAGAGCAAACATTTTCATAGTAAAGAAATTAATATATGCAGACAATACTATCCAGATTTCTGGTCTAACAACATTTGTGGGTCAAATCTCCTCCTCCTTTTCCCAACCACTCTTTAGCTTCATCAAGGGATCTCAAAACTGCCTCCACCAGGGACATGGTAGTCACATAGCTAAGTGGTGGACACAGTTTAAGCCTAGCTGATGACTACGGATGTAGCTGGAAAAAAGTGTCTTGTCACTCAATCCTGTTTCTCCTGAGCTTGTATCATTTTTTTTGAAAGAAGCCAGGCCTAAAACTCCTCTGTGATCACCTCCACGGGGGCACACATGAAGGTTCACATACATATGTGTGTTCCAGGAAACTCCTTTCATAAACCAAGAACACAGCTGAGCCACTTGCCACCGTAAGTACTCCTGAGTCTTTTCTCATAAAGCAAAAGGTAACTCCAAAACTTTCAACACGGCACACTGACCATAATATGAGAATGATGTTTCATGATTGATAAAATGTGAAGGTCTTACCCCATATATTGATTCCAGAAAATGAGTGAGCCCAAGCAACAGTAACCCAAAACAAAAGCCTATCTGTCAAGCTTGCCTTGAAGTCTTATGGTAGGGCACTTACCTCCCACTCGTGCAGTGAAAAGGAGGAGAGGCCAGGGACTCGACCTTCCCCATGTGTGCAGCACACTGCCACTGTTTCCCAGCCAGGCTAATGAAATCCAGCACCTGGCAGAAAAAAAGTCCAAAATGCAAAAAAAGTTTATTCTGCTCCTACTGATAAGGTTGTTTTGAATACATTAGCTGATTTAATGAGGCCACTGCTAAGCTCTGCAACCGAAGAGATTAATTCCCACACTGGTATAAGGGTTCTCCAAACCACGCTCAGTAAGTGTGTATTAGCTGTGAATGCTCTGCAGTCTGCTTTTTTCATCCTACTTCACTTATTTGTGCTTCACTCCTTTCTCCGAAACTCTGTTCACTAAGAAACATTTCGATCCCCCACAGGTATCCTTTTCCAGTCATTTTCTGACTTAGGATTAAGTACTATGCAATAACAAAAAAACCACCACCTTGTTTGGTGAAGGAGACCTGTCTTACACTTGGCTAACATTATAGCCCGATCTCACTGTCATGGGAAAACAAAACACCCCAAATAGAGCAGTTATTAATTCAATAAATCCAGCTGCTCTCAATGCTCTGGGCAAAAGGCAAAGTTAAAAGCAGCTGCTCATTGACGACATGTGCGACCTGACCAGGGGAAGGTAGCTATTTTAGCACATCATCCACCACTTTGAAGGCTGACTGCACTCAATTTCTTAGACAATCTACACACCATTTTCAGTTCTGTACCTCCATAATTTATCACAACAATACCTCAAGCATACAGATGGGGGGAGGAGGAGGGGAATGAAAGCAATTTACAGTATCAAGATGAAAGAAACTGGTCGGCTCAAAAGGACCTACTATGTAAATCATATCCACAACTTAAAGGAATGTCGCCATAATATTCTGGAATTAATTTTTCCAACATTCCTATATAGGTCACAGAAAGGTAAATGTCGTTTCCTCCTCTCCCTGCTACTATATCTGGAGTTGTTTATCAATATGTTACAGAGGAAATTGATTCTACCTCCCCTTTTCTACATGGACAATAAGAATCTTATGTATGAAAACTTCTGATAAAATAACAGCAATCAGTAAAACATTAGTGCACAATCTGTCCAAATGTCTTCCCTTCAGGTTTCGGAGGCACAGCCTCCAAGCCTTCAAAAGCTTGGAGCTACTTCCTAATACTCGGGATTAGGTAAGGAAAATAATCTTTTCCCACCAGCAGGCTGGATCACACACTGCGTACCCCATTCAGACATGCCTCATTAATCCTAGGTAACTTTCGAATGACAGCACAAACACAGCTATGTGCAGCCTTCACAACTACTTCTGGCAAATTGAACACAGGATTTTAAAGCTATTATTTTGAACTTGATTTCAAGTATAGAGCTATGCTTTCAAATAGTTCCCTAAATCATACTTGCTAAACATCTTCAGTTAATCAAAAAGGCGTTATTGAATGGAAAAGTGCTAATTTCCCATGCTGAGTCTATTTGCAGACACATCTTTGTTTTAGAACGGATGGCTATAACTTTTTGCACACAAATGTATTTTTCCCGTGTTCAGCAGGTGCACCATGTATCCCAAAGAGAGCCAAGAGCATACGTTCACATCTCTCTACAAGGTTTTCTCTCTTCTTTCAATTATCAGTGACGCATTAATCTAAGAAACCTCTGAATTTAACTACATTTATTGTGCACTTCTGAGCACTTCAACTGCAATCTGCCTTTCAGTCTCTCGTTCCCCCAGGATTTAGTTTTAAAGGTACAAGCATGTTAACAGCTTCACACAGCTGCCATGGAAAAAAATCATCATGAACACGTTTCCTTCTTCCTTCCCAGTTGTGGATTTTCATCTCAAAATACAAGAAGGAGCTGCAGTTCAGGAGCCGTTAGCAGGATTAACTCCAGACACCTCCTGCTCCGACAGGCTAGAGGTTGGGGCTTACGCCAGTGGAAAGGTGATACAAGAGATATGCATCTCTCGATTTTCACGCTGGTGGGTCCTGACATATGGGGTCCAGCACAGTTTTAATGAATTGGAAAACTATTTGAAGTTAAATATATTTAAGTTTTTCCAGATACGTTCCTTGTTTTTCTCCCCTTTCAAGGAATATATATCTTAGAGTCAAGACGGCCAGTTTTAAGACAGAAGGCTTCTTAACAAAGCATAAACTAAGGCTGTGTTTCAGCAGGTATGTAGTATATTCATTACATTTGATTCCAGACAGGAAAATAATCCATTCCCATAGAAGAAGCCAGGATTAACATATTAGCTCTTGAATGCATAATTCCCATATCTTGAACCATACTTCATCTCAAATCATTAGATAACTTTCTGCAAGCACAACAGTCATATCCCCATCAAGTGTATAAACTTTATATTTCTCGTGCCATCCTTCATGCATGCATAGACTCCACCACTTCTACCCGTCAGACTTTGGTCAAAGGCTATCTTCAGCTTTACATTATCATTACCACATTATTCATTTCACAAAAGATGTAATATAGTACTTGCAACACTATCAGGTCCACCTGAAATCACCCACTTCTTCTTTGACTCCACCTTACCAAAAAACTGACTTAAAATTTCATTATTCTCCTCTAGTTCCAATGTGTCGCTTTGAATCTTCAGCTCGTTTTCCCAGAATAGATCTTCTCTGCTACCCGTGGGGAACCTCGCTTGACAGGCACTCAAGCTGCCTGTAACAATCCAATCGTGTTTTGGGGACTGATCCTCATACTCAGTTTCACTGAGGATCCACTGAGATTTACTGTGCACAAAATATGCAGATGGCCCGGGGAGCATTTTAAGATTTTTTCTAAACATGAAATTTTATTTAGACAGAGTTTTTGCCCCTTAAAAAAAATCTCAGAAATTCTGACTTTCCTTTTTTTTTCCTCAAATGAAGGCAAGTTTGAAGTGTTTTAACAGTACAGTTGTTAAAAAGCACTTAGTAGTAACTTACAAGCATAGCATCTACCAGACCCCTTACTAAATAATAAAGGGCCTTCCATATAATAAACAGTCCTGTATGCAAGTGTGTGCAAGTGATGGATGTCAACAGCATTATGCACAAAGAAGTGGACTAACTGGTTGAATCAAAGATAAAATCTCTTCTTCAGAATTCAACTTCTGAAAGTATACTAGTGTTTGCATTTTACTATAAAAAAGACCATGAATGGACCAAAGTTTAAGAAATGGGCATATTTTCTTGCTACACCTAATAAATCCTTAATTTAAAAATTATATTCTTCCTTGCTTTTACATAGTGAAATACAGGAAGTAAGTTCTTGCCTGGTTATTCCCTTTAGGACTACACTAAAATCTTAGTTTGAAACTTTGGTGGGCTGCGGAATGGCTTTAGTCCCTTCCTCGCTGTAGGAAACTATGCTTCATGGTACATGACCTGAATTAGGTCTGGCTAGATTGAATCACTACATGTGGGGCATAGGGAGAAGGAAGGGAGGAGCTGGCAGAGCTGCCATGAGTGTGAGTTCAGCGAGCAACAGGTCTACCTACTGGGCAGCAACAGGTCTACATATTGGCTTTACACCTGCACCAAATTTGCACTCTGTCTTTCTAGGTATGAAGGACACATCCAGTGCCATGTGGGCATTGCTCACTGCATAGGGGAAAACCGGCTCTGCACATGCAATGACTGATCAACACCGAGACCAACGTCATTCAAGAGCCTAAAATTCACTCTGCACTAGCAGTGCCTATTTCTGCCCATTGGTTTCCAGAAGACCCAGAAATCGTGTTTGCTCCCAATGGAGGTATCTTGCTTAAGTAGGCAGCAATAAAGGAGTTCTCTGGTAGACATACCTCCTTCTGCCATCTTTAATGCTAGAGCACTTCCAGGACTCCAAAACCCATCAAGTCAGATAGTAAAACACGGCTTTGGAGAAGTGCACTCAAAGGTGGAGAGTGGACGATCCGTGCTGGAAGAAGTGACAGGAGGAGGACACGAAGATCCCCGGCACTGCATGCAGAATTCCTACCAAGGAGCTGATGTCAAGGGGCCAAATAAAAGCGCCTGCTGCCTGGAGGCCCCGTGCGGCAGCGGCTCCCAGCTCCTCCGTGCTCCTCAGCAGGATGGACACGGGGCATCCCGCGAATTCTCCATGGACAGCAGGGCAGCGCTCTCCCAGCGTTTTAACTTCCCTAGCTGTGAAGCAAATAGGAAAGCAGAAAAGGCACCCACCTTCGTGTAATGACTCTTGCTCCCCACTGTGTTTTAGGAGCTCTTCTACTGGAACAGCATGCAGAGCGGAGGAAAACACATTCCTTTCTTTTTAGTTTATTTTCCCACACCTTTACTATAAACACTCATTTTCCATGTTCTTGGGTGTGTTTTTCTTCTCCTTTCCCTATCCTGTACATTTGGGGTATTTCTTGGCTCAATGTGGAAAGAGCAGCAGCAAAGTCCTTGCTACTGGGAAACTTCTTGAGCTCTGAATATAAGCTTCACAGCAGAGATATAGGCATATATTTACATTACAGTTATTGACAAATAATCACACTGTGAATATTCCTGCCAACTTAAAAAAAGTGTCATAACTTAAAGGGAAAACAAATTAATAATAGAAAGAAAAACAATCTTCCGTGCACCTTAAATACTAATTTTCAGAGAGAAACTCCAGTAGCACAAAGACAATGAAAGTTTTGAAAGTTTTTACACCTTCCTACATGTATTTTTATTCCTAATTACTTACCAATTGTCTTACCAATACAATTAAACAGACGAAAGTAAACTCTGTTTTTGTTCTTCTGTTGTATCAGCCATGGTGCCACAGTGGACTGAGGCAACCAGGGAAGAAAAACACCTCTGCATTAAATGTCATATGTGGTAGGAGTATGGAAATTAAAAAAAAACTCACTTATTAGGAAAATATACACATTTATCTTTATCCCTGTAGAGAATATACAGGAAAAATAAGGAACAGATTTTATAAAAAAGCAATTTAACTTATGAGTGGCTTTTTTTTTAGAGTAGAACGACAATCTAAATGCATAGCAAGTGAAAAGCAGCTGATAAATTCACATGAAGATATCTATGGCCCACAGAAATTATTTTAAAAAATGAACTTCTTGGTGACAGAAAGCGAGATTTCACTGATACATAAGACAAAAAAAGATAACTATCAGCCACAGTGAAATTTTCTGGAAAATCAGCTTTCTTTGTTTTGTGTTTGAGGGAAATTTCTTGTTTTAACACTCTCCCACCTCAACTAAGCAGACCCTGCCTGGAGCTCCTTTACCTTCGGGTTCTTCTCTACCACCACAGCCCGGTGCTGCCATCCCACCTAGGAGGAACAGCCGTGTCAGACACTGTCAGCCTTTGTGTGGATCTGCTCTTTCCACAGCTGACTGGATGCCGTGGGGGATCCTGAGCAGCAGCCTATTTGTACATACGTTTGCATGCGTTGCTCCTTCATAATTACTGCCAGTAACTGTGCTGTATGTGTTGCACAGCCACTAGCTCATGACAGCAGTGCCACAGTAAATGATGTGCCTTAAGTCCTTTATTACCGCCAGTTTACACTTGATATCTTGTCTGTGTACATTTTTAAAAATATCCAAGTGTTTAAATTATGTATAATCTGATATATTGAATGTCCCTTAAGACTTGCTCTATAATAGCTTTCTTTAGACTGATACACTAACTCCTTTCTCCCTTGCCGTTTTCCCTTTTCTTTCAAAAAACAAATTACTTTAAAAAATAAAATAGAGTGTGAGCCAGAAAGCTTATATTTCAGGGAAGAACTGAGTGAGAGGCCAGGGAGGCCACATAATTGGGTGTGATGTGTCAGCTTCTCTAGTGACTGTAGGGACTATTCTGTCATCACTTCCGCAGCGCGTAAGCGAGAGGGCGGCATAAATCCCCGTGTCTCCCTAACTTAACCAAACACTGGATTCCCCTCTCGGAGCGACTCAGTCAGGAGGTGTGCAGGTGGTTTATACATTAGCAGAGGCAGCGAGGGAGGGGGATGGAAGAGAAAGGCCGAGAATGAGATAGTGTGACATGAAAAGAAGAGTGGCTTGCCAAAACCAGCACATTCGTGTCGGTTTTGCCAAGCAAACTGCACTCTAACAAGGCCACCCTAAAAGGCACGCTAGCCAGCGGCAGTTTCAGCTTACCTCCCAGCTTTGGGCTCCTCTCTGAGCACGGCTCTTCCCCTCCTCCTCTAGTCGCGCTCCCTTCCCCAGAGGGAAAACAGAAAAAACTAACAATGCATCACACTTCACCTACGCGCCGGGCGTTCCTGGGCAGGCAGATAAACACAGCCCGCAGTGAGGAGAGACTGCAGCTGTACTGCCTCCTGCCTCTCCTCCCTCCGAGCCACCCCATCCGTCACGCAGGGCACCATTCACCTCCCCACTTCAGGCGGCAACGTGCAGGCCTCCGAATTGGTTCTGATCATCTCTCCCAACTACAGGAATGAAAGAGGCAGATGTACACTATAGCTCACCTGGTAGATTTTTGGTATCTGTCTTAAAAGAGGAAATGCACCCTAAAAATGCCACTTATCTCCACCACTGACAGAAAAGTGTAACAGCTCACAGTACACGTATGCACAGCGCAGAAGCGTGGCCTGCGTGACTGGTTGCTCATACAAGAGAGGGAAACATCAGCATGCCAAAAGATGCTATGAAGAAACTTCAAGTTATTCCCGTTTCCAACAAACTCACGTTAACCTGCACCCAGCTGTCAAAGAAAAGGACCATACAGTTTGCTTCGACAGATAACGGGTAACCGTTACCCGTATGTCAGGCAACTGCTGTATGTTCACGTCTGGAAACTGTCAGAAGGAACTTTATTAAAACAATCTAAAATTTATTTCCATTTTGGGGACACCAGAGGTATTCCAACCTACATCAAATGATGATCTAGAAATGCCATTCTGCTAATTTCCAATGTGCCTGGGCAACTTCTGAATTAACGCCCCACGTTTGTCTAGCGAGCTGTGATGTGCTAAGAGTAAGAGCTTACCCTTGGGCACTGTGATTAAGAAAGCAAATCTCTGCCATGAGAGGCTTCACTGCTCTATTTTACACATTGACTATGATCTTCACAGTGCCCACCTTGTGATATAAGCTTAAACTCTTTGCCAACAGGCAAAGAGTCTTTTTTGCAGGGATTTGAGGGCACCACCTGCGTCCCTGCATCCACTCCCATGCACACAAGGCAAACACAGTAAAAGAGTCCAAAAGGATTTACAGATTATGAGGTCTACACAGCACTGGAACCAGTAGCAACCCAAGCTCTCCAATACAAAAAAAAAAAAAAAAAAGAGAGACGTACATCATTAATGCTTTAGGTCCCAGAAATTATTGGAAATTTGTTGAAGGAAACACAAGTGTGTGTATAGTCACAACTCAGACTTTCATCAGGGCACAGCAATCCATGGTCTGAAAATCCTTCATGTTAAGACTCTGAAAAAAATACATACCCAAGAGGATATCTGAAAAATCAGATTCCTAATAAACTTACCAGATGTAATAAATTTCAGATACAATCAGAAGCGACCTGAAATAGCAGCTGTAACTCAGAATTAAAGGTAGCATAAATGCCCCAAGTAAAAATATGTGGATTAATTTGGCTGGACTTCTTTGTGTGTGTTTTTGTTACTAGGAAGAGAACCAGGGATGCAAAACATAAAAGAAAAATCCTTCTGCAGTAATAATCCTCTGATCAGATTCAGGAAGTATGAGAAAGCTTTCAGGAAAGCTTTCTCTCCAGAGAGGCACTCAGTTTTCATTGGAGCAAGCAGTGCCCAGATACCAATATAACAGGTACGTTAGAAATACCATAATGAGTACAGCCTTTGTATCTTGCAGTATTTGAAAGGCTTGCATTTGAAGAGCATGCAAAAACAGAAACAGATTTTCTTTCTACCCTCTCTGTATTATATATTAGATTGTTATTGCCATACGTGAGACCTGTGGAATTTGGAAAAGAGCTTTCTTTATGGGCATGACAATGAATAGGATGAGCTCCAGAAATACTATGCCGTAGGGTACATGTTCTGAGACAGGTGTCCCAACCAAAGAAAATTTCTTATTTGACTTTGCTAGTCTGAAATGTACATTAATCACCTGACAGGGTCACTGCAGAGATCATAGGATTTATTAGTTCAAACATCAAACATTTATTAGTTCAAACATTTCACATACAATAGGGCAGAAAATTATTAGCTTGGTATTATATACATGACTACAAGTGTCCTACTTGGTTGTGATCCTGCAGCCACAACGGAATTGAGATGTAAGAAATCTAACGGTGATAATATCTTTAAAGCATATTATATGTGTGAGACTTTCCATCTTGTGGGAAACAGTCCCAGCACAATCAAACCTTTGTTTTAAACGACAAAATAACTGGCTTCACTGCAAACTGTCTGTAAGTGAGTTTTTCTCAGAATGTGAAACACTTATTCACTTAGCAATATTACACTCACACGCTCTACAGAACTGCGATTTCTCCTCATCTGGGTGTTTAGCAGGACAGAAGTCAGCTTGCCTCTACTTCGTTCACTGTCCTCTATGCTCTGACGTGAAAGCGCTGGGAAGAGACGTGGAGAAGACAGAGGCTATAACTCACTAATGCAAAAAAAAACACAAAGGAGAGAAAGCTAGGAATGCTTTGAAAGGAAACTACAGAATATGTCCGGCTGCATTTGCTTTGATGAAATTTTTCTTTTATATATATGTTTGTACTTATAAAACTTGTTTATACTTATCAAACAGAAAATACCTTCAACCAGTTTATCAAATACCCTTTTGGAGTAAAGTTGTTGTCTTAAATAATAGTACATTTAAATGCTTGTACTACATTTTAAAAATGTATTCATGTACTTAGCTACTAAGTTCTGTAAACCCTCTTACTTAGATTAGAGATTTCCAGATTTTACAGAATCTGGAAATTCTATAGGCGCATTATAGGAGCACACGATAGGTGTGCTCGGCTAGACTAGAAGTAGAAACAAACCCAGAGACCAGATAAACTGGCTAGAAATACATTAAAAAAAAAAAAAAAAAAAAAGAGGTCTTAACAAAAGAAAAAAAAATCAGGTATTCAGTTGCAGAAGAAGATACAGAGTCAACACACTGAAAATAAATAAATTAAAACAAGAAACTGGGCTTAAAAAAACCCTGCTTTCCCAATGAAAAGGAGTTGCCTATGGATTACCACAGGGATATGATCTTCAAAAAGGAATACACTGCAATAATTAATTGCAATTATTGCAAACAATGCAAAAATTAATCTTGAGAATCAAAACTGAAGCTGGTTTAATTGCAGAAATAGCTCGTGATGATATGATTGAACAAAAAAAAAAGAAAAGAAAAATTAAGTTCAGCATCAGTAAATATGAAGCAGGAAAGGCAACCTTAGTTATATTTGCATAATGATAGACACTAAAGCAAAGTAAAAGGAAAGCTATTGTGGAGATGCTAGATTATAAAAGCGTTATCTCAATGGAAAGCATCAGCAAAAGAAAAAAGAACAGCAAACAAAAGGTTCAAAATTGTTATGAAAATGAGAACAAAATAAAAAAAAATCATGTCACTTTTAGCCATCAGGGTAATCACCTCTTGGACACTAATATGGTTCTGCCTATCTGACCTTAAAAAAAACTTCAAAGGAGATAAAATGTACTGGGGATGATCAAGGATACCCAGAGATGCAGAAACTACTGAACAAGTATAGAAATAATTAGACTGGGATCCTTCAACAGCGAAAAAGAGACAGAAGGGAGAATTTGTTTCCTGCCTTTATGCTCAAGTTAAAACTTCCACTGTGTCTTACAAGAGAAGAACTAAGGTGTATCGAATTAAATTGTTAGGTAGACTATTTAAATAAGCACTTTACCAGTGCTTTTTTTTCTGCAAATAATATACAGCTAAATTAATATATACATATATATATATATATACACAATATAAAAATAATATAGAGCTAATTCATTGCAACGTTATGCCCACATATAAATAGAATTAAAATGCAACTACACAAATTTATGGAAAAGAGGCCTGTTAAGGGCAGTAAAAGACAAAAATATGGTAAATCCTATAAAAAAATCTAAAACTGAGATCACTGGAAGATATGAAAAATTCTCTTATTGATCTGTTCTTATAGTCTTTTACTCATCTGCTAGCAATTGTCAGAAATAGGCTAACGGACTAAAATTTCTGGTGTGATTCAACACAGTCCCTCTTATGTTTTTATATCAAAACACTACGTAAACTAAGATTAATTTTGCTCAGTGGGCTCCCTTTGTTAGAAGGAAATATTAAACTGTGTGCATTTCCAGTTCTCGGTTGTGAATGAAAGCAACAGCAAAAAGAAAATCCCCTTTAAATTCAGCCATGTTCCTATTTACTTTTACTCCCTAACTGAATATTTGTTTCACGGGCATGAACAGAAACTTACTTTATAAAAGTTATTTGAAAATCTCTCCTGAGTTTTGCTGTGTTTGAAATACTTCAGTTGTTTAATGCAAAGACACTGCATTCACTTTGAACTATTCTTAGAGACAAGTAAAGTTGGTCTTTCTCAGAAACTGAAAATCTCTGTTGGGTTACAAGAATAGATTATCTGTGACTAATCTATACTGGTTTCATGGCTGTCCTTAGGTACCTACTTCTTTCTTAATTGTCCATGGTCAGTAAATTACTGACTGAGAAATCACAGCCTTGCCTGAGAACAAGAGAAATCCTTGCATTCATTTATGTATTGTTTTATAATACTTGAGAAGAACTTGAAACACCAACAGTGCTGGCTGATATATACTGAGCAAGCAAGTAGGTAAGTTCATCACAAGAATTGTTTTATTCTCCAGCTAGCTTTTATGCTACACTAATGGAAGTTACAGAAGAACATAATTTTAGCTTAAAACCCCACTAATCCTGGAAAATTAGAGAAATCAGCCAAGGCTTTTTCCATTGACGTATGGCTTCCAGACCTCGGAGAAGCTGAACATGGAAGCAATCTGTCTGCCCTGTAACAATACTCAGCCTGATTCATCAGAATCTCTTTTCCTATTCCCTGAGCTTCCTAGGATCATCACCAGTCAAATAGACTGACAGGGTTTGTTCATCATTCAGCACTGAAGCTGCTTTACAGTGATAAATGTTGCATTTTTAGCAGTTACTTCAGCTCATCCTTTGAGCAAAATCCCTAGCCTCATGGCTATTTGAAATTTGATGATTAAATTATTTCATTAATTCTCTTTTGATAGGTCTGATTACAGCATCTGATTACATATGTTTTATCTTGATATTATATATCCAAGCTACTTAAAGAATGCAAACACTGAGTTGCTGGTACAAAGTTGATTGCGGTCTTTGACACCAAATACTGTTTCGCAGGATAATTTTCTCCAGCACTCTTAATGGTTACGATTTCTTTCACACTTCACCAGCCTTCGGATTTTCTAATATTTTCACAGTTTTTACTACTCAAATTGTTTTCTTTCTACAGAGGGACCATTACTGTTTAATCTCTTTATGTATTAGCACTATTTCCTTGCCTGCAACAGTCAGTTACTAACCAGCCTAGCCCACAGACGGAGTCAAGCGTATTCAACATAAAGCTCTGTAATTTTCCTTTTGTCCCACCCCATTTTTCTCTTTTACAAAAACTCAGCCCCTACTTCTCTCCCTTCTCTGTAGATTCAACCCTGAAGAGAGAGTCTGCCTTATTAACTGGGTTTTTTTGCATGTTAATATTGCCAAGAGTCAGGACCTACGCAAAGCAATTCTACTGTTGCACTCTATTCTACAGTTTTGCTCACGTTGCCTTTTTATTTTATGGGAATTTCTTATCACATTCCTCCCAGCTTTCTTTATGGAATACAAGAATTGCTGTGTCACTTCAGACCAGTTCAGTATCCATTACAAAAAGCGCTGCAGAAAGGTGTGGGAAACTCTGCACTGTGCCCTTACAACCAACAATCCTGCGGGGTGTTTCTTCCTAAACTGCATTAATAAAAGTTTGGCTTATATTCTGAAGCTTGAAGTCTTAAATCCCTGTCCTCGAATCTTTTCTGATGCAAGTCTGGAAAGTTTTATTAGCTACATACATTTCCAAGAAAAATTACTTTGCAGGCAGTGACTGGAGGATGCAAGAGAACAAAACAGAAATATATATATATATATACCCCAGTCTATAGTATACAATGTGACATTAGAAATAATGTAACACTTTTGTATGAAGTTCTAAATGAACACTCCTTATGTTAGACACAAGATCTGTGAATGTTATACCTCTTGCAGAATTTACTTTTAACACATCAACAAATGTAAACATTGCCTAAAGCTCCTTTTAAGTAAAAGTAATGTAATTCTAATGACAGTTAAAAAAGGAGGTAGAGTTAAGCATAAAAAGGTTTAAACTAGGAATGAGTCTTACTGAAGTATACTTTATTAAAAATACAGACATGAACTTTAAAGAATTTTAATTATTCACAGAGAAGATTCTAGCTCAAGTGTGTATTAAAGTACTTTCCTGTTATTAGCTTTTGCGTTTCATTAATTACTTTCTTAACTATTTCCTCACCTTAGCCCTGTATTATGAAAGGCAGCCTCCAGTTTTCTCATAAGGATGAAGGGGTCCTGCACAAATACATCCCTGCAGAATAAATGCATGTAATTTATTACAAAAAAAAAAAAAAATGAATAGGAGGGAAAAAATGGCATTACCTTATTTTCCATTTGGCCTGAAACAACGATACAGACTGGACCATGCAATTAAATTATCTGCTGAGACCAAACATTTCCTGTACCGTTTTTCAAGAAATGACCTGTCTTTCACCCTCTTCTCTTCCTCTTCCAGCAGCGCTATTCCCAATATGGAGCCATTGGCATTCAAGAGCCTGTATTTGCTGCAAGTTACCATACACTGCGAGCTGAACTGCCGCTGTTATGGCCACATCTACAAACAGGAAAGGTCTGAAGTGTCAAGTACCTTCTGTGTGTATCTGCGTGTCATGCGTGCACGAACGAACATATCTCTTTCCCGATGCTGATTTTTCTGCATTCTTAGGGAACTTGCTTTGTTTTGGTCTCGGTTGATTATGCGTTATCTGAAAACTGTGTGGCTTCAGAGAAAACCAGAGCTGCAAACATAATCCTTACATAAAACCTTTTTTACCTATTCTTTATTTTATAATTAGCAACTGTATAAAATAATAGCATAAATCAAAAAGCAGAATGTAAATATTCTCCCTTTTTTTCTTACAATTTTGATCGGTCAGATTTTTAGATGGGGTATATAACAATTGCATTTATGACTGCTTACAGACACACCGAACATTTCTAATGGAGAACACGATTAAATATGTTTAACAGCACAGGGGAGCAATCATCAAGCAAATCACTCCATATAACAGTTACCATCTATTTTCCATGAAGCATATGGCAAAGCACGTTAATGTAAAGTGCAGATCCTGCAAGGCCGTGTAACGTTACACGGTGCAGCGAGCGCCCAGCAGTCTGAGTCGGAGCTGCGCAGCCTGAGCCCGTGCACAAGTGCTCGCAGCTGCAGTGACATGGTGCTAAGCGTGTTTTAAGACTAGTCCCAGTCGAGCGGCATCTTATCCAACCAGAAACAATCCCACAATCCAGCTCTTTTTAAGTGATCATCCTTGTATCATAACAGATTAAGGTTGCAGCTACTTTGGATTATGTTTAATCTAACCTTTATCCATTCACATCTTCACCTGAAACTTCCAAGGACCAAGAGTCAATTGCCAGGGCATAATTCACAATGACACTGATCTTTCCTTCCTCACTCTAATTATCTGGATTAAGAATAACACTTTTGAGTAATTATTTTCACATTGGATAAACATTAAGCTTTCCTGGATTTATCTGAGCTTTTTCTTAACATGAAATAGATCCAAGTAGGCTTATAAGAACATAACTGACAGCAGTGACAGCTTAATCAAGGAAACCCTAAACAACTAAAACAATAGGAAATGTTTGTTTCACATTGTTCTGAATAATCAGGAACCAGAAACTTGATAACCCACAGGCAAATCATCCACTCAAAGACCAAAGAAAAAGCAATATCCAGGCAGATCAATCACACTGACTTGTACCGTCTTCATAAAGACGCAAAATTTTCCCGCTCAAATGCTCTGCAGCAAACAGAAGTTGCAGAAAAATCTACGAGCACACAACAGCCGCTGATTTGTAAAGCCAGAACCACACACAGCAGAAAGAACAAATCCTATTACCTGTTTGCTAAAAATATAATTAAAATGAATCAGATACCAGCTGTATCACTTTTGATGACTATTTCTGAAGAAACTGAATTGTCCATCACAGACTACACAGGCTCCCCAAAATTGCTATCACAAACAGGCTAGAGAAATCTTCCAACCTTGTCTTTGAAACTACCCAAGATCATATACAATTACACACTAAAATCACATCACAGAACCCAATTACACTTTGGCTTTGCAGATCCAGAGATAACCTCTTAAAGAGCAAACTCCCTTACTGTGTCGACCCCTGACCTCAAGCTCTTTTTCCAATCTTCAGCAGCACCACATGTTTCTTTCCCAGAGCGAGCCAAGACGTGGAGCAGCCACGGCTCTGAGGGGCAGCAAGTGCTCCAGCTATCATAACTTTAAGGTTAAGGGAGCACACTGCTAGTATCTCATTCCCGAACTTTAATGCATTCCTTCGACTGCTATTTAATTTAGTTTGAGCATTATTTATGGAGGATTTTTCTGTAAGTATTCTTCCATTTGTTGGGAGGATTTTAAAAATTTATAAGTAATAATTTGATTTGGCTCTTTAAAATGTTATGTATCAATTAAATGCTTTAACAGGCATCGGAAGTGAATCACAAAGAAATGTATTTATTTCTTAATTTTAAGGATTATTTTAGATATTGATCAAAGCAGCAGCAGCAGATTTTGTTTAATAACCTTACCTCCCTGAGGCTCCACACCTCTGGGACATTCTTTTCTGGGTAATAAAAAATAGTAAGACGATGCTTTTGTACGTTTATGGTTTCTGTGATTTCCTCATCGTGCCAAGGGGAGCCAGCGAACTACGGCAGAACATTATTAGTTGGCTCACAAAAAGAGGAGGACAAAATGCCACAGTTCTGAGCACTTCACTGTAGCTGAAGCAAAACACATTAAAAATGAGACCAGGACCTCAGAAGGATATTCTGTGTATATATAGTTATCTTAATGAGATATGAACTTGCCTGTCAGCTGCTGAAAACTGACACCTAATCACCTTCAAGTTGCTGACAACTCACCTTGATGGTAGGGAAGGACTCCTGCACTTCAAATGACTTACTGCTCCTAACTATACATATTGAGACCATCTACGTTCTGCTGAAATCTTAAGCCCTTGTAATCAAAACCACTGACATGCCTTTCAGATGTTCAACGCACCTTCTACTCGCTGAGCATAACTCACCTGAAAAGCTGCTGTTTCTCTTGCAGCTACCAGAGCAATGATTTCTCCAGGCAGCTCCCTCTACTACGCTACCTTAAGGAAGTGATGGAGGAACTGTGTGGGCTGGCCAACTCTTTTTCTTTCCAGCAAGATATGGTCTTTGGCGACTGACTGACAGGTCAGCATAAGAAGTCACTTGGCACTGAGGCCACACCTCTTTGAATCACCCTTTGCCTTGAACCCAGAGTCTCTCTAAATGCTCTCTCCGTACATTTACCAGACAGGCAAAATCTCATGTCTAGAGAATACTTCTCAAAAGAGCAGAAGGGACCCAAAGACTTTGAAGTGACCCAAGTTTCCAATCAACTCATAACTAAGAGGCATGTAAATACCACCTGTTACGAGCATGGCAGCATTTTCTAGCCTGCATCACGCAAAAACCCAGTTCCTAGGTCTTTCTTTAAGCAATGTCTTATCTCTACCATATGAGTGCAACCTTTGGGCTCTTGCGCTTCTGCACCTTTCTTTACTCTAAACAGTGTTGTTAGATTATTAAGTAGTTTGTTCCTCACCTGGTAAATCATCCAGAAGCACTACTGATTACAAGGAACACAGTATGTAGGTCTTACATTTGCTCTCGTGAAGTAATGTGTAAACGTGCTGGTGAGCAGCATAAACATTAAAGCCTTATTGACAAACTGAAAACACTAACAATAAATTAGAAAGAATGCAATTTCTATCTATAGATAGAAATAACTGACTGTACAATGGGAGGACAAGAAACAATGGATTAAATAGTACATTTTTTTGACGTGCAATCAATCAATTGCAGAGAATCTAAAGACAAGAAAAAGGAATAATTACCACTGTAAAAACCAAGGCATTAAGGAAAAACTGGAAACATTTTTGTTGGGAAGAGAGACTATCCAAATTTAATGAAGGAGTCTATTGCAATAGACTACATTGAGGAATAAAGCATTTCCCTCTCTAGGGATCCTGAAGAATAGATTAGGCAAAAATCTGCCAGAAACAGTAACGCTACAGCCAGTCTACTGTGGGTCAGAAAAAGGCAGTACACGATCTTTCCTTTTTGCCCCATTTTTCTATGATTACAGTGTGATAGCTATTTGAAAATGAATCCATAATGCCCTTATATAACATTTTGATCAAAATTAATAGAAAAATGATTTTTGACTTAATATTTTTTCCATGGATCATGTCTACCTCTAACAGCAGACACAGCATAACCGAGACTATATTTTTACTGAATTTGTATCTTTTTCTAATCCGGACTGCTACAATTTTTAATTAAACATGTTTTTCCATGTCACATTCTGTAACTCTGCTTTCTATTTTTTTCCATTTAGAACAGTCTTTTTTACTTAATATAAAGAAAAGAATTTCAAAGGAAGATACACAACTTTATATGCACATTAGAGACTCCTGTGTGCACATTTGGCTGTGTAGTACCACAACTCTAATGCAAATTTATTCATTCAGACATGCTACAGTGGAAAACTGAGTCAAAAACAAGTTTCGACTAAACAAAACCAGCTGTGGAACTGTTCGCATTCCTTCAAGATGCTTGTGTTTTGTCAAAAAAAAGCCAAACCAGTCAGTGTCTGGCCAAACACTGGCCAATCAACAATGAGAGAATGCTGCTGTTTTGTTGCTTTTATTGAAAAACCTATATTTTCTGCAAGACAATTTTTTTTTTCTTTTCTTTTAAACACATTTTCTGCTTTATTTTCTTAGGAAAATAAAGAATTCTCTGAACAGTTCCCATCATGATGGATATGAGAAAACTATGAGGAATCAAACTAGAATGGATGATCAGCCTTGCTATCACCACCTTTATGATTTCCTAGAGGAGGAAGCTCTTTCAGTTTTACAAGGACACAGGATCTGCTTCCATTGTCACTGTAGAAACTGCACTTGGATTTGTAAATATTCCTTGGTGTATGTAAGTTAAGGATAACCCTGTGATCAGTCACGAATGTCTTTAGCGACTCTTGAAAATCCCAACACTGACTTCTGATAAAAATCCCCACTGCAAGAGGCAGAAGGGCCGAGGAGATGTATTACTTACTCCTCAGACAGGCTTAACACGTCTCTGTATTATTCTTCTCCAATCTCAGTGGTACAAAAGCTCCAAGCAAGGCTATAGTCTGAAGATGGAGCCTCACAGCCCTCCAGAACATATCATGTTAGCTGACAAAAGGAAACATTTTTCTATACTCACGAGGAAGCTGGGCAAAGTGATTCAGATGTAAGAAGGAGAAGTGTGCTCAAGTTAAACATTCTTTGATGATCATATGTGCCTTTGGGGAACCCTTGAAAACGCAGCTACCAGCTTTGCAGCGGAGGAAATTGATGAGACCTCAGAGAGGAACGAGGCATGGGGCCATTCCCAGTTCAATCCCCTCAGCCCTCACTCTGTCCGAGGGCTCGTGAGAGGGTTTTGATTGAGGGGGACCAGGTAGGGGCTTGGTGAGCCAGAGCCACTGGTTTTTGTCTGATCCAGAAAGCAAACACTCAGAAATTCTTGCCTCTCGCTTGGAAGGAGGCAGGTCCCACAACAGCAGCACTGGAAACTTTAGATTGTCGACAAAACATTGCTTTCTTTAAATTCAGTGGCATGCACTAGCATCTCATTTCTTTCATGGAAAGACAAGGTAATATATCACACTCTGTCTGAAAACCCACATAACCTTGGATGAAAAGAAATAGAGACAACTCTCAAAAGAAAACCTTCAAAAGACATTACTGGAGACCATTTCTTGAGGACAGATACAGCCTGGCAGCTTAATGTCTCAGGTATTAAATACAGTATTTCCAGCTGGAGAAATTCTCTTTATTATTTAGGGAAAACTAAGGCTTTCCTGATAGTCTCAGAGGTCTTTGTAGCACTCCCTGACACAACATTGGCTTTGGAAATGAAGATAAATAATCAATGCTCCAATATACTATCGCTACTATTTATAGCATTAATATATATCAGAAAAACATGCCCAGTCGGGCTAGGCAAAGCCCACACATATAATCCAGAAGTCTGTAACTGCTGTAGTAGATGCAGGCATTGGAAACTGGATTAGCAGGAATAAGAATGGCAAAAGCTTCATATCAGAGCAGCAGCAAAGCAGGAAAAAGTACCAGGCCCAGTGCTATACAGACTCTAGTGACGCCTGAGCTTTTGGTACCGGCACTGCCACATTTCTGAGAACACTGAACCTACTTAGCCCAGATCAGAACAAACACTAGAAGTACTTTCTATCAAAGCTACTGGTTTGAATATATTAATGTATACGGGCAAGCTGGGGAACATTCTTTTTCAATTAAAATACCATACACAGCATCTATAAGAGGGATAAATTCAACTTGTATTTAGATCTGACAGTTGCTTATTCTTTCACGTCATCAGCAAGTCACCCACAGGTGCAGAGAGCTCTGACTTTCCAGCCAAGAGGATTTCGGATGCTAGATTTAAAATGACATATGATAATCCAGACATGAAAATTAGGTGTCATTTATTCCTTCATATAAAAAGAAACACCTATTACTCAGTGAAGGATAACATAGCTGGGTTTTAATTTCATTTTGTTTTGAAACTGCTATTTCACCGCTATTTCAGTTAGCGTGAGTGACATTCAGCACATTTATTACTGTGAAGTTTTAATTGTAAATCTAAAACAACATCCTGGAAGTTTAAAACAGTCTTTAAAACAGCCTGACATTTTTTTTTTCTTATATATGTTTTACCTTTAGAAAGCTTTTTGCAAAATATTTTCTACTGATCTTTTCAACTCTTCCACTTTGGGCTGCCATTGGTTTATTAGACCAACATGACCTAGTCTCTCTCAGACTTTACCTCAGGAAGTTGTAAAACTGTGATCTTGTTTCAGTTATTAGGAATTCCAAATTGAAAATTAATCATCCTCTCGGACTTTTAAGAAGTTGCAGCTATCATGAAAATAAATTTGAAATCAACCTTTTTTCATGTCCACCTGCCATCTTTATAAAAGTCAAAACCATATGTGCTTCCTCTTTGAAGTCCGATTTTGCCCCCTAATGATAGCCCTCACATTCCACAATATTGTTCTGTTCGCTCTAACCTTCCTCTGGCCAAGGGAAAACCAGCCCTCAACGGCAACATGACAAATGCTCGCGCAGATGGCTGATGCTGATGTAACAAATGGCTGCAGTCTATGAAGTTACAAGTACAAAATAATGTCAACAAGTTGCAATGATAAAACAGCCCATGAAATAGTTCAATATATGTTCAACATTCAGGGCAATTTCTGGTTTGAATTACCAATGAATTTTTTACTGGGTTGAAATGATTCCTGCTACAGAGCAGCCATTGTTTATGAGTTGTTGGGGTTTTTTTCAAGTTTATGTCACAGCCTTCACATTGGTAATTCTGATTAATGTGTTCCCATTCACTATTTTCTACCAGGCTTCACGTTTTGCTAGGGAAATGAAAGCATTTGTAGCGCTTTAGAAAGCAAGCTCTCCCGTGCACAGAATGAAGCTGTCACCGCTGCCCACTTGCACCGGGCCCCTTTGCAGGTCTTCCCAGGCTGGAAGCACCAGGAGGGCCCAGGTTTCCTGCTCTGCTAACGCCAGCTTGTGCCCTGCGCCACGCATAGAGCTTCGTCTTGGGCAAAGCGGGACGGCTTCGGTCTTAGCAAGCCCCTTACCCCAATTATAAGTTTCCCATTTTTTCTGTAAGAATAATTTAAGTTCTTCGGGGCTCTTTTAATGCGTAAAGCAGGTGGACAGGAAAATCAAATGACTAGCGGGTTTCATTAGTCATTCACGAGCTGCCAAGCTGAGCAGAGATATCTAGCATACCTACATCCTTCATTATAACCCAGCACTCAAACACGCCAGAGCAGGAGGGGAGGAAAAGTCAACAGTAAAATCCAAAGTGAATGAGATAGAAGCGCAATGGGTTGATCCAATGCCCAGCGGCTGGACACAAACTCAGGCCTCAAGGGAAAAAAATGGACATCCATCTTTGAATGAAAACCTGTTTTGTCTCACACACACGCACACACAAAAAGCTGCTAAGTCAAACCTATGCAAAGTCTGTGTAACGCTAGCTCACTAAAACCACACACAGCATCTATTTTGGTTTTAGCTAAGAATCATAGAATCACAGAATGCTTAAGGTTGGAAGGGACCTCTCATCTAGTCCAACCCCCCTGCACATGCAGGGACACCTGGAGTACGTGGCAAAGAACTGCATTCAAGCGGGTCTTGAAGATCTCCAGAGAAAGAGACTCCACAACCTCTCTGGGCAGCCTGTTCCAGTGCTCTGTCAAAAAATTTTTCCTTAAGTTGCTGTGGAACTTTCGATGTTTAAGTTTGTGGCCATTTCCTCTTGTTCTGTCAGTGGCCACCAGTGAGAAGAGGCCAGCATCATCCTCCTCACTGCCTCCCTTGAGGTACTTATGCACACTGATTAGATCCCCTCTCAGCCTTCTCTTCTCCAGGCTGAACAGGCCCAGCTCCCTCAGCCTCTCCTCATAGG
>JAWLRI010000756.1:1666940-1711201 GCA_034781795.1 Crypturellus tataupa | reverse complement strand
ATAAAATAAAATAAAATAAAATAAAATAAAATAAAATAAAATAAAATAAAATAAAATAAAATAAAATAAAATATCAAAACAATTAAAGAGCACTTTATCAGATCAGTAAAGATGTTCTGCTCTGCCTCAGTCATGAATATCATTTCAGCATGTGTGTCTGTCTGTGCCCAGCGAGGGCAGCACTTAGGTACGTGCTGAAGGTCAGGACTCCATGCAGTATCACACCAGTGCAGCTTAACTGTGTGATTACAGTTTGACACATGTTTCACTGCTCTCTTGAACTGGGGTTTCCTTCTACTGTTAGTAGTATAGAATATGCAAATGGATTATTGGTACTTACTTCAATAAAGTAGTGTCTACACTTTAAAAAGCATGGTAAAAATGAAGATGAGTCAGAGAAGAAAATAACAAGTGCTGTTTACAAAATGGATGACACTGCATTCCTGTGAAAGACTCAATCCAATTTAATTTATTGAGAATCTTGTTGATGTGAATTGGCTTCAAACAGTAAGCATGCATGAAGGAGAAAACACCTGAAAACATAGGTCTCTTCAGCTGGTAAAAGCCAAGGAAATCCAAACCCTGAAAGCAGCTGTCAGGGAGAGCCTGAAAATAACAAGGCACATTATTTTAAGTAAGAATATTTGACCAAATACCTAGAACTATGACAGTTTTCAAACTCTCTAACTCTCTGGCAAGTATTGTGCAATAGGAAGACTAGATGATCTTTATTGTCCTCGTCCGGCCTGAATATAACAGAATGACACAGTAGGTTAAGAATCTCAGTTTGTTTTACCTGGAAATAAGCTTAAGATTTTGCTGTAAGTATTGACTGGTCTTCAGAAACAAAGTGGTAAGATTTGGATATTAAGTGCCAACATTTCAGCAATTTGAGTTTTGCTAAAATAATTGAACTCTTGCATCAAGCATCTCAGAATCTGCATTGCTCTCCTTTTGACAACAGGAATCAAGCCAGCTTTGCTCTTTTTATCTGCTAAAAAGAAGTACGCTAAGGCTACTAACTCGCTTTTGCTGAAATCCATATCCTCTTTCTGGAGAAAACTTGCAACTCAGAGTATCAACAGAACATGGGTCTTTACATTTTTGTAGCAGCACAGCATTGCACAGGTAAGTTCTCTCTTCCATTCCAAAGTGGAAATCAGAAGTAAAGAATATTCAACACAGAGATGGCAAAATGAGGCATGGAGTAAAGTATGATTTGTACAAGACTTTTCAAACAAACAGATTTAATATAAAACTATATAAATATAGGTTAAAATAGGGAGAAGATTTTGAGCTGTCACCTTTATCTTTGATTATTTAATTAATTGTGCTTTTCCCCTGGATTTTTAATGAGTTTGCACTGCTCTAAGAGACTTGGTGAGAGAGCCCTCCCATGGCTAATGCAAACTCTGCAAATTCCTTTGGTAGTAGCCAAATATTGAGTAGCTTAGTGGATAAAATATCCACTTCATATTTCAAAAATAGGGCTAAACTATGTACATCTCATGTAAGTCATTCTGTAGACTCAGGAACGGCTGTGGAAACGAGCACAACTTGGATCATGGTGGATATTGGTGTGTCCATAGACAACTCCAAGCAATCTCTATCACAACTCAGCATTGCAGTTTTATGAACCCTGCACCTTCTAACGGGGACCAATCATGCAGGTTTTCAGCCTACCTGAGAATGTAGTTTAGATTCTCAATATATATGTTAAAATTCAACCTAAACCACTATATTGTTTTCTGCTGCTAATTCAACAGAAAATGTATGCCAAATCTGTCATCCCAAGTGTTAACAGAAATAAAAAAAAAAAGGGGGGGAAAAAAGAAAATATCAGTCTTCCCTGGTTTGTGAGCTCTCAAATGAGAGCTCACAAACACATTTTATAGAAAAGATGGGATCACTCTTTTCATTTATAACTCTCCTATGGCTATTGGACTTCCCAAGACGGGTGTACTAGGTGGTCCATGTTGGGAGGATTCAGTACCTTCATTTCAAATGTGGCACAAATTGACTAAGGATTGCCCAGGGTCTCCTAGGGATTCTCTCTCACATTACTACTTGGTGCCAAGATATTAGCAGCAACTCAACTATTTTTTATTCCATGGTTTTCCTAAGGAGTTGACATGGGAAATGGAAAGCAGCAGATGAAAAAAAAAAAAAAAAAAAAAGCCAACGGACAACGGGTACATGACATCACTGTTGGATGGATCTCAAGAGCGAAGTTTTAAGGCATGATTGAGCAAACACATCACTGGACAAACATCCAGCCAGAATTCTTAATGGTCATTGTTAAATCAGCAGGAAATGATCACTGATAAAAGAAACTAAAAAAATGATTGGAAACCACCACCAACAAACCCAACAACAAAAAAAGAGAACCAACATGGGTGGACATGAAAGATTCACATAAGCTGGAAAGCCTAATTAAGTGCAAAATTTACACATGGGACAGTGACTAAAGCTAGTGCTCCCACTGAAAGCAAAACATACTACTGAGCTGAGGAAAAATTGTGTTGAAAACAAATAAAACAACAAAAAGAACAAGTCCAAAGTGCCATCCCATTCTTCAATTAAGCCATAAACAGAGATTGAGAGGTGATGATCCTTATTCTAAGAAAAAAAGGATTGGTATAAAGCCAGTATTTCAAAGTGAAGAAATAGAGGATTCAAAAAGAGGTCCTGCTCTAACTCTTCAGATGAGTTAAATAGTAACAACTTTGTAAGAGGACAGGAAAAAATTTGATGGAATATTTGATAACTGTAAGAACAAACTATCCAAAGGTACATTTGGGGGGGAATTATGAGCTTTTGGTGATTTTTCAGACCAGGCTAAACACCCATCTGTTTCAGAGTACTTAGGGATAATGAAGTTAATTCTGCCATAATCCCAGGAAATGGACGACAAAATCTGCTGGGCACCTTTCACACTGCATGGTGCTATGAGATACTTCACACATTATTTAGATGGCAGCAAAAAGAATATCTTGGGAGCCCTCACTAGTCTGAATGGGAAGTAACACAATTACCAACCACAGACAATATCAGCTCTTGCTCATCAAGTCTAAGCAGTTTGTTTTACAGTCCCCATGTGATGCTTCTTTGGTGGAAAAAGGGACACTTACGAGTGGATTAGGGAAGCGAGAGAATTGAATGAAGTACTATAAGCAGCACTCAGAGGGCAGGCCAGTAATTTTGGCATCAATAGAGAGTATGAAATATTAGGCAGCAAGTGACCAAGCATTCCCCGCAGTCGGACTTTGATGTTGGAAGGTGGGTGAGCCCCCAAGGCATCTCATGTTGCCTCATTGCATTTCCTGCAGAGCATTCCCCATCCTTAGCACATCCTCCTGCCCGCGTGAGGGCTACCCCCGGAGCAGGGTTGCCAGGCTCTGCTCTGAGGGGATCATGACTTGCTCGTTCCTGCACTGGAACGTTTTTGTGCATTTTCTTTTCTTTTAAGGACGAGACCTCGCAGCCAGGCGGGTGCTCCTTCGTGAGCGATCTCTCCTCAGGGTGACCTGGAGCAGCGAGGACCATAACTTGCTGCAGCTGGAGAGGGCCCGGGCTCTCCACACTCTGTCCCCGTCGCGCCGTTGGCACCGGCGGCAGCTGTCGGTGTCACTCTGGCTCCTGCCGACGGGGAGCGCGGCAGGCGTGACACGCACGGGCAGCGCGGCGGCAGCGAGGCGCGCGCGGCGAGGGGAAGGACGCGCACAGTTGCTACGTGCTTTATACACCCATTTGCTAAACTCGCCTTCTATGGAAAGAAAGAATTCATCCTTAAGAGATTCCAGGAAAAAACTAGGTTCCCTCAAGGCCAGTGGCATCATTTAACTACGCACTACTTTACTCCATGGCGGGCTAGTCAGAATGAGTGAACTGCCCTCCCAGCTTGGGAAAAACACAAAACCTTCAAGCAATTTCTGAGTAATCTAGGAAAAACAAGATGAGCTAACTCCAAGGAAGCGACCTGCATGCAGCTTCCACTGCCGCAGTGTCCCCAGGAAGGACGTGTGGAACACGCTGTCGCCGCTCAGTCCAACAGCACCCGAAACTACTTTTTCCCATGAAGTGTGAGCACAACTAACAAGTCTCTTCTGGGGAAGAACCTAGAGCAGAGGTTATTCTAAACCTTGCAATCTCTACAAGCAATCACTCTCAGGAGACGTCAAATATTCATTTGCAATGCTTAAAATTCTGGATCTAAATACTTTTCAATAACTGTTACCATACAGCGGTGACTGATGTATAAAATAAGCAGGAAAGTTGAGATGAGATTGCCTATAAAATCTCTGCTCTTCATGGTTACAGAAATCATTTTGAGAACACACACATGGGCATACACATTCAGCCAGAAAATCACCTTTAATGTCCAAAAGAAATTAAGCCATATGAATATTTTTGTATTCATCTCTCCTCTTCTGCAAATAATTAATTTCCCCTTATCTCCAGCCCTCTGCTCCACCTTATACAGATTTTTCTTGTTGACAGTAGACAACAAAAAAAAAAAAAAAAGAGAGGGAGGTTGATTCTATAAGCTCTGAATTGCTAGCACTGCTGGTTTAGGATGGTAACTCACTGGAAAGGAAAGCTATTTTAGGAATATAATCCTGTCCTCAAACTACAGCTGGCCAGAAATCAGAATATATTTCCACATAAATTTTTAATATAGACAGATTGGTTAGAATTCTCCCAGGAACACTACATGGTTTTAGAGGAAAAAATAGCTAAAAAAGAAATAGAATGCACAAGAATAACATCCCACAAGAAAAGAAGTTTCATTCGCTTTAGAGGCTAAGATGTCTAGAACTCATAGGATCCACAGGGAAACTGGGAAGATGCCAGCTGAAGGACAGTTCAAGGGAATTATTCTTTTTGTTTAAATTGCTTTAAATGACCTAATGACACTTTTGCCCACTTTGCACATCCACCTCTGTGAATTACATGGATGCTCAGAAACACCAAAAAGAGCCGAATTCACCTAGCAAACACCTGAGCTGAGTTAAAATTTGGAGCACTGCAGCACTAGTTGAAGTAAAGGTGTGGACTTTGCACCAGCTGCTAAGGCTCCTTGCATCAGCTCTCCCACAGGGGAGATGCTCAAGTTGGACAGAAGAGCTCAGCTTAACAGAGCAAGATTTACTGGGCACTGGCTAGTAAAGACCACAGCACCCACTCTACAAGCACATGGTTGGGCACAACCTTTCCCAAAGGCTCATAACCAGAATCCACAGAGCTTCACTACTTTTGCTAGACACACAACATATCATTGCCCTTGAGCTCCAGTTCCAGAAGGCAGTAGCTTCATTTGGAGGAGGACTGATGTCTTTGCAGACACCTATCTTAACCCAGCAGTCCTCCATCCAACCACGAGCACCTCCCCAACGCCTGCGTTGCAATGCGGGGAGAAATGCAAGCTGAGCTTGCCCTCCTACTCGCGAGCTCCTCAAGCACGTTTCCACACTGTCCTCCCTGCATGCCGGCAGCTCTCACCCGGAAAGCCGTGCCTTCCACCAGGGCTGCCTTGGTGGAGTGCTTCCCAGGAAGAAGACACAAAACCCATAAAACAATTAGGGACTAATTAAATTAATTACTAGTGTTTACCTACTGGAGAAAGGCAAGCTTTAAACAATTAGCAGAAAGTTTATTTTCATTTGAAAAAAAAACCTTTGGAAAACCCCATCTAAGTGGCAGTGTTTGTTTATTCCCAGGCATCCAGGTATGACATTTTCCATCCTTTCCTAACTCATTTCAGATGTTGGCCAAAGCAGCTGATCATTCACAACAGAGCTAGCTCAGTCCAAGCAAGGGAACTGTTTTCACAGGAGTGGTAGTTTAGTGCTGTGACATTTAGCACTGATTGGGAACTCATTTTCTAGGTCACAATTACACCTGAAGTCCTGCTGAGGGTTATGAAATCTCAGCACCTAAGGCAGCACCAGGCTACTAAACCTTCCATTCAACTCCTCATGTGAAAAAATAAAATACAAAATAAAATAAATACAATAAATAAGATTTCTCTGTCTTTAGAAAGTGCTTTGCTGCCGCACTACATACTTGCGTACATTTTATTAGTACTCGTCTTGTCTTGGATCGGGAAAACATCCTGTTGATACCACAGGAAGGGGCGCTGCGCGTGGTGGCGCGCTCCCGCCGGGGGCTCCTCGCCCGCAGCCCGCTCGGCCGGCCCCCACGCCGCCTGCGGGGCCAGGCCGGCTGCTCCTCGCTCTGCGCCTTGCGCATCAGCAGGAAATGAGCAGCTGCCATCAAACACCTTTTCTGCAGACCCCTGAACACCAGCGCTCGGCCTTGCTTATGTGAGCGTGCACAGGAGCGACAGCGCTGGCCTGAGGGGAGGGAGCTTTCCGTGCTCCAGGCTCAAGAAGAGCTGCTGCTCATACGTAGACTCCTCGGGAGTTTCCATTTCTTTTCTGTACTATATTTAAACTCTAGGAGCTAAATAATATGCCTTTTGTGCCTCTATTGTAACCCCTTCTTTTCTTTACTAGTATTAAATTATTTAACTGCCTTCCATCTGGGTTCAGTGCTCTTCAAGTGATTTCCTTAAATAAATCCAGTGTTGACTTAACAGAAAGATTCCCAGTCTCGGGAGGTCTGCGCACCAGATCCTTCTTTCAAAATACCACCAGGAAATTCTCTCGTCACACGACACAAAACGAAACCAACTGGACACAGACTTTCTTTTGCTGCATTGTCAGAGTATTCCTGAGCACATGGGACAAACTGGATCTTTACTTTGCATCAGTCCACTGGCATATAAATTGTACTTGTGGCTTTAAGGAAGCAAAACAGACAGAAAATTGATTCTATGTTTGTTTAACTGTACATTTAGATGATTTGCTCAGAAGCAAATGAATAAATGATAGTAAAATTGAGGACTCAGTTTCTCCTCACACAGCTACATTATTCAAATTCTTTACAGAAACAGGATAATAGTGAAAAATAATTGTCGTAAGAGATAATCTCTTTTCACTCTATAGATGCTCAAGATCTATTGTTTAGATAAATATTGTCTATTCCCTAACATGGCTATGTTAGGGGAAAAAAAAAAGCTTCACTTTACTTTTAAAGATGTCAATGAGTTTGACCAAGAAGGGCCAAAATTCAGCTTCTTTTACATCAACTGACTTCACTCAAGGCTTGGCTGTTTACAATAGAATTATTTGTGGTCCAACAGTTTGAACAGTGTTCCAGTTCTCACCTATTGCTCTCATTCTGTCTTTCATTGAACTCAGTATGTCAACAAGCATCAGTGTTTCCCGCAGATGTCTATCTCCAACATGTATTTCAGTAATGCTCTTGGTCTAACACCTGACTTTTTGGTGAAAGGGAACTAGAGACAAGAAGCTCTTAGAAGCAGGCTACCTGTATCTTAGGATTAGAATTACTCCATTTGCAATATTAAACTATTCCAGCCCCTAAGGATCGTGGATATCTGCCACATCTGCATAGACATATCAGAACTTGCTTTACATCAATCCCAGTCATGAAAAACCAGAGCTCAGCATGGGTTAACTGCTCAGCTGCTCAAGCACTTCTAAAGACATGAGAAAACTCACATTTTGATATAACATGAATGAAGTGTCATCGCTTTTTAATGGAAATACAAAAACAACCGTAGCGTTTTCCAACATCAAATACTTAAAATCATTCAGGGGGACCCCCGCACTCTCCAATCTGTAAGGCAGTGTTAGAAATCTAAGGGATTTTAAAATAACTTTTTTTTTTTTAACTTCATTTCATTTCTAAGTCTAGAGGAGTTGGCAAAAGCAAAATGGGTAGCAAAAGCAATTTTTACAGGTAGCATGAGGAGAGTTTGGGTTTGACTTGCTGTTCCTCAAGTCCATGTGAGTTTTAATGCTAAGGTCAATGACAGTAACATTAGACCAGAAGCTACTGTGAAAAAACTTACCTGGGAAGGACAAGTTGAGTTCCTTGTTCACAGATGATCTGTGTACACAAGTTTTAGTTAGACTGATTCCTTACAACAAGTAGTAATGTTTTTTCTTCAGTATTTGCCTGTATCATAACTTCATTTCTATAAATATTACCCCAGAAAGTATGGGACCTATTAACTGTTTTTTTTTCCTGTGTGGTGTTCAAGTAAGCTCTATAAAGCCCCCAAAGAGCATAATTCCAGCACTTAGTATTGTCAGCTCAAAGCAGAAGAAACCTTAATCAGGGCTCTTGGTTGGATTGAAATATATCCCGATTAAGCGACCATCCCATTTGAGCAAAGTTTTCCTGAACCATCATTTAATGTAAACCAAATGTCCCGTGCAACCCCTTCCTTCTCCTGAAGCATTTGTGACCCTCACCCACCATATTAACACCTCTAATTGTAACTGACAGGGCAATTTCCTGGTTGCCACTGCGTGAGACAGGCAGTGAACACTAGCCACAAGCAATTTATGACCTTTGACTGTCATATTAACGCTTTTAATTGTAACTGACAGGGTAGCTCGGCCAAAAAGTGTCCCAGCAAAGCGGTGGGACAGTTCTGGCTGTCCCACTAAAGCCAGGGGAGGCGCAGGCAGTCACTAGCCTGGGGGAACTGCTGAGGAGCAGAAAGGAGGAGAACCTGACGTTGGGACAATCATCTAACCCCATAACATCACCAATTATTTTTGCCTCAGTTTGCTATGATATCCTCTGCTAAAGCCACAAGCATTTTTACTGAGTATTTGAAACACCAAGTGTCTATATTTTGCAGAAAACTCCCAACTTTTTGACAGAAATTATGTTCAGAATTCCCCTTCCAATTTAGCATCCTTAAGTGACTCCTTCTAATGGGTTTCCACTGCCTTTGAACATTTTTACATTCATAAAAGTGTCTATAAATGAAAAGTAGAATTCAATTCTTCTTTCAAAATCTCTTGACATAAAAAGACACTCAAATTCTCTTCCATACACCCTCAGCTTAATGTTGCCTTCCTAAACATCAGCTCATAGTTTAAGATGGAGAGTTATCATAGCAGTAGCAAGGCAAACTACATAACCTCATGGATGCAAATGAATTAGGCAGAAGAAAAGATACTTAGCAAGGGCTTCTTGAAGTTGTCAACGTGATCCAATGGGAGCTGCTGACACTCAGGTGCTGGTGCTGCACAGTGCACTTACTCTCACCATGAGCTGTGGACATTGGCTCATGAGCCTCACGCTCGGACAAGGTTTAAGCAGCCAAGCTTTGACTGATGCAGCTGCTCAGTGGGGACGAGCAAATCTTCATGCTTCTCCAAAGCTACATAGTGATTAGGCCAGCACATGCCGCCATGCAGCATGAAAAGCAATGATAAATTGGGTGGAAACAACCTTTTTGTTTGTTTGTTTGTTTGTTTTTTAATAAAACCACAAGCAGAATGGAATTCGAGGGGAGAACAACCAAATATTTGCCTTCTACTGAAGACTGCAGTGATCATAGAAAGCAAACAACACAGAAGCCCCCAACTCGGTACACAATTATCAGTAAATCTATTTTACCCCAGCCTAACTTGATCAAGGTCCAAAAAGTCAGTAATAGTTATAAATCAAACTAGGAATAAAATGACAATTTCTCACACTTCTTTACCCTTTGTCATTGGCTAACATGCTTTGATTTGCTGCTGGAAATCAGACACATCCATAATTAGGCTACTAGTCTCAGGCTGCTAAATGAGCAACTTTGCACGTTTCAGTAATTTAAGTAAGAATTTAATAATGCCTTTTTAAAAAAAAATGGTCTTATTAGGAACTTAAGCCTAATTTAAGCGCTTAACATCAGGAAAGTGTTCCTTCTGCCTTTGCATTATTGCTTGAGAGAACATAAACAAACTATTGCAAACAACTGCTTGACAAGGACATACTCTAAATTGCTACCTGCTTAGCAAGCCTCTATGGAGAGCCTAAGCTGTTTCGGATGAGAGTAGATGTTTGATCAGATGCATGAAGGTTATTTTAAGTAAGCACACAACTATCTTGTCTGGTCTTTCAGCAGCCAGCTCCTTGCACAAAGAAGCATGGGAATATGGGGAATTCTGCTTTCGTGGACTTTGCGAGGGCTCGGGAGGACTTGCTGAGAGCGCTAAATAAACACGGGCTCTCGTTGCACCCAGCCGCCAGGAGCCGAGAAGGCCCCGCGCCGCCGGCGGGCCCTACCGCCAGCCCGCAGCCCACACTCACGAGTACCCGGAGCGCAGCCCCCGCTGCGCTGCGCAAACAGCCGCCCGCGGCGCCGCGCAGGGCAAACACGAGCGCCGGCCGCGCCGCCCCGCAGGCCGCTCGCACGCGCCGCCTGCCCTGCCGCTCCGGGCCCGTGGGGAAGCCTGCGGCAGGTCTGGGCACGGCTCTGCACTCCCTCTAAAGGAGAACAGGGCTGATGTTTAAAGATTAGGAGCAGGTGGGGATTTTTTATGGAAGGAGCCTCCACCATAACATACAGTATCTGGCACAGGATTATCGGGGGGATGTTGGCTCCTACCATTCCCTGCCCAGTCAAGTGATTGATACTGCTCTGCAGCCCTTCAGCACTTTGCTGTAGCAGCTACTGAACGCCCTGGAATCACCAAGCTCTGCCTCCAGAACTGGCAGACGGTGGAAGGAATATAAGGGAACACCGCAGGTGACAGATAAAGAGCAAGATGTGGGGAGAGGCTCAGCAAGAGGCCCCTCATCACCCCGAGGTCCGTTCTGCGTGCTGCTGGCCAGCTCGCTCGCGCTTCCGAGGGACTGACTGCTCCTTTCCACGGCACAATGGGGGAAAGATTCATTCCTCCTCCACAAACTTTGCACAACGCCTAGTGACTCTGCTCTGTTTGGAGACTGGATTCGCTTCTGACCCTTTGTTAACAAAGACAATATGATTTATTATTCATACATATCTGTAGTCGGAAGACGTGCGTTGCAAGTAGCTGATCTCGCTCTTTGCTCAAGTAACACGTGACCCAGATACAGTTCTGCACGTTGCTCTTTCACTTGGAAGTAAGGATTAGACTGAAAGAAAAGACTTAGTAGCCTGGCAGAAATTAACTTGAGCTTGAACTTATAAGGAGAATTGAGGTTCTTATCTTGTGAAGCTGAAGTAAGCTCTCAAACGGTAGTTGATGGATGATGACTAGAGCGAAATCTAGACTGGTCAGGCTGAGCAGAGGCAAGAGGAAATAATTATTTAGGGCAATGAAAACGAAGACATATTTTTAGTTATTCCTTTCTCAGGAGAAGAAAAACAACAACAAAGGTATAGATGCCTAGCCTATGTCATATTTAGCTTACTAATATTTTGACTAAGTTCTTGACAACATACCCCAATGGCGTTTCTGTGCACGAGATGCATTTCTTCTGAAACTCCTGAAAGCTCTGCATCAACTCCAGGCATGTTTGTAACACTTCAGCTGAGCGCCTCTCCTCATCTCCAAAGAACGCCTGATTTCCAAGAGAGGGGGAAAAATACAATGTTAGTATAGCTAACCAAACAACAAATTATATGTCAGCAACTAGGTGACCACAGTGTTCAGATGTCAGGAAATTACTGAGATGAAGTAGTCAAATTTCAAAACTAATTTTCAAGAAGTTTCAACATTGTGGTATATATTTATTGCTATAACCCACGGCTGCTGCGTACTTTTCCAAGTAACATTCAGGATGCATCCAGAAACCCCATGTATTTAATACATGAGCAGAAGCCCTAAGACACAGCAATACAGTGATAAATGGGCAAATGTTACACAGTAAAATGTTTATAGAAACAGGATTGAAAGAGTTTCTCGGTGGTTACACCTCTTCATCCACCCTTCCATTAACTTAATTAAGCTAACCCGTAGGCTTACAAGCCTGGGGGACTTAGAGAACTTGATCTGAAAAGAAAAATAAAGGGTTTAATCACCAGGCCAGGTTTCCTAAGTTGTCATGGCTCTAGTGTTTATACCCTGCACACTTATATAAACCCAAACTTCCATTACTTGCCTGAGAGTCTCAGATCAATATTATAGATAAAGGTAAAGCTGAAGGTAAACGATTACCCTATAAGATGATGGGAATAGTAATTTTAGTGTACATCAAACACATTAGGATACAGTAAGCTTGCACAGACATAATAAATTCATCAGCTATTTCTGCTGATTGATTTGTATTCCAGTTTAATTAGCCATGAAAGAGTCAATTTTTTTTTCCTGAAACCTTCCCTCCCCCCCCTTTTTTGTTACAGATCACTGCCCCAATGGATAATCCCCAGCTGTCAAGTTAAGGAAATTTAAAAGGTAGGTTCTAAAAAAAAATCGTTACCAGTCATGAATTCATTTTCATATAGACCAGTTATACTTACTTCCCAATGGCTTTTTTTGTAAAATCCCACCCAAGAAAAAAAAAAATCTGATGACCTTAAACTCTTGCTTTAAAAATGGCTTTAAAGTACTTTTCTAACATAAAATAGCTTGCTATAGTGGAGATAATGACTTGCAGGAAGACAGATGTGCTGTGCTGCGGCACAAAACCTGTAAGCTTGCTGTTGCTTAACTTTCAGCAAACAACTAACTTGCACAAAGTAAACAACTGACTTGCACAATGAGCGCCTCAGATTTGTACAGCATAAAAAAGAGAAAAATATTGTCATAAAGGTGGAGATTTCCTTAAAAAAAAAAAAAAAGAAAAAGAAATTGCCATAAATGCATTCAGAAAATTCACAAAGAGGACCCATGTTTGTTCTGACTGGCCACTACAAAAGAAGCAGCCGAGAACAATAGTGAGGTCCAGCTGTTGTTTTTCTTGAAGAAGTCCCAGCTCCCCATGCAGAGCAGCTATACTTGAGATGAGCTGGCCGAGACAAATGTTCTGTCTACACTTTAAATGGCAGCTGGTTATTAAATGACTCCCAATAGGATGAACACTTGCTATTGACAATAAGGTAATATAAGGACCATGCAGAGCAATCAGGATGGGAATGTGAATGAAAAATCTTTAATCTGAAATTACAGCTGTCAAAGTTATATTATAAAACATGAAAGTTGCATCTGCACTTAGAATTAATGTGTCCCAAAAGCCAAGTTTCTCATAAAGTGTATCTTGCAGATACATCTTTTATAAATAGACTACTGGTCTCCCATAAATCAAGCCGAACTGTAGCCTATACTAAGGAATTAAAAGGGTCATCTCTACAGGGTTTGGTATTTGTTGAACAGTATTTGGGAAAAATGAACATTGATTTACAAAGAAGTCCAACGCACACCGGTGGCAGTATTACTCTCTAACAATATTCACTGACTTCAATGTGCCAAACAAATTACTTCAGTTCTTTTATTACAAGCCTCACTGTATAAATGTATGTTTTTCAAGACCAGTAAACATTTTTGAAGGGATCACTATTTAGCCATCTGAACTAGGATGCAAACAAGCACATAGCGCACCTGCAATATGCACGTAGTTTAGACACAGCAGAGTAAGTTCCTCACGTGGGGGTTTTAAGTACAGTTTGATGGAACCAGTTCAAGATCAGAAATACGGCATTATTAGTTACTACTACTACTACTACTGCTCTATTACACTGATGATTTCATTCATTTCCAACGAATCTTCATATTTCAAAGGAGCAGAACTGTTTCTGTAGGCCGAGTCTTTGCATACATTTTCAGACAGCTAACCCCGTGATCACCAGAGAGGTATATTTATGTACTTGGTGATATCCGTGTTTTGAAAATGTAGAATCTACATAAATAAGCCTGTATAACAAGGGTCCCTAAAGCTGAATGGCCTTTCAGAAATCCCTCAGTGATTTGTGTAAAAATAAACACATCTGATGTCAGTCCAGTTTATACAGGTGATGGAAATTGGCTGGAATCATTGCTTACAGCTCACAAAAGTTTTAAAACCAGTAATTGAAATGATGCACATCATGAAAAATATGGATGCCTATTACTACAGTCTTCACAAAGACAAAATCTGAAACAAAACTGAGTAACAAATATGGGGTTAAATGGGGAATTTCAACAATTATGCACGCTCTCCTCAGCTGGGCTTTGGCCTGTGGTTTGGTGGGGAAAGATCCCAAGCTCTCTCACCAGCAAACCCTCTGTTCTCATTACCCAAGTCCTGGGCACTCCTGAGAACACTCAGGGGCTTGAGGCTAAGCATCTGGTACACAAATGCACATCCGAAATGCCAACATATTACCATTTAAGCTCCTCCTGCCTTATTCCACCTCACCCAAAGGGTGGTGGGGATGCAAGTACCAAATCCCCTGAATCTGCTCCCCTCCCTGTAAACAACTAATACCAGCATATTGCATGTCACCCTTAGCAGGCTTTTGAGTGCTGCAAATAAAAAAGGAAGAGCATTTCACTAAAGCCGATTTACAAAATCAATAATAAAAATGAAGATCAGATATGTGCGTCATGGAGGGATTATACCAAATAAATAAATTAATTAATCCTATAGTTACAAACTAGGATGTACTAGGATGTAGCGGACATGTAACTTCCCCTTTGTAAGAACATGCTGTCTATTTTCTTGTTCATCCACGAACTCTTAACATACTCAAAATAACTGCAGAAATTAGTTGCCTGATTGCAAGCTACGAGATCCACTATTTTTGTGATAATATGAACAGAAAAGAGATTCTGTAAGTCAGAAGATGACTAAATGATTCACAGAAAGAAGTAATAAAATCTTTTAGAATAGCAAATTAAGACTTATTCTTAAGTCTCCTGCATAGAGCCTGATTAATTAGAGAATAGTCATATAGTTCTGCAACTCCGATTTCATTTAAGCGCTTCTTCTGCTTCCTTCTCACTCCATTCCAAAGATTACTCAGTGTTTTTTTTGGCATTTCCCAAAAATCACAAACCTCTGGGATTGGTAAATAAACTTGTAGAAAAGAACCTTGAAGAAATGGGCAAGAGACAGCTCCAAAACAACACTTAAAGTTAAGTTAATTTTACCCTTACACTTTCAATAGCTATGACATTATTTCTCTTCACATTCCCAATTATTTTATAGTGTTTCTCAGCTTTGTTAAACTTCTCACATTTCACCCTTCAAGTGTCTCAGACTTGGGTGTTGGGTTCCCTCTAGGTATCAGCTGAAAAGGATATTAGCATCTGTGCTGCAGGCATATAGAATCACTTTCATTTCTCAAACATTTCCCTGATAACTCTGACAGTTATTGAACATATGAGTAAACCAAACCAGAATTATGTGAAGTAACACCTGTGAATCTTGAAGAACTTTATATTTAATAAAGAAATTAAGTTGCCTTAAAAACACTAGGAAACTACTTCAGACTTCTGATACAGATCAATTAAAAAAGAAAAAAAAAAAGCAGTAAAAAATATTTTAAAGGCTTCCAAGCAAATAAATGGAGATAGTGATTTATCAGAATCAATAAATTAAGATATTCCTGCTAACAACAGGTACAGAAAAAGTCCAGGCAATTTCCTTGTGGAGTCAGTCCCCTAAAGAAAGGCAGAGAGGAAACTAATGAAGATGCTAATTCATTATTAAATCAGTGTTATGAATTTACTCAAGGACAGGCAGCCTTGAGCACCCTTTCAGTTTACAGAATATTAAAGAAAAAAAAAAGTCCCCACAAAAACAGAGATGAAAAGAAGATGCTCACGTGCATTTGAGTTTTGTTACCTGGCCCATGTATTTGTCTTATCTATCTGGGAGGTCTTGTCTTTTAAAGATTTTAAGCTCTTCAGAGCCGAGGCCATCATTAGCTTGTATGTTTGCTCAGTGTCTAGCACAGGACCGGCTGACAGCTCTAGGCCACAAATACAATTAGGATTTGAATGAAGAAGCAGTTGTGGTTTGTGACGAGGCTCCCGTGAAAGGGCACGGCACTTGTGATGTCTCAGGAGCCGGCAGAGGAGCAAAGACAGGGCCTTTCACATTCCCGACAACACTTGGCCAATGATTTCCTGTAGCAACAAGAATGAACTGCAACAGCAACCCCTAAGGCAGTTACGAGACAAAATCAAGCCACCAACCAACCTGGAGCTCTGGGAATGAATTAAGTTGCTTCATATAGTTAGTTTCTTCCGTCTCACGTTCGCAGGCCTCGCTGCATTGAGGGCAGCATGGCTGCAAATCCAAGAACAACTAGTTAAGTAAAAAGGAGCACTGTTTTTTGAATCAACACCTCTGCCTGCAAATTAAAAGTGCTATATAAATGAAAAAACCCTGTAGGACATAGCCTAATGCATCTCCGTTGCAGCAGAATGAATATCTGAGATTATTCAGATAATCTCAAGGGCAGTTCAGCCGTGCATCAAGCTTGCCCTTTCTGAGAGACACCAAAAATGCTCGATTTAGAGGACAATAAAGCTTTGCTCTACCAACATTTTAAGCAATGGATTTCTCTTCCAAGAGCTGCAGACAATTTGTTTGCTCTCTGTAACGAAAGCAACTATGCATCTGAAGCATTAAATGCCCTTCGTACCCCAGGCACAGCTTCTTGAGCCACCACGTTTCCCACTCAAACCAGTGGCCATATTTTTCACAGTAGAGAAGGAGGGCCTCAACATCCCACAACGGGAAATACTGTAGACAAATAAATTACCAGCAAGTGCAAGCAAGCTCTTCCCTGACTACTCTTAAAGTCTAGGGGTCTAAATCTATTAGCATTTGTTTCAGTCACTCTCTGACTCGAGGAAGAGAAAACGTATGAAAGAGTCAGGAGCGAGGGCTGATGTCCTGGAGGTAAGCATGGCACCGTATCGCTCACTGAACAAAAAAACCAGAGAATCTCTAAAATGGTTTGATAAAATGAAATCCTCCAGTGACAGGGAAGTGCGTCCCCAGGGCAAGCTGGGGCTCTGAACTCAAACATATGGACAGAATGAAATAGACTACGTTTGGACTTTGAAAATGGACCTCCAGCCAGAGCAAACATTACTCCCTACCTTATTCCCGTTATCCCCTTTGTCCGGGAAAATAAGCCTGCCTCTAAGTAATATTACATAATTCTGGCAAGAAGTATTTCCTAACAGAACAGATTTTCAGCTTTAAAGACCTTCTACTGGTCTTCAAGGTGAACTTTTTTAAAGCATCTTTTCCCACGTTTCCTTAGCTTTAGACTAAATAAGTCTGAAGGCAAAACTCCGAGCACATTTGGCAAACGGGCTAAACCAGCTGCCTTTCCCCGGTGTGTTCCGCGTCCTCCTTGAGCAGAGCCGTGAGGGGAAGCAGGGCCTGCGCCGCGTTGCATTGAGGGCGGGCGCAGCCGCCGGCTCTGGCACCGCGCGGCTGCCAGCTCCAAGGCCACTGGGCGCATCCAGGGAATGTGAGCAGGGGAGACACAGAGATACACGTTTGATGTGAAGTCACAGATTCCCAGCATGTTCAGTAAGGGGCTCCCTGCCTCCAAACACTACTACGAGAAAAACAAAACCAAAACGAAACATAAAAAGCCCAACGTGGTTGCTGCTCTCCCATAAAACGAGGCCGGTGGCTGGCGCGGTGGCAACAGAGCAGAAAGACAAGCCGGGCTCCGTTTTTCCCATCTCCTCTCTCCCGCTACTCGAGAGGCGCCTACACGGAAGCCCAGGAAGGGCTCCGGGGAGAAGGCAAAGAGGAAAGGGAGAAGCAAGATGCCCCCAAGGTTTTGCTGCAAATATTTCAAAAAAGACTTGCCAAACAAAAGGGCTCTCTCTTGAACAGATATTTTAAAATGAAAGTTGCGCAGCTCTGGCACACTAACAGTATTTTCCACACTGGCATGGATTTCATTTGGAAAGTAATTGTTCTGGATATCTTTTTCCAAGCCGAGTATGCCAAAAATCTTAAATACATTCAATGTCATCTTACTGTGAACCAAGTTAATCCTGTGAAGTTATTGTTATTGTTTCAATTAAATGAAACAAACTACTGTAAGAGGCCAAATTACCAAGAAAATCAATTACAATCTAATCAATAGACTCAAATTCGCATTACGCTTCATACTTTAAATCGCGAAATGCTCTTGTATAAGCTTCAGCTTATTTTCTCAAAAGGGTTGACATGGCATTTTGTCTCGTATTTGAAAGCTATCTTTTCCTATTAATTTGCTTTGAACAAACAACCAAAAGATGAAGAAAATCAGAAGGAAGTTCTTGTTCCTGCTTCTCCCACACATCTTCGGCTGCGTGCGCAAGCAGTTAAAACATGCAAATGCCGTTTGGAGGAAATTCGACATCTCTATTATAGATGAAAGGTAAACAAAAGCAGATGAAGGATTAGTGCAATTCCAAATTTAAGATATTGCTCTCAGTGACTTATAATAAAGTGGTGTTGCATACGGTGGCATGTTTTAGATGACATTTCAATTGTACAAGCAATTTGCATTCCATCTGACATTAAATAACGTTCTCATTATTATGAATTCCGGCAGCATCCCCGTCTCCGCAGCATAAAGATATGAACTACGAGACACATCTTAATGAAGGGAGTAAGTTTTCCTGTCAATCTGAAACGCGAGACAAGGCTGTACCTGGGCAAAACCTCCGATAACGTTATTGTGAGTTGCCCACTTCTGACATAGTACAAATCTTCAGCTAAAGCATTCTTCTTATTAAATAAAGATCTATAACTGAACACATGTATCTGTAATATCACTACAATCCAAAGAAAATTAAAAGACAGATTATGTCCAGGATATTACATGCAGCGGCACAGAGCGCGGCGCGGAGCTGGTATGATCCAGTTGCTAAGATACCTGGCTAATGCCACGGAAACAAGCCCTTCCCGCTAATCTAGCACAATCCATGCATGCTTCCACATATTTTGGCAGGGGAAAGGAGAAGTCCACTGACAATGGCTCGGGATATTGCTAGCCACTGCTCCTGAATTTATACATTTTTTATCTCTCGCCGGTAAGCCCCCGCAATCTTAGCGAAATAAGAAATGTAACACTCCGTTAATGGCGTGCGGTTGCTTTATGCCATTTAAAACAAGTAAGATTACTTTTTATCCTCTTGCATAGTCAATAAAAGTTGCTTAAAAAGGTAATTATTTAAGTGCTTTTGGTTGCAAAATTGTCGTGCTCCCCAAAATGACTGCCCTTAATCTTTGTGATTTATACTGTAATATGCACATAAATGACTGGCTACATCTGCTGGCGCTACTGCTGCCTTCAAGGAGAGTGCAGCGCAGCAGCCTCCTTGGGCGCATACCGAATGAGCCAGAGAAAGAATAAAGGGGAATTGTTTTAACGCAAATAACTCGCAAGTCCATACTGTTTAAAACCACTTTGCAGCTTTAAGCTTACTGGTAGATCTTTGCCCCATACACTAAAAAAAAAAAAAAAATGAAGAGAGAAGGAAAAAGGGGAGGAACAAGAAAGGTAAGATTAGTCACTCCATGGCATGTGTGAGACTCGCACATGGAAGGCGACCGCTTCATCAAACAGCCTGGCGAGACTGCAAATTTAGTCAAGCAATATAAATGTTAAACATAACATTTTTAAACATGAACGTGGTAAGTTTCTTCATCCATGAAAAAGTACACTAATAAAGCGTTTCTACCCTACATTCAACAAGAATTAAAAAAAAAAAAAGACTGGAAATGCACTCCCCGTCTCTTGTGCAACGTGATCTCTCCTAAGCATCAGTGACAGTAGCTCTGTTGAGCTCAAGTTATGATAACAATAACTTTTGCAGATGTTCATAGCTGTCAAATATTATTCGCTAAAATGTCAGAAGATGTGATAAAAAGTAAAAACAAAAGAATTCCTCTGTAGCGATCAGTTGAAGTCAGGAAGGCAGAGGTCACGCATTAATCTCTAACTATAAAACACAGAGCTGCAAAAGAAAAATGGAAATACTATATTAAAACAAGCAAGCAATTGTGCATGTGAGTGCATGCGGTCATGTACATAAATAAGTGAAGGGGAGATGTGCATTTTTCCACACCACATTTGCTTCTAATTAATTCATGTTTCAGACCCAGGGCATTTTTTGCAAAAGGAACCCAGCCTCTCGGGTAAGAGCACCCCTGGAAACCGCAGTATTTTTATTCACTTTGGGTTGGTTGCTGGTTTTGCCTCCTGGTTCCACTCCTGGACTCCCAAGGTCATTTCCTGACTGCTCTCTGACAGGGACCTTATGAATTTCCAGTGCCATTTGCACAGTTATGACAATTGCTTGTCACACCGCAGTCTGCATCGCTGCTGGAAGCGAACGCTACTCGCACTGACACGGGCCGTACGCGATGCCAACCCCAATGCATGGACAGATGCCCATTCCTTTATTCAGAAGGCTTTATGGCTTTTGAAGTCCCCTGGGACTTTGGTGCAGTAAAACTATTTCTGAATAACTACCTTAGGGCAGCATACAAGGGTAACTGTATTATAAAACAGGAGATTGTTCATGACAAAGAAGAAATAAATCAATAACAGGTGCAAGTATCTCAGAAAATGTTACTTCAACATAAATTGTCCCTGTAAGAAGGACAGAAAAATGTTTTTACAAACCTTTTACTTTTTTCAATTCTCACTGGAATCCAAGTCAGCAGAGAAAATGGCTGTTTGCTTAGAATAAAGTGTCTGAGCTATCTATGTGAACCTGACTGTAATGGCAAAGGATGGTGTGGATCAATATCCATCTTCTTCATTCCTGAAGTAATAACTTTCAATAGGAAAATCTATTTACTTTTACTTACCTTTATTTTATTTCATTTTGCCTTAAAGAAGTCCATTCCAGAGGGAGGGTTTAGATTGTAAACAGCAGTTAACAAACTGATGATTTAACTAAGGACTGTAGGCCAGTGGCCATGTTACCAATCCCTGCAGCCATTGGCTAGGGTTACGAAGAAACACATTTACTTGGAAAATTTATTTATTATTACAAACAATGAGCATTACAAGTCACTTAACGCAGACAGCCCCTCCGCGCAGGCTGCGCGTTGGAAAGGTCGAGCAGCAGCCAAGGGTGAGGTGCCTGCTCCTCCCTCGCGCTCTGCCCACGCGCGGCCTCGTCCCTCTGCAGCGGGAGCGAAAGACTCCCGCCTGCAGCCGCCCCATCCTGGTGCCCGAACGTCACCCGAAGCCGTACACACTCCTGGCCTTTGCTCTGCACCTGCCGACTGCCTTGCAGAGGGAAAGCAGGACTTGATGACAGTGCTTACCGCATCACCTGACGTCCCATGTAACTGGGTTACATGTAACTCACATAAAAAGCTGAAATTCAATAGAAATTAAAGAAAAAAATAAAGTACCTTTGTGTTTCCTGTAGTTCCACCACTTTCCCTCCCTTCTGCTACGCTCACGTCAAACCAAATTAAAGCAAGGTTGCAATTTACCCCTTTCTCAACGTTTACATGCTACCATCTGTCTTTCCATAATATCATTTTTTGTGATCATGGTAGCAACAGCATCACTCAGTATTCGCAGCCTTGTCAATATTGAAGTCCAAATAAAAGAGACTGCAAGAGAGACTGGAGAGACAACACTTTATTCACACTGCGAATTTTATTAATAATAATTGCTAATTAATCTTAACTGAAGACACAATGTAAAACCCCATGTCTGAATTCAGGTTCTTATATAAATCTCAGAGCACTCAGAGTGTGTATTTGTAAGTAAGAAAGAGATCACCAGCATTAAAACCCTGCTTATATCAACGGCAAGATGGGAAATAAATTAGAGACACTACTCTCTTTAGAATTTGAGGGAAAACATATACTAATATAGATGTAGTCTGGTAAGACAATTAATTGCAAAATAAAATTATAAGAACACTAAGGAAAAGCCAGGTTTCATTGTCACTAATGTCTGCATATTTATTGGAAAGCTGACTGCGCGTGCGGGTGTGCATGTGTGTGCTGAGTAAATGAACCCCTAATTGTACAATTTGCCATGTATCTTAATACATGTAGAATCTTCAGTCTTTACATTTTTATTTCCTCTGTTATCAGGATAATAGGAAAAAAAAATACAACCACATACAGAAATATTACTGGGTATATCACTGGAACACAAAAGACAACGATTGAAGCTAAACTCAAGCCCCAATAAATCTGAAGAAAAGCCATTGACAATTTTATAAAATATAAAAAATAGTTTCAGTTGTTAAAAGGCACCCAGGGATTAGAAAAAATATTCAGGGTCTTAAAGGTTTTAGAAGGTTGGTGGGTTTGGGTCTTGAAGACAGTAATTTTTATTCATTGGTTTTTACCTGCAACAAATTTTGTTATGAAATTTCATCTACCATTTTATTTCTCTTAATATTGAACTGAAACTCAAAATAATTGAGTTAGTAGAAGTAGTAGAAGCATCAGGAAATAATTAAGCTTATTGCAGGAAAATCACAATATGTAACCAGTGTTTCTGAGCTTAAAGTAGCCAGGTAAAGGGTTAGCCCTGCTGCACAGAAGGAGCTGTTACAGTAGAACGCAGATGAAATATCTACTAGGGTAAAGAGTAAGTTGGAGGCTTTAGACATAATTATGCTATATATAATTTAAAGCTCAACTTCAAAGGAAGTAACTGCTATTAATTATCCTCTACCCAAAACAGCTCTTAAAATGTCAAATTAAAAAAAAGGACTATTGGTAATTGTGTAAGTTATGGCAAACTAGCTCCCTCCAGCAGTGACAGGAGATAGCAGGAAAAAGAAAGCAAGATATACCTCCCCTCTCTGATATTTACAGTTACTTGCTCTCTATGCACATCGAGAAGCCAATAATGTTTGCACTGAACCTCCCCCCCAGCCCCTTCTTGGGGGCTGATCCTGCCCACCCGCAATCCTGCATGTGGGAAACGGCAGCGAGACCAGGTTTTACTGGGGAAGACCCGGGAGCTGCCCCGCAACCCGCCTTGGCTTCCTTTTCTCCTGCCATGGGTGGGCTGAGCAAGAATCACACCGGGAAAAGCGTTCTCTGGGTTCACCTCACCTTCCTCCTTCCCAGGTTAGCAAGTCTGGCTGCTGTCTTTGCACAGGAAGTCTGGCCAGCCCTCAGGACCACCTGTAAAGGTGTTGTAGGCAGATAGGTGTTGTAGGCAAATAAGGGTTAAAATGCACATGAAGGTTTACTTCTATAAATACTTGTCTAAAACTGAAACACTTGCACAAAATTAAGTTTTAAGGGAAAAACTGGAAATTTTGCTTTCAGCCTCCCCATTCAGCTCTTTCTGAGCTCTACATTCACATCTGTTTTGCAAATAAAGTCAAATGATTCAAAAGAGTTCTCAAGCCTTAACTGCTCTTGTATTTATACATATAAAAGTAGCATGGAGTTTGTAACATCAAGTTGTGGGAATAACATTGTCATGACTGAGGAAATTCTGTGCTGGGCAGCAGAGGTGGTGCAATACCTGACTGAAACACACTCTGTACTCATCCTGGCTCTCAGCCATCGCTCACTCAGAACCTCAATAATTCACTAGAATTACACAGTAAAAGCACGTAATGAATGTTGAGTTATTTTGAGTTGAGTTGCGGAGTTAATAGATGGTTGTCATCCTGCCAGATCACTGTTATGGAGAAATTGCACTGAAGGACAGCACATCCTTATCTGCGAGAGGGAATCTTTGCAGACGGGTTTCTGAGTGGAGCTGCAATACGCAGTCCCTTGCAGATGCCCTCCCAACTCACATCAATCGTGTCTTTCATGCCTTAATATGCCAGGAAGTACTTCAAGGGCACTGTCCTGGGAAATAACAGCATTTGATGCAACTTCTGTTTGATTTCAGGGGTTGCCCAGAACCTAAATATCTTTAAGAATCTGGCCCTTAGGCACTTCTCGAATCGAGAATTAGGTGTTCCAATGCTGGCTTAATGCTTAAATACCTTTAAAAATACGGGCTTTGGAAAATCCCTTTGGGTGCCTACCTGCACCTGTAGGCATCTGGATATGCTTAAAAATGGCCCTAAAACATTGCTTTCCTGGCTCACCTGCCACAAGAGGGGCTGCCAGCCCTTCTCGGCCATGAAGGACTGGCCTCCTGTCCCTCGGTGGGCACGAGCTCCAGCAGAGCCACGAGCGCCGCGACCGCAGGGACCGCGTGCTGAGCCGGTGAAGCAGCGACGCTTGTGTGACTATGAGCCACCCGCCTCTAATAATGGCTGGCAGGGTAAGGGGGAGAGGAGGGAAAAGTCTGGCAGAGTCCTGAGCCTTCCCTAGGGTTCCCTTTGCTAGGGCAGAGCTACGGTTTCTGACCTGACAATGCAGAGAAGACATCGCAGGAGACCCTGTCCACACCTGGTAGCCACTGCCTTCTCTCTGCACCTCCTCCTACCACCTCTCCCTGGCAGCACGGAGCACGACACGGCGCTCAGTCACCTCGACTTGGCATTTCTTCCATCTCTAAAAGTGAGTATTTGGTAGCAATCCCCTTCCAGTGCTTCAGCCTTGATGAACATGTCTAGTGTAGATGCCGACAGCTAGTAAAGAAAACACACATGAGGTTTTGAGCACCTGATCAGGCCTTAGTATGGCCAAATGGCCACAGGTGTCCCCTGGTCAGACATAGCTCTCCTCACCTCACCTGAACACACAGGCTGCACGTACCCGCACCAGCACATCAGCTCAACCTACACACCCCTTAAGGCACCTGGCCCTGCTCTCTCCATCCATAACTCTCCGATATTCCATCGTCTGAAGGTTTTGGAGGAACAGCGAGTTCAGCAACGGATGAAGAGGGAGTGACTGGTGCAAGCGCTGCTGCATTAGCCCTCCCTTCTCACAGAAAGGAGCCATGAACACGCTGTCGGACACAGCGCATTATTCGAAGGGGTTTCACACATGCATTTTTAATCAGGATTATATTTCACACACATCTATCATCGCTCACAAGTGCGGCCGGCTTGTCCTCCTTTAAAACATATCAGCTCTCTGTTTGCCATCAACTATTCGTTTCTTTGTATAAATCTACTCCTCAGTGAAACAAGTCAATATATTCTATATATTGAAAAAAAATACCTAGGATTGACATTGAAAACAACTATATGACTCCCCTAATACAGCACACTTTCCTAGGTAATCTTTACTGTCACGCAAAAATAGTAACTGCCCTTCACTAAAATAAAAATATGATAGGTTATCCTAGATACAATCATATCAATACTAGTTTGTAAGTCATATGGTTTTCTGAGCCCTCAAATTTTGCACTGTATATTTTTCATTCACGCTGATGACTACTCTCTACACAAAACAGGCAAGATGCAAAGCGTTTGCTCTCTGGCACAGGGAAACACTGAGGGATTCCCCAGGCACACAGCGCCAATGAACCCACATGTAGCAGGAAGCACACACACAAATACAAGCAAATGCTCAAATCCTACCTGCTCTACTTGGTTAGAATTTACATGAATCCTTTAAGGAAAGATCTTGCCTATGACACAAATCATTAAAATACAAGTAAAAGACACCACAGCTGAATAGTAGCAAATTTCTATAATATTTATAGTTGGGATTTTCCGGAGCTAGTCCCTTGTACAAAAATTCTGCCATCCTTTAGCAACAGCCCCAAACAACAAACCATCGCTACTGAAAATTGAACCATATTTAAGTATTTTCTGTGGACTAATATTCTTATTTTAAAATCTTACTGGTTAATCCCTGTTAAAAGAAAGGAAAAAAAAAAAAACAAAAGGCAAAAAGGCAAAGCTAATAATAAAAAAAAAACTATTGCACTCACTGACTGTCCATTCAGGGGGGGAAAGGTTAAAACAATAATCTCAAATTCCTTAAGAAAAAGGAATACTGTAAGCATAAAATTGATGGAGTTCTACAGAAATTAAGTGGGATTTTGTAGAAATTAGTCCCCCCAAAAGTAGCAATTACTGTGTAATCATATCCTTTTATAGGCTCCCTGCCTCCTCATAACTATCATATGGCACTCAGTGAGGATGATATTTTTTGTAAAAGATGATCTCAAACTCATGTAGAATATAGCAGCTTTTCAAAGAAATCTCTTCTGGGAAGAACACGATTTATTTTATAATACAGAATGAAACTATTAAGGTTCTATGTATTTCTGTTGACACCTTTGATTTTTACTTTTCTTTTATACTAGTATTCCTCCTGCCAGCTAAAGAGGCCTTTCAGCAAAAGAGCCTGTTAAAATTCATGAATATTTTCCTTTGTACATTTTCTTCCATTCCTGCTGCAAAACCATGATATCCTGTAAGAGATGCTTTGAGCACTGCAGTGCTGCACTAAGGCCGTGCATGCTTCAGATTAATAAAACTTGTATCTTAAAATAGATGCAACCTAGAGAGGATGTCATGGAAGAGTTTCAATGAAAACATCACTTCACCATGTAAAAATGCGCTGCAGCAAAGCCCTTTTAAAAAACTGCCTCGGCTGGGAACTACTGTATATCGACATATGCCCTGAAAAATACATACCAGCACCAATTGCACAGGGGCATTGTTCGCATGAAGTAACTATATCTATATGTTGTCAAGCAACTGGCCATAAAGGCACCGAATAAAAAGGCATTTGAAATATGAGATGACTGAAAATACCGCAGCTGATTTTTTTATATTCTCTGACGGTTAAGAACAAAAAGACTTTGAGACAAAGAATTTAACTCTATATCATGATGTTTGACTTCTAAAACATAATGGCAAACACTGCCAAATGTCTGCCAGCACAAACAAATACACTGCACAGAAGATGCAGATTCCCCCCAGCGCAGGGAGCGCCCGTGGAGCGAATCTCTCGTTCTGGCGGAGATGCCGGATTTGTAATTACCCTCTACCTTATCGGCGCCATAATCACAACATCGTTATGAAACTCGCCGCATTCAGCCTGGCAGAAGGCCGGAACAGGAAGGAGCAGCGCTAATATTTTTCCAGGGTTCCCTCTCCGTTCCTCGGACGCAAACAAGTCGTTACAAAATGGCGGGATTTTACGAGTACTGAGTGCGACAGAGGAGATGGGGCTTTCCGACTGCTTGTAACGCCTCGGTTAAAATCCCTCCGAGCTTCCCTCGCTTTTGTTATTGTATTTGGCAGCGTTTATTCCTACGTGCCTCTCGGAACGACCTCCTCAGCAGCCTAAAAGCCCAGTCAGGCAAAGCCGACGGGGCTCGCGTGCCAGGCGGCCGGGGCGCGGGCGGGAAGGGCTCCCCTCTCTCTCTCCCCACGCTCCCAACAGCCGCAACGCGGGGCTGCGGAGGCAGCGCCACAGCCTCGTGCCAGCCCTGCAGGGCAGCGCTCCCGGGTCCTGGCGCAGCGCAGGCCACGAGCCGGAGGTGCAGGAGGAGGAGGCCTGTGGGTCTGCATGTCCCGCTGCCTCGGGCAGCAGCTCCGTGAGGACTGAGCCGCCCAGGAGCACGGGGAGAAGAGCCCGTGGCCACACGGATGCTGCTCCCGCAGCAGTGGTGGGAGCGGGAAAATGTGCAGTACTCACCCCGGCACTCGAGCCCGGCTAGGAAATTGCCTGCCTAGATCTTCAGCACTCAGCAATACAACTCCTAATAGGTTTCAGATTTAGGGGAACGGAGTACGTTTGGCTGGCAGCTCTACCAAGCAGAGTTATGGCCAAAAGGAAACATGAGGCAGAATATTCTTGCATCAGAAATGCAACTTATTTCCAAACGCTCGTGGTCTTTTCCACTGGCCTTATCGAGCAGGCACTCGAAGCACTCGGAGGGCCGGGGAGGGAGGGGAAGCCGCCGCGCTCCAGCTGCGCCGCGCTCCCCTCCGCAGCGCGGCCGAGACGCGGGACCGCGGCGCGCCACGGGCCGCTCCGCTGCCAACCCCGCAGAGGATTTACTGCTTCCCAACCGCTCTTCTTGCTCCAACTGTCGTTGTACGGAAAGTTGTCGGGATAGCAGCAACCAGTGGCTAAAAAAGTTTTCAGTTCAAAGAAATAAACAAACAAAAAGCAGATGTTACCTAATTCTCCTCAAATCCGCTCAAATACTTTTTGGGGGTACAAAGTCAAGACAAGAAAGGAAAAGCTACTGACGAGATAACATCGGATCAAAAACGTACTGCTAGCAACAGGGACAAAATCCAGGAGGAGTTACTACAACCCGCTGTTTTCGGAAGGGAGATTGTTAAAAAAGAAGTAACAAAACACCACGTTTCACAAGGAGTTCACATGTACTGCACTGCAAGGGGAAAACAATAATTTCTTAAAAGATTCTGGAAGATAACAAGGGGAAAAAGGAGTTATTTAGTAATACTGTGAAATAATATTACATAAAGAGGAGGCACCTACTCAGAACATGAGGACATACCGCAAACGGAGTGACGCCAAGGGCCCTCCAGGCCCAGGAGAGCAGGAAAGCGGAATGGGCAAGGCGGACCAGCACGGAGGGCAAACTGTAGCAACAGGCAACCCACAGCAGGCAGGTCGCGAGGTGGTAAACACTGGGTAAAGGAGAAACATCACTCACACACACGGGTGGCCAGCTCACAGGGGATGCAACGCGCGGAGCTGGCTTCCTAAACCCCCTTGGTTGTCTTCAGTCTCTACCGGGAGGCGCAGATACGGTTTAAGCCAGGGTTCTTCTTTAGATGGCTGCCATTTGTGCTGGATAACGGCCAGAAATACCACAAAGGGACTTTAATTGCAATGCTGGTCATTCAGCACAAGGAAAACACGTTATTCAGACATTTCAGAACTAAAAATGGCTGGCCCGTGCTATGGGCTCTTAGGACATAGGAGGCTGACAGAATTTCTGCAACATCTTTGCTGCTCTGTCACTCCAGAACTGTATCTGCTCACCCTCAGTGGGTGAGCAGTGGGGTATCCAAAAGAACAGGGGTATTTTGCTTACCAAATAAATAGCTTTCATCTAAATCACTGAAATTTTTCAGCAGACCAGTTGCTTGAGAAGAACAGCACAGCTTATTAAAAATATTGCATTTTTCTCATCCCAGTTGTACTGACATACTGAGACCATGAGATCCAAGCCTGGAGATACTAGTTCTCCAGCAGTGAGCTCTTTCCCAGTAGGCAAAACACATGGATAGCAAGCTCTGGGCATAAAAACTATTATGGCTTATTGAAGAAGTATTCAATGGCATTTCATCCTGCATCTCCACTGACAATGGTACATTTAAATTGAGGAGCAAAGAGAAATGAGAAGAGATTACTGCACTTATCATATATTCAGATCAAGAAAATAAAAAATGTCTGCCTAGAGCCAACACCACAGAACCGTGAAGAAGAAATATGATTTTAGAAATGCAGGGCCTGCCCATTCTCCATGAGGAAGTGGAAGCTGGAGTTGTGCAGCGCTTGAGCAGATGTGATTAAAGCCTGTATTACACAGGTGAAGGCACCAGCTATGGTTTGGCTGCATAGCCACTATCTGAAGTGCCTCACTCTGGGACCCTACTGTATTTTTTGTTTGAGGGAACATCCCACTTTATTTACTGGGGATGGGAGGAAAGGAAGAGATAGTAAACCTCCTCTTGGTGCCATACAAATGTAGACTACTGCGCCTGACCTGCTGTCAGTGAGATGCTTCGCCCGTACCTGCAGACGCTCTGTGAATGAAGTTCCACCTCGTCAAGGGCACAGAGCCACCTCTGAACATTCTGTCCCCCAGACACACACACGCATCCCAACTACAGAGACCTCAGCCCATTCCCAGATACCCTGGATCCACCATCCAAATGCTCCTTTAAAAAAAGTCAAATAATTTTCTTATCTAATGGCCAAAAAAGTTCTTTTTTTAAAACTAAAAAGAAAAAAATAACCAAGGAAGTTTCATCTCCAGATATCACGTACAAATTTTAAAGAAAAGAAAAAGATCAATTTCAGCAGCATATTTACAATGGAAATGACTGTATTAACACCCAAGATGAAATCCTGACCCTGCAGAAGCTTACAGGAGTTTTTGCCTTTGATTTGAGCAGGACGTGGAGCTCGGTCTGTGTACATTTTTGTTCAGCACTTACAAGAACAGTGAAATATAAATATGTAAAATAAATGATCAGTTATAGTCTACTACAACGTACATCCATACACTTATTAACCATGGTCCTCTCAATATGTTTGGAAGACAGAAATACAGAGGTAAAATGACTGTCACCACACTTCTGAACTTTCACTGCAAGAGTGGGGCTGGCTTCCTTCAGTAGGCCTGGCATTCCCACTTTTATTTACTTATTTATTTACAGATGTTCACACACTGCCCTGCGTTGATTTTGAGCCTCCCACCAGCAACGAGTAAATAGCCCTCCTGAATCTGCTAAGCAAATAGCCAAAGACTTTCTGCAAAGTTGAGAGGAAATACAGTCCTTTCCCATTTGCTCCACAGTTCCTCCAGTTCTGCAGACTGCATTTTGCTCAGCAAACATACACACAAATAAGACCAAGAACCTGGAAAATAATCCATAGGGGCCATGAAGATTTTTGCATGGAGGCACAGTGGGCAAGTGGATCAGCCCACATTAATAGCGAGCAAAGGCTCAGGTGTTTTCCCTCTCAAGAGTTTGATTATTTTTCTCAGGGCCGATGAAGATTATCAGTATGCACAAACTGCTCCATAGCAATGGTATATCTTTACTCAGAGCAAGGACCAAGAGATCTATTAGGGACTGTTAAACAACTCCTAAAAAGCTCATAAAATCTCAAAATAGTCAGAGGCAGGGAGAACATGAGAGAAAAATATTATACAGGCACACACACACCAGTTTTGTTCTTACTCTTTCCTCAACCTGCACATATGGCCTCGGAGTCCACCCATCGGTCTTGCAGCCCACCACGGCTTCTGCAGCCCGTTTTGCTGAAGGGCCAGCCCCACAACCCTGGCACTGAGCAGAGCCTCTAGCTGCGGCTGCCTGCTGCCCACTTGGTCTGCTATACGTATAACTGCAATAAGCACAATGATTTAAATATTGGCAGTCTTTTTTTTAAATGCTTCCAAAGGCTGAGCAGACAATGGGAAATACTCTGACATACCTGGTAAGAAACAGCCTCCACCAGTCACATGGAAAGGTCTGAATTCACAAGGCCATACCATGTAGAAATCAGTTCTTCTTCATACTGTTTCTCCTGATGTTTAGAAAACTACTCTCAATGCATCTTCCCCTGCTCATGCCATTGCAAATCCTGCTAAGATCAGTAAGGTGCAATACCTGCTGTTCATTGCCACTACAGCAGTAATAAATCTGAACTGCTCGGAAAAATCAACAATAAAAGAAGATTAACTGTCATTGCACAACATAAAAAATAGGTAGTTCTTTTGTGTCAAATTATAAACGTATGGCTAAAAGAATTTTTATTCTGTCGTAGCCTGCCAGAAAAGGTACCTTCCTCTTTAAAATCAGACTACCAAACCAAAACTTTTCTAAGAGAAAAATATTATATGGTTGACCTCTGGGATCATTTATTAAATTTCCTAAGTCCTTTGCTTCCTTCTCCCTGTATACCAAATCCCTAACCACATATTCTTGGCACTTTTCCTAATGGAGAAAAAAAAAGTACCTTATTTCTAATTTAGATAGTACAATTTGTATTGTTTACTCATATTTAAATAATAAATTTGTAAAAGCTTGGCCAATAAACAGAGTGCAGTAAGATCCATTTGCTGCTACTACTAGAAATATTCACCTCATTGCTTCCCATTTCATAGCAGTTACTGCCTGCTTTGAGAGAACCTCTCCATTATCTCCAAAATCAGTGATTTTTGCTGGCAAGACTTGTTTCTTTTAGAAAATTTACTACTTGATGTATTATTAGCTGCATTAGGCATTATCATTTTATTGTTTGTTAATTGTCAAACCCATCTCTTAAATTCATTTTTGCTAGGTTCTCTAGTAAGTCACTAAATAATGATTAATTCAGAAGAAACACTCCCTGGTTCACAGTTGTCTAGATATATTCATCTCAGATATCTGTCTTGGATGAATATGATGCTTAAGCATGTCTCTTCAATAACTGCTGTGCAATATAATGGTCAGAATTATGTATTTCTGAGCCAAAGAACCCCAAAACTGTGGAAGAAACGTCCATGCACCCCACAGCCCTTGCACCGGTTAGCAAGGCTGCAGGCTGTCATTTGCAGCGCTGCAATATTTTGAACATCTTTGCAGTTTGCACGTTTCAGCCTTTAGCGTTAATACCCATCTGTGTACAAGGTTTAAATAAGCCATGCAAATACATGGAGCAGAAGAAGCCGGCAGAGCGGGGCAGGACGATGGCACACGCGCTGCCCGCTGACCTCGCGACAGCCGCAAAAGGGGGAGCCGCGAGGAAGCCCTGAGCACGGAATTCGCTTTTCCCTGCTCTCCTTCTCCAAGCTCAGGCAAGCCACAGCCTGCTGCTCCTCGACTCCACGAGTAAATTGTTGCTTTCGCTTCATCCAAGCCCTTCTCCCCCACCTGAAATCACAAGAGAGGCAGCCACAGTCCCCCAGCATGGCTTTGAGCTTCGTTTTCAAGACACCCCTCCCGGCAGGTCTCCTTCGTGCTCTCCGCGCTCCAGAGAACGGCCGTTCTAGTAAGGAACACAGGGGCAGCGGCAATTTCATCAGTTGAGAAACAAGTTATCAAGCCAGGTCGCTCCTGCCCACCTGCAAAAGGCCCGCAACGTTTCTGTTATCATCCCGCATTACACTTTTTTTTTTAGCCACTTAAAAAAAAAAAAAGGTTTTTTTAATTAATTACACCTAGCTTCAGAAAGTTTTCACTTCATTCCTAACAAACATGTATTTTCATCAAGCCCCAGCAGACAAAGCAGGCAGCAAACGCATTTATTATTAAAACAAACTTCTTAAAAAATTCAAATCTTGGCTTATTAAAAAATATAATAAAGACTTTTATGTAGTTTAGTATGCAAGAGTTAGATTGCTTGACCTCTCTTTTAATGACTTAATTAGCTGTACTAAAGCCCAGCTGGGCCTCTGCTGACAACATAGCTAGATATTTCAATCAGGCAGTGTTATGGAGAATAAGTAATAAATGCTACCTTGTCGCCATACAGTCCCAACCCAGAGTGCATGCTGGTACTGCTAAATTTGATCAGTGTGCCTCATATTTCAATTAGTCGTGGTCTGAATCACTAAAACTGTGTAATGTGTACGAATTCCTGATATCAGATACAGAGCTACAGGCTCCCACAGTTAGAACCCATTGAGTTTGCTTTTATTAGCAGCCAATTAATGGCCAAAATCTGCATTGCTTTTAAAATTTATAACCTCTATTCCAGCTGCATCCATGGCTCCCAGTATACTGTATACAATCAGATCCATATCACTGTCGCAAGTCAAACAGCTGCAAACTGTACTCTGTCTGCAGAGCTGAAAAATCCTCCACACAGAAGCTTTTTTTTAACCTCTTAGAAGTTCTTTTCAAAGCCCAGCAGCACTAGTCACTTTGCGACAATGAGCGATTTAATACAGAAAGAAAGAAATCCACACCAAGGTAACCTCTTGGGATGTGCTAGGTTTTCAAACGAATGAAACCCTATCGCTTTGGCACAGCACAAGGGCAAGCAAAGCCACTTCTCCTGACCAAGGCTAAGAAAATATAAACATATAAAACCCGACCCTCATTGAAAATTAACCCGTTGCAGTCTAGAGAGTCATTAAAAGAGCCTGCCAATTCCACGATTAGTCTTTTAAACTAACTTTCACAAATTAGTAACACTGGAGATTATAATATGGCGTCTAGCAAGCCTTAAGAGATTACTGCAAAGAAAGGGACTCATGTCTGTTTTCACCCCCAAATGCTTTAATGAATACTTGACGATTTCTAGACATTATTTTTAGGAACAAGTCTGTCTTTCTGTTACATGATACGGCAGGAAATTTTGATATGATCAGATTCCGACATAAAGCATAGAAGCTTTATGTACTGGTAATGTCATGTCATAAAGCCTCATGATAAAGGCATATTTGAGATCTGAAATTATACTATTATTTTTTAAAAGTAATTTACCATATGTAAAAATGTGCAGGCCTAGAACATTTTTGGACATCCGATCTGCCAGTGTTATCTGAGCCAAACACTGGGTGTTTCTGGTCTCCTTCCTCCTCTGCCCAAGCCGTGGACCAAAAGCAAGGAGGGAAGGAGGGGTGGAGCGGGGATGGGGGGGCACACAGGAAAAAAGAGAGAAGCGGCAAAAAAGGCTGCACTATTTTAAACTCGTCAATGCAGCAGAGAACAAACAAAAAGCTTTCACATGGGTAAGTGCCTTGGCTCTATAGATGCGAGAGTGGAAAAAGCATCAACAGTAATACACGGCAATAAAAATGTTGTGCTTGGATAATACAAACTGCTGTCATGGCTATTTAAAAGACAATAAAAACCTATTTTACCAAGTTCAACCCCTAATAACCAGCATTCTTTCTAACTGCTTAAATACTGCAGTAAGACTCCTAATGCCACTGTGAAATCATAAGCTAGCACTTCAAAGGTGTTCTATCTGTTACGAATTTAATCCTCGCTGGTATGTCACAACTCGTCTTGAGATGCAGCAGAGGGGCATTTTTGTTGTCCTAGGCAACCTGAACCAAACTGTTAAATACCTGCCCGATGCCTTCAAAACGACTGCAGTAATATTGCTTACATGACTTGCAATAACGGCCGTCTTAAAACTGCAATTATTCCGCCCCGCTTCGTTAGAAAAAGCTGAAACTTGTTTGCTTCTTCCCCGTGCGGAGAAAACAGGCTGGAAACAGTGTATGCTTTTAATGAGATAAAAACCTATGGAATAGGGTAATCCCGCAGTAGGATATTCATCGTGCAGCTCGAAACCCTCCTGCTGCCGGAGCAAGGAAGGAGCAGTTGCACGTACGCGGTACCCAAGGACATGGTTGGGGCGCACCTCGGGCACGGGAGCGTCTCCCGCGCTGCTGCCGCCGCGTTGGCCGCTACCCGCACGTCACCCGCTCCCGCACGGGCACCTTTTCGTTGAGAACACGTCGCGCACGCGAGCTCCTCAGTTTGGATTGCTCACTTTAAATGACAGCAGCAAAGCCAACTAATAAAAAACATGAAAACACAGCGATTTGGGATTTTCTGAGACGGGCTTAACGCTCACCCTCCTCAGCTAGCATTACTGCTCTTGGGAAGAACGGCCGAAACGGGCTGCCACAAGACCTAAAATCATTTTACTTGAAATGCAGTGTTATAGTACACAGACATCTCCCCAAGTACACGATCTTCTTAGTTCTATGTGTGTAAACAGAGGGCAAGGTCTCCCTATGAGGCACGGATTTTCCTAAGAAATGAGCTGTTTACTGCAAGCCTCAGAAATCGGGGTTGCCCGCTGAAACGGGTATTTCCTGCCCCAAAACTGGAAGCACCAGCCTCTACCAAGTTTAGGTTGGATAAATAAATGTGCTTGAGACTACTTAGCTACAAGCAACAGGGATCCCTTTGACTTTTGAATTTTTACACATATTTCAGATAAAATCGGGGAGGGAAAAAAAAGAAATCCAGCACTCAAGAACATCAAGTGGATTTGTGACTCTCTCTGGAGGACTCTGGGTCCTTACACACATATGAATGGATTATGCTGATTTTATACATATTTAATCACTGTAATCCAAATGTTTTGATATATAATCTGCAGACGGTATTACAAAATGAGTATTTTATCTACTTTATAACACCTCTGTGTCATAAACAACAACATATTTCATTTAGTAAATAAGATAATTCAATAAAATTAAGGCAAAAAGCATTTGACTTCTCTATTTTACAATCACTGAACTGTTTCAGAATTTCAGAAACAGTATGAACAAAAAACATCCTGAAAGTTGCCTTACATTTTTATTACCTTTGTTTATATGTACCTTTAATAAAACCTCTATGTTGAGTTCTTTGTTTATATATACCAGCACTTTAGACCAGGTTTCATTTCACAGTCTGATCACACACATGTTATCTAAATGTTTGAACCCTGCTAATTCATCAGGAGACTGCTACTGTACAAGGAATAATTGCTGATTTTCTACTAGTTGGTAACACAGTAAAGGAACTTCTATAAAGCCATTTACTTATTGCACTTCTTGTGCAACCTCTATGGCAGCTACAATAATCGATTTAAAAGAAAAGACTGAAATACAAGGTCGTGCATAAGAACAAATACAGGTGAAAACTCGCAGTATGAGCCAAAAGACACGAACTACTCTAAAACTGAAATACGTGCATGCATAAAGTCACTTCTGACAAACCAAGGGGCCAAAAGCCAAATATGTTCTGCTGCACTACAGCACGGCGCGATTCCAGGCGGGAGGCAGAATCCACAGAGACTGTCATAAGGGCAATGCAAAAAATAACTTGTATAAAAACAGCATCGAAAAAAATATAACTGAAAAGGTAGGAGGGATGGCTGGGATTTAAGCCCAACGTGAAGGGGAGCAGGTAGCGCACACACTCATTAGGGAGAGCCTCGTGCAACTCGCTCCTGGCTTGACTTTGTTCTGCCATTCATGAATTATGCAGCCGGCCCTACCTCAGGAAAATGAAAGTGAATTCTGCTGCCCACTAGCACACGGCAGCTCGCTGGATACACACACTTGAACACGCAGCTTTCCGCGTGTTTACGGGCAGCTGGGAGGACACCAGCTGCTCCGGCATTTTCGGCTCTCGCCTATGGCGTGCGCACAGCCACGATCGCGCCCACATCCGTGTAAGCAACCAAGCAAACGGATGCTTGGGGAGAAAATGCCGAGGCCAAAGTATAAATCTTCAAAGAAATCCCTCGTGCCATTATAGACTGAAATATACTCTAGTTCAAATACCGTCCATAAAAAGGCAACAGCAGGTCCTTTAATATAGAGTAGTTCGTGGTTAGCTTTGGGGCCATTAAACCTTATTTCCCCCAGCAAAGCTTAAAACCTTATGAGTATTTTTTTCTGTGTCCTTTCACATTTTAAACAGCAGTTAGCCTTTCCCTGCAGAGCCCTAGTACTGGCACAGAGTATTTTATTAAGCACGTTGCTATATCTAGCTAGGCTGATTCTAGCATCATTTTAGAAGAGACTTTTTAATTGCTGTTACAGCTAAGGTGAGGTTTGGAGTCTGGAAACGCCGGCACGCGGGTGAGGCTGCGCGTTGATTATTGCAGCCCGACGGTTCGTGGGCTGCCAGGGTCAGCCGGGACCACCGCCTTCCGGAGGGACTCCGGGGCTGGGCTCTGTGGGCACAGGGAGATTCCCCCGGGATCACTGGGCGAGGCCCCAAATTCCGGCAAGAAACTTAAAAATGGAAACGCCTCAATTTGCATTTTTTTCCGGTATATCTTGGCCATTAAAATGCAATTCTGGTGTGCATTATGGATAATTACTTTTTATATGGCATACAATAGGGATTCTTGGTGCTTAAATTACCCCTGGAATATACAGAATTGTGCTTTTTGAAGTAATCCTTTCTAATAAAACAGAACGCGTTTTGTCAGATAGCTGGGTTTTTATCTGTGCAGTAATAAAGGTGCTTAAAAATGTAGCCTCGGGCAAGTAAAGCAGGGTTTCACTTCTTGAAGAAAACCAAAGTAAAATAAAAATTTTCCCACACTGCACAATCTAGTCATTAATTTTACTGTAGGCAGCCAGACGTGCATGCCAATGCTTTCAACGAGTAAGTGTGTGTTTTAACCATTATATACTCTGCAGAATAACTCCTGGCAAATACTTGAGTTTTAATATCAGATATTTATATGAGAATTAAATATAGTATCATTTTATACTCTTCAGCCCATTGTGGTGAAGCTAGTAGAGAGGGGTAATATTTTTCCTAATTTCATATATAGGCGGATATGTACACATAAATTCACATTACACCCTTTAAATGTTTATGTCTGTTTAAGAATACGAGCATTTCTAGCAGTAGTATAATTTTAATAAAAGATGTGCTTTACAGGCTAGAAATTAAAATACAAACAAAAATTCAAACCCCTGTATTTTTCTCCAAGCAGTAATTATCATAATGTATGTGTGCATTTTGAATGATCAACTGATGAAAAATAAAGCACTTGCCAACAAAAAGGGCAGTTTATGCAAACACTTGCTTAAACATATACATAAACACATAGATCTGGCAGCCTTCTGACCTCCATTACATTTAGACATTTGTTCTTAAACACAGAAATGTCTCTGCAGATGTTTTGCTTGGTATATGCTCCCTGACACACAAAGCCCTCCAAGTGATAAACCAGAGACGAGCAGCAAATCTAACCCCACAGAATTATCCCCAAAAGCAGAAATCCATTTAACAGAGCGACGCGATTTTGTAACTCTTTGGCGTGCTCTCCATGCAAGGCTTCCTCGCGGCTGCGCTCAAGAAAACGGGAGCTTCGCAGCCGCGAACACCCAGCGCAGCTTCCCCGTGTTCCGCACTGATTACATACGTCTGACAGATGCACACTATCTGCAAATAAATATCTCCTAGGCGCTGAATATCCCCCTTTGGAGGATAATTTCAGACAAACACAACATGCCCCTTATTAAGCAGCGCTTTCCCTTACATCACAAATGAGGTGTGACCAGCAGAAGGCAGTGTTACAATAAATATATCCGCCGCTGCTCATTTACAAGCCGGCTTCACATTGAGATTTAGAGTCCTGCTAACTTTTCACAACACAACTACTGTTTTCCCGAGGCACTTAATTCCCAAACCATCTTCTCAACGTAAATAAGCTTACAGAAGTACTTAAAATACTTCGAAACCCTTCCTTCTGTATGCCATTGCTTTTACTTTAAAAGTTACCCTCTCTAACTTTTATTACGTTGCATTGTTAACTGCTTAAGTTGATCAGAGAATTGTGTTCACACTTACCCCTTCAACAGAGCACAGCGCTGAGCTGTGTCCTCGTGAACCAGGACGCTCGCACTGTTGGGAAGATGGGCATTCCCTCCACAGCAGTTTAGCTTACATAATTCACTTCCAGAGGGAAAAGGGAAGGAAAAAAAAAAAAAAAAAAAAAAAAGCAAGCTTCTAACATCGTTTCTTATTAACCTTTAGTGGTTTGATCATCATTTGATGGAACGGTATCTGGTACCCTTTTAGTGGAGCTACTGCAGGGACATACCTTTAATTAAATCTCCATCAAATGTTTAAATAATAGTGTCGTTTAGCATGTGTTAGTATACAAAATCTGTTGGATACCTCTCCAAGTTTACAAAATCCATGTTAAAGGAACCAGCATTGCAAAAAAAAATGTTACAGCATATGTTTGGATTTTTGTATTTCAAAGTCCTGACTACTTTATCTGAATTACAGATTTAGAGCTTTGTTATGTGTGATAGTTATGATAATATGATCACTAAAGGCACAGAGACAGGGAGACTCAAATCCCTCTGAAAATCCCTTTCTCCATTTCCTACAGCTGCTGCTGGAGTTTAATATCTGATAGAATGATGAAAAAGAACAGGCCGAACTCCAGTTTTAATAAAAATTTTAACAGGTCTACATATAGTTATGAAAAATGTTATTTGCAATGCCAATCTTTAATAAAATTTTCTTAAACCAAAGAAAATTCCCTGTGGGGAATCTGTTATGAATGTGTTTTTCATATGTACTATTTAAGGCTGTTTAAAGGTTATGAAAGTGACTGGTAGAATAAGTTCTATCACAGCACAACAAAATCCTGCATGCAATCTCACGTTTGCATTTAATCAAGTAAGCAAGCAAGTCCTTCATTTTTTCATGTTTGTTCTAAAACAAATATTTTCAGTTTGCACTAAAACTTTCCCCTAAGTTAGCGGTAATCATTCCCAGTTTGTGCATTAGCTACAAGAAAAGGTCAGTTTGGTTCAAATTTACTTCACTACCATTACGAACGTGTTCATTCCGAGCCAGAACCGTTGCACCTCCCTCTGCTATAATCAATCGGGTGAATGCTTTAATTATGTTTGAATATTTTAATTCTATTCAGAGAAAGCTGAAGGCAAACTGCGCGCAGGGTGTCACTTCCAAACTCTGTGCCTGGGCGATCCCAGCCCCAGGGACGTGCTCCAACCGTGCTCCTTGCTCCCAGCAAGGCTCGCAGCAGGAATTGTAACTGAGCACCCACGTCCCTGCTTCCGAGCAGCTCCTTGGAGGATGACAGATAAATGCACTGGAAATGCAGCTGTGCTATCTATCACACACAAAACAAACAAACAGAACCCGGCAAACATATTAACTGATCCAAATGTATTAGGCACTAACAAATTATACCGAGGTCTTTTTAAAAGCAGAGTCCTACCATAATCACTAATGCACCTATTTAAGGCTGCCGTGTAATTGTCTATATTTGCCACCTTTCTGTTCCTAAACGTCTATATTTTTTTCTGCTATAAACTTCATCCACATTTCTGTGAACATTTTAGAACATAACATTAGAGCACGTCGAGCACATGATGCGACTGCTTAAACCGAAGGCAGTTTGTGCGAGATAATTTATTTGTACAAACACCCGTCAGGGATGACTACAGAAGACGGAACATCCCCCCTGCGCAGCCAGGCGATCTTTCATTCCTCACTCTAAATGAATTGAATTAAGAGAGGGAAATAAAAAAAAAAAAAAGAAAATCACAAAAGCATATTCCTGCCTAAAAAGTTCTATCTTCCTCACTTTAAAACTCCCTAACTGCAGAAATTTATTCACAGGAGCTGGCCTGTGCACATCTGTCTATAAGTGCACATGTTTTTGTATAGATTGATGTGAAATGACTGTAGCCAACTTTGAACTTTCTGGAATATTTTAAAGCTTTATCTAATCAACGAAAACGGAGGGTCCGAGCCAGGGAGAGAGGCAGAAATTCCACTGTTACAAGGGACTCGCAAACTCCAAGAATACATGCGCTTTGCCATAATGAAATAATGTTATTTAAAACAAACCACTGTCGGAGTTTTACATATTATCGACCTCTTTATTTTAAGGTTTTGGTGGGGGTCGTATTTCCTGTGACCTTAAGCAGGGGATTTGGAAAATTTTGGAGGAATCAAGGTAACAAGAATGTGTAAAAGAATAATTTATTGCTGTGACCATTTTGTCCTCCAATTTCTGTTTTGGGATTACAGTGGATTATCTCTGTCTAAAGCCTATTTTTCATATCCCTCTGGAAATTAATTGACCAATTCACAAACAGGACAGCAAAATGAAAAGAGGTAATCAATTCTGAAATTCAAATGTTTATGCTGTAATCTCTTTGAACATAAGTTTTATAAAACATTAGCCATCTCCTCATAAAGCTTCCAGATGAAATGCACTGTAAAGTAACATTAGAAAACATTTTGAAAGAACTCTTAAAATATCTAGTTTGAAACAACAAAAAAAATAAGACCAAACCATGTCATAAATTTTCAGTACTTAGACAAATACCATTTATTATTTCTAACATCATTTTTTAAATTTTCTCTATTCTTCTAGTTAAGAAATCTGTTATTATCAAAGGGAACAGCAGCAATGCTGCAACACTCATAATATTCATATTTTCACCTTTACATACCAAAATTAAATTTCCTTCCCAAGCAGGAATCGGACACATTTATTAAAAAAAAAAAAAGATAAAAACTAAAACAACAATTTTATTGATAAAATAATTGTTATTGGACATAATCTCCTATTAAAGTGAAAGCAATATCCAATCAAGCATTTCATTCAAATCCTGTGGGTTCATTTTTGATCCCTAGGAATTAACATTAAAAACATGTATAAGAATCAATTAAACACCCTTTTATTTCAGTAAAACATGAGACACCTTCACTTTTTAATCATTTTCCAAGCAAATTAAAAGCATTATTGCTCTTAAATGTTTTTGTTTCTCCTTTCAGCCTTTCTAAAATATTACTGAACTCAAGTGGTTTTGATCTCAGAATTGTTTCACTGTATTTTGAACCTTACTAGGTACTTTACTCCCTGAAAATCCACAAATAAGGGGAGGAACCCTAGGATCAAGCTTTTAAATGAGTCTACAATCTCCATCCTATTAAAGTGTTTACTGAATCTTTTATCAAAATTACTTTACATGGATAAAAAAGACACAGTAAACAGTTTAAAGCCGGGTTTTCATGCAAGATTTAGTGTCTGATATTTTAGCTGTAATTATCTCACCATTTTGTTGAAATAATTTAGAATTCAGTTTGCTTTTCTATATTTGATACCCTCTATAGGACTCACTTTTCGTCAGCCATTTGTTTTCTTGTCAACAAATTAAAATACTGAGCTTTAAAATGATTAGTCACCACATTAAAAAAAAAAAAAATGAAAGAAAGAGGGAAAGGGAGAGTCACTATTTACCCCTGTTTCTTTGTAGAGGGTTATCAGTGCAATTTTTCCTTCAGGGTAAAACAGTTTCTGGGGATTAAAAACTTTAGGATCTTTTGGAAAGCTATAGTAAAAATTTGATAATCTGTGGCTGCTGTTCTTATTACCAGGAAAGGAGATTTAGGAATGCAGAAATTACTTCCCATTTCTTGTTTCCTGCATATATTAAAAAGTTCCCATAGCAATTACAAAGCATAATACCAGTCCCCGAATAACTCTCCAGTAATACCCTAAAAAGAATCTGTGTCACTTAATTTTTTATTTTTTTAACAGAACTTTCTTAAATAGGATGAATTATTCACTTCACTTCTGAATTATCAGACACTGATCTCTTACATTCAGGTAGCTCTTTGAAGCAAAACCCTCGCTTGCCTCAGCACACGGACACTGCCTAGTCCATTTTGTGGACTCCAGCTAAATAGCACATGCTAAATTCAGAATGCCTTTAGGAGGAGGTGAAAAAGAATTAAGAGGTTTGCAGGGAAAATGTCCCCTTTGCCTCTCCAAGAGAGCTACTCATCGTGGTAGCTATTTCTGCCCAGCTATGAACATGGCTTTTCATGACTTCAGGCTATCGATGACCAACATCTACCACACTGCTCTGTTTTTAGAAATGAATTTTTTCCATTCCTAATATGAAAAAGATCACTTGCTTTTATTGCCTTTTATGTTATTCTCTTTATATGCTAAAGAACATATACAGAAAACATTCCATTTTTCTGATCTTGCTTAAACACAGGAAATGCTGATTATTTCTAATGAAAAGACTAACATACTGAGCATATAACAATCCATAAACAAGAATTTGGGTTTTCTATTTGAGCAACGGTCTTCTGATGAGATTTCACCCAAACACAGAACAAAATAATAGGGAATAATAAATGCCATTTTATCATTTTTGATCAAGCAACATGATTTAGCATTTACAGACTTTAAATAGGTACAGTTCAGAAAACAAACAAACAAAAAAAAGTCCTTTTTTTTTTTTTTTTTTTACATGGGGTTTGATCCAGCCCTCACTGCAGCCAGCGGAAATCTTTTTATCAGCTTCAGAGAGTCTGGGTAGGATCTGCGTTCCTCATTCACTCTGCAAACTCACCAGCTCAGTTTTGCATGGTAGCCCAATCCTGGGTACTACGTTTCTGCTTTAATATGTGGAACAGAAACACAGGTTCAAACAGTAAAATCTACAGCACAGCACTGCAAATACTTAAAGATATCAGTAACCTTACTCTTGCAAGCCGTCCCATATCAATTCACTCATTTCTTTGGTATTACTTCCATCGGTAAAGCTACTCATTCATTTAAACGTTTGCACAACTGGCTACTAGGAATGAGTAGTTTACTTGCATAACTTACTATGTGGCAATTTCACAGGTCATTGCAGTATATGTAATTCTGTTATGGTCTATGGAGTTTACAGTCTCTTTGAAAACTAATGCCTTGATCTTGCAAGCACTTACTCGTGTCCATAATTGCACTCATGTGAGTACTATTGGCCTGTTCTCAAGAATAAAATTACTGAAACACGTAAGTGTTTGCAGGTTCGGGACCTAAAATTGTTAATACCATACAAGTCCCGTACAAGTGCTGCGTTAAGGCTCCGTCCTGAAAACACTTACTGACGAGGATACAACAGCTGTGCTGCTTTCTGGGGCTAACCCCTTTCAAATCAAGGGTAGCAAGCACCACACTCGCTGCTCAAGATGAAAAGGACTGTCCTGGGATGCTCCCCCTCATCAGCACAGACACTGTGAAGGGGGGAAACACGGAGTCAGTTTGAAACCACAGATTATCCTCAACAAATGATCAATTGGTGTCCCAGTTCTAGGTGTATCGGATGAAAGAAAAAGTCCAAATTGTTAAAAAAAAAGCCTTCCTCGACTCCAGATTTTACTGAAGAAATAATCCACTTGGTCCTGCCCCAGGCATCGAGTGCCCTGCCACTCCTAGAGCTGCTAGTAACACCCCATTTCTAGGGGATTGCTGATTAAGAGACGCATTTAGAGAGCAATACGGCGCGGAGAGCACAGCGTGGAGGGGCCGGGCACCTCCGGGGCGAGGGCAGGGCTCCGTACAGGGCCCAGGGCCCGCTCCCGGCTCGCCCCACGCCAAGGCGG
>JAWLRI010000756.1:1535349-1666840 GCA_034781795.1 Crypturellus tataupa | reverse complement strand
CGCTGTTTACCGCCCCGCGCCAAGGCGGGCGCCAGGGCAGGCACCGGGGCCCCCGCGTCGCGATCAGCAGCACCGCTGCCCGCCGCAAGCGCAGGGCAGCGTTCACACAGGGGGCCTGCGCAGGGCTCGCCCGGGACGCGCTGCACCCGCTGCTTGCATCAAGACATATGTCAATACTTTGAAAATGAAATACAGAATGCTCTATTTTCCTTGCTTTTTTCCTTGACATCAAGCTTTGCAACTTACGGCTTTAATGACCATTTAAAAAGTTTGTAAGTTGTATACCGTAGCCCCATCAGCACTACCAAGGCAGGCTCGAGATACTGACAATACTAAAATGCTGTTCCAGTCAGTGGCAGGTTGCATTTTCTACCAGCCATATGCACATCAGCAGTACCAGGGGGAAATTCTGTTTAAAAAACAATACTGCTATTTGGCCAAATTCCTTTAAGTCAGACTTGTGCAGTCTTCAAAGCTGCACTTCAACAGAAAATAAGCGCGCATACTTACATACTGAATATTTTGGCACTGAGAACCACTATTCTGCTTATAAAGATCAATGCAGTAATAATCATCTTGGTATATCCTAAGTAGGGAAATTAACACTGCTCCAGACATAGGAACATTTTTCTTTATGAGAAGCAGCAGAGTCTGAAGTTCATCAAAAGTGCATCAGTATAAATCTAAACAGAACACCCCGCACGACATCTTCATGCCTTGCATAGATGCATCTCACGTCTTCCATTGAGAATTTTACCCTCCCTGCTAGTTTGGATCGCTAAATGACAAGCATTGGTCCTCATTTTCAAGGCGCTTAGAAATCCTTTGTGTTTTACTCACAGCTGAGTGAAAATTACACTACTAGAACAGGAACTGTAAGAAAGCTTTGAATCTTCAGTGAAGGCACAGAAATGTGCACTACATAAGAGAGACTCCAGATTGCCAGATAATTTCACAAATATGCCACTACTGAATACAGATACATTTTATCTTTACAAGGGGGTTATAGTTGTTATTGGTGTTGTGGCTGATGCTTTGTAGATACACATATAGCTTCCATTTTATCTTAAAATGTTTCTTTTCATTCCTCTGGCATTGCGTAAAACAGAAACATGCCCACTAGTGTGGGGCATTTTCAAGTAATAGGGTCTTTTAAAGAGCTGAAGCTTGATATATGTGGCACAAGGTCTTTTTCTAAACTTGTAGAAGGGAGCACTCACTTCTAAATAGCAATATTTGAAAAGCTCAAATTAAATAAGGATTTAAATTAATATGGCCTGTTATTTTTTGAAAGATTGCATTTCAAAATTATCTTTAAAAATTTCACAACGTACCTTCTTACAAGTCCCACCACTGAGAAGCTTTAGTTGCATGCATAGATGCAAAAGCTCCAGTGCTTTTGTTTGTAAGGTCTAAAAATTCCCTCTTTTAAAGTTATCACAGTGGTTCAGACTGTACTGACGGCAGTACAGTCATATGGCAGTTCCAAAACTTTCTAAAAAGACCAAGTAGAGGGGCTGTGCGATGGAGACCTACTACGATCATGGTTCAGGAAAGTATTCGAATTTGACTGTAGATATGATGCAATGTTTCTACATTTTCATTTTTAATTCAGTTACAAAATGTACTGGAAATAAGACTGCAGATGGGACCTGAGCTTTGCCTGTCCATGCAAACACCTCCCAGTCTGCTCCAGAAACAGAGGCTACCACTCCGCCTCACGGAGCTGGGCAGGAAGCACCAAGCGCAGGGCATGTTATGGAGCTGCAGCACAGTTCAAGGGAACGGGCAGTATTTAAGGATACTGTGCACACCATAAACACAGAGCAGCGCAGAGCACATCACAGCACATGCCAGCCGAAGGATGCTGCCCGGCAGGGACCACGTGCTCCACCTCTCCTGTGGTGCAGGAACACGGGCAGATGTGGGAAGAGAGGTCCTTCCACTGACCCTAGTCAAGGGAGACCTGGGGCTACACAAGCGTCATTTTGGGAGCTTTAAAACCTTCCATTACCTGGAATTTCGCAACTTCAGCTGTGGCAGGGCAAGTAACACTGCCTTTTTTATGTATCTGTTTTTTAACTCACACAACAAGAAACGGATACGTACACACCACTCCAGCGATGCTGCCCCAGCCTGCCGACGCGACTCATCGCGGGAGCGGGATTTGGCGTCCAAAGGCAGCCCGGGAGTACGGCCCCGCAACGGCAGCAACACCGAGCTCCCTCACCAGCCTGCCTCACCTCCCCTGACTGCATTAACGGTATCTCCAAAAGCTCTGCTTATAGTCCAGCAAAGTAACATTACTCCTGGTAAGCAGTGGCAGCTCTCATTAAGACTGAGTTGCTCTTCTAGTGCTAAAGTCTTAAAACATCTACCTGTGAGGCTCATGTTAAACTGTAATGATTTTGAGGTCTCCTTAAAACCTCTTAAACTAAGAACTGAAAATAATATCTTCTCTATATAGCTTGTGTACGTGGCTGTGTAAGGGTATTTCCTATGAACAACAGCCTGAGGGAGAACTTCAATAAGATGCGTATAAAAGCGATTCTTTTTTTAAAGTTACGGGGGGAAAAAAAAAAACCACAACAAAACAATCCCTTACTTATGGGGGAAGGGAGGAGTGCTTTCCCACCCCCTCTTCTCACTTCCATACTTTTTTATCTTGTTCCCCCTGTTTTTTTTTTTTTTTTTTTCTTTTTTGAAGCCAGCGGCTTTCTGTTGCCTGGTCGGAACACCCTGCTCAGAGCTCAGCTGGGGGCCCGAGCAAAGAGCTCGGCCCTGAGTCGCAGCCCCCTCCAGCCCAGGTCACTTCCTAAAGGAGCATCCCACACTGCCTACCGTGAGTCACCGTGTCACCGCGGCTGTGACTTGCAGGCTGATTTTTTTTTTACTGTATAGGGAAAAACATTGTTTCTTAGGATGACGTGCTGCTATTCATTTATTTTGACGATCTAAGTATTTCCAGAACAACCCCTCTGCTGCTCAGAAGTCTTGAGAAAGAGAGCCCTTTCTCATGTGTTTGTACATGTATTTTCCTTCCTTCTCCTCCAATACCTCCCTCCCCACACACCCCTTTAAATTTCCCCACCAGGAGGAAATTTTCGTTAAATAAAACAAGTCTTGGAAATACCCAAAGCGCTGGGACTCTTGGCCCTCCCCATCAGCCCCACTAGTGTTTCGGGTCCAGCTCTCACTTAACTCTTCACTAGCTCTGAATGAAGCCACAGCTGCAAAAATAGGAAATAGCTTAAGTTAGGAAAGGCACATAATTTGAATCACAGCACATCTCATTTTGATGAAAAGAGATAACACAAGGACATAAGGATGGTCAACACATTGACCATATCTTCCCATTTTAAGATTTTCTGCAAAATGTCCAGAGCCCCAAATCATACAATAACAGAAGTTAGTGCAGCTTCCTAATGAGAGTGAAGAGCAAATGGCATCAAATAGACCCAAATACTTAATACCCCTGCTACTCCTTGGCATGTCCCAAAATAGCTGCTATATTGGATAGATTTTTACCAAAAAGTTTATTTCTTGGACCCTTGGAAAGGCCACTTACCACCACAACAAACATGGCTGCTAGTCCTCCCTGCACGAAAAGCCTTTTGGTTGCTTAGGGTTTAGGCTTTTAGCATAATTTGCCACAAATTTTCCAAAACATTTTTCAAATGTCTCAGTTCTGACTCAAGACTAAAGTTAGCTTTTTAAAGTTACATTGATAATTCATTCACCAAATGGCTGTAAGGTCTTCAAAAGAAAAACTGAAGGCAGAAATACTCACATGCAGCAACCTGAAATGAGGGTGGCTACACATGGGTGCCCTCAATGCCCTCAAATGAGGGCAAAACCCCCAACACGCAACTAAGAAAAGTGTGAAAATTTACCCCCCTCCTTATTCTTATTTTGTTCCATAAAATATTATGGATTTTTTTTCCCATAGTAATGAATATCAAAAATCACTTCCAATAAATCAGCAATCAGAAAAAATGTGATAAACTGTGTTTTTGTCTACTGTAACAGACAAGTTATCATGTAAATTAATATAAATTGCAACATATACTAAAATGTACTCATGAGATAAAAAGATTTTGGATAGAGCCATCTGAAATTATTCTAACAGTTTATTCCATTGCAAATCGGAAATCTGAGTTTTTAAAATATAGTATTAAAAATAATTGTAGACCATAACTCTGCTATTTCCCTTACCCATTTATTATGATGTTTTCTAAGTGATGAATGAGAGAGAAATTATCCTCAATTACAGACTATTATTTATCACCGTGCAGTAATATCAGCTTTGAAATTCTTATTTCCGACTTGGACTGAGCCAAGAGAGACCCCAGAGCTACTGCGATGCCTGCGGCACGTTGCACGCACAGCTCTCAGGCTGAGGCTGGAAATGAGCTCTGGGCAGAGCCCCTGCAGCCACGCGAGTCACACCAAGACCCAAGTTTGGGCTCTACAAGAGGTAGGGTCTCTCGATGGCCCCCTGCATGGCTCAGCACCACATTATCCAGATGCTTCAAGTCCCCCACCAAGGGCACAGCCCTGGGCTGCGCTGCTCAGGAGCGAGAGCCACGTCCCACGAGACTGTGCACCTCTGTACACTCCGACTCCATACCCTTGTACACTCCGACCCTACACCTTGGTACACTCCGACTCCAGATGAATTTGAGGGCTCTACAGAAAGTCCAGTCACATCCACAAGAACCTAATTAATCCCACTGTCTTATATTCAAGCAGGGTCCAATCCAAAAAATTAAGTTGCTTGTTTTCAGGTAAGCTTTCCAGAAAACTGAACGTTTCCAATACATTTGCTGTGATACTTCAACCTTTGTCTGAAGTTACTTTTATGTCAAATAGCTATGTCCTTATAGTAACAAACTGAAATAAATTGAAATATTTGAAAATATTGAATTTGATTGAAAATTGAAATTTGAAAATAAAGTAATTGAAATGCTGTAGTTGCACATACCTACGTCAGCACGGTCCCATTAGCAGTCAAATTAAGTTTTAAAATTGAGCAATATTACTCAGCCTGTCAAAAGATATGTTTTCAAACAAGAAGTCTTGATCTTTCTGAATCAGTATTTAACTACCTAAAATAAAAGCGCCTACAGTTCCGGGAAGCTATTTGCAGAGTGCTGAGCACTACAGATCCCCTTCCCTGGAAGCCACTGCAGTTGAGCACCTTTAAAGAAGGCAGCCTGCTCTTAATTAGCTCTGCATGGTGAATTTAAGATCCTAAGATTTAAAATCATGAAAACATGCCATTTACATAACATAGACTTACATTACATGAAGGGAGGCACTGTGGAAAGAGAAAGAGTGAAACAGAACAACAAAAACAGCAGAATCATATATCCACAGAGAGAAATAAGGTGCAATATAAATTGAGAAGAATAAAATGCATTATAAATTTCAAAGCGCTATTTTTTCCTGTTGCAGATAAAATAACTTCATTTCACAAAAAAAACCTGCTTTTTCCAAAGAAGAAAAATTACTGAAGTCTGAAATACCTTAACTGTAATTACAAATAGCCCAAAACTACTGTTCTCTTTTCCTCCGTCTTGAAGCACTACAGTATCTCTTTGTGGAATTAGGGTAAACTAGGCGATTAATGTTATGCTTAAAAACACAATAGGCAATACATACAAATATGCAATAAAAATGAAGACAGATTCTTTCATCCAAGCTAATCTGAATATCTTTCACTCTATTTAGTGCAGCATGTTGCTTTTAACTGCACAGAGACCATGCCTAGCTCGTAGTTTATATCTAAGAGGCACAATTTCACTTGACCTTCAAAAGATAATATCAGAATTAATTTCTAATAATGTTGGCATCCTTTTCTGAACTATACTGAGGTAAAAAGTCTGCTTCTTCCACCTAGAAAATTATTTATTTTCAGATTATTGCTCATGAAAAAAAGCACGCGATAAGCACGACTGTTTTCTTTTTCTTCCTTAATCTCCCTTTCTCCTGCGTGTCCTTTTTCCTTTGTTCTTTGTCGAGCTTTCTCATATTCTCGCTTCCATCTGCTAGGAAAAGGCTGTCTCCAGTCAAGTATTCACAGCACTGCTATTGTATATCATGTACGTACCACTTTATTTATAACATTCTTATAAACTCCTCCTTGCCTAACTGAATGCATGAAGAATATTTTTTCCTCTTCTAATAAAAAAGTAGAGCCTCGTAGCCTGCACTGACAGCGCCAGAGCACAGGTTCTGCAACCAAAGACTAACCAAGCTAAACCTACCGGCTTTGAATTGTTGCTCTTTTGCCTTTGTTCTGAACTTCAGTGCCAATACTTTTTTTCTAATATGTGTACTGTAAAAGCAGACCATTCTGCATAAGTCTGATCTTAATAAAACCACTTCCATGCTTGTCATGTTTTTCTGCATAGGATCTTTCATTTATGTAGTCTGGAAAACTGAATTTGCTATTAGAAGAACTAACTCTTGTTCTTTTCATTTGTGCAAGTAGTTCAGTCAACTTTACTAGGGTAAAAAGAGATGATTTTGACCAAACCATATATAAATGTGTTTCTGATTACTTGTGACTCTGAATAAGTTTGGGGTTGTGTGTATTTAGTTTTTTTCTTTTTTTTTTAAGTTTTAAATTATACAATGTACCTAAAACAATAATTTTATTACAACTGTCTTTAATAATATGAGACATTTTATTGGCAATTTTAAAATCAAATCCCCAGTGAATCAAAGAACAGTTGACCAGCATAAGCCTAAAAAAAGTGGATGCTGTAAAAAGTACATAGCATTAAAAAATGAAGCATGCTAGTTGCAGTTTATCAGGAAAACCCTGCATTCTCTTTTCCCTTCACTTACCTGCCTACTTATTTAAATATATATATATATATATATAAAGCAGTATCAGCAGCAAAAGGAAAAACCCAACAAATAAAATACGAGATGCTTCTAATTGCAAAATAAGTTATACTATATTAAAACATACAACAGAGGTACTAGGGAACCAATAGTTGCAGAGAGGGGAAAGATTATTCCCAAAGTCAGAATGCAATCCTAAAGAAGCAAAGACCAAAGAGAACAGCTTGCAGTCACAATCAAACTCATTAAGTTTCTTCCATCGTAATTTCTAAGAGATAGAGACAAAAATGTCTTAAGAATTGAACAAAGTAAATACCATATGATTTAAATAAGCAGCATATCTTAAAGCATGTCTTTTAATAAACATTTATTATGTGCTTAGAAAGACTGTTTATATATAACTTTGATGTATACTTTCCCTGTATCTCTGCATCAGTACATGGAAATTAACTGTTGACTTTGAGAACAACACAAGAATTTTATTGACGTGAATTACATTATTCTGTAGAATGCAAAAGTTTAAATTAGGACTAGCTTTCATAATATAAAAATATTTCTTTGAAGCTCCAATTAAGAAAAGTTTTTTTTTGTTTGTTTTTTTTTAAGTATGTACAATGGAACAGTCTGTTAAAAGAAAGACAGCATTTATAAGCTGATTGGATGTGCATGATGGCATTTCTTTTGTTAAATTCAGTAGATTTCATACACAAACTACAGTATTTCACATTCCTTATATTAGCTCCTTAGCAAGTAAAATGCATCAGATCCTTCCTTTGCCATTTGTTTTGACTAGTGGCGACCCAAATACCCAATACAAAACAGTCATCTGGTAATTAAAGTGTGCTTTTCGACATACCATTTGTTCTAATCTTTTTAATGAACAGAACTGCAAACTCAGTACACTATTTCCAAAAAAAAGTGCAGGGCTCCAGATTATTTTTCCAATGTTCCAGTTATGTAAAATAATAATAATAATAATAATAATAAAAAAAATGCATGTTATTTTATTTCCTGCAAAGGTAACCAAAAATGAACAGGGATGGAAAACTAGCTTCTCTTCCTAGACCTTGACAGAATTCACAACTTTGAAATTTGCAATAGACTCAGATGCTCCAAATCTACCTGCTACAAAGGTCCTGGTTCCACAAGTCTTGCATCTTCTTCCTCTCCCTTGACCTGCACCCAGACTACTAATACACTGCACCATACATATCTGTCAAATTACTTCTTCATCACTGTTTTTGGTTTGTGCTTTTTTTTTTTTTTCCCCTCTCTTTTTTTTTTTTTTTCTTCACCCACCTCTCCTGGGCTTGCAAAGCCATTCTCTTTTCTGTGTTTTTGGCTTTACTCACCTGTAGCTGGTACTTCACACAGTTTACTTACATGTTACTGAATCAGGCAGTATCCAAAACGCACATCATTCTTTGGAAAGCTTAGACATCTGCTGACATGGCTGCCAATTTGTGAATTTGGTACAACTAAAGATTAATGGAACCAGTAAAATTCCAGTGAACAGGATTTGTTTTACGCATTTTGACTTCTTTGGAAACATTTGCATTTTCAGAGAAGTTATCTGTTATTTTGCTATTTTATCCAATCAGCTTACATGACACAGTTCTTACTTTAATGACAGAATGTATGAAGACTTAACTACAGATCAAAAATTACTCTTGCAATCAGTGTAATGGATTTCCCAAACTCTCCAAAGCTTTAATTGCTCTATTTCCTTCTAATCATAAACACATCTGATGCTGAGTCATGATACAGGCATATATAATCAAGAGCCATATATATAACAACACCTAACCAAATCAAATTCCTTTTCCATCCATGTTGGAAAACAACGACATGTCATGGAGTGGCATTAATGATTTGATACTATACTCCAAATACCTACAGAAATCACCTAAAATTGTAATATTTCAGAGGCCTCACCAACCTGCATGGTTACCTATGTGATCTGTTAAAATTACAGGTACTCACACGCAAAGCCACCAGTGCTAGAGCTGCTGCGTCCCCCTTGTACGGATTCAAACCACCGGGTGGTCAAGCTCTCCAGATGCAGTGCACCGTGACTCTGGTGTCTGGATCTGCACGATAGGAGACAGGACTGGTCATTTTCACATTTCTGTTAGGTCACACAAGACAAGTCAAAAGCCACTATTTTAAGATTAGCTATACCCCTTTTCAGGGAATCAATGATTTATACACTATGCAAATGCTCTTTTCTAGGCATATCTTGCAAAGCAAAGTTAGATAAAAGAATATTTCAATAAGCATTCATACAATCCACCCTGAATATATTTTCACTCTCTGTACAAGTGAAAGTTCAAAACAAATTTCCATGAAATTTCATGCAAACAGTTCCATAATTTAATTCAAGCCTATTTCACGCCAGAGATATTTTGCTTCTCCATGAAATCTGGTGGCATGGCTGTTTATCATAAGGGAATGTACAGAGGTGTAAAAACATCTTTTATTATTGTAATGCAAAGCAACATTGGTATTCAAGTAACAAGAGGTCTAAAGAAGCTTTCCTTCTTTAGCACAATGAAAATAAATGCTAGAGCAATTACTCTGCACGCAGGCATGTGCTAAGGCACAGGCAGCAATGGAAGGAGTGGAAAGGAGCTGCACAACTGCTGTTTCACACTCAGCTGCCCTGGCATCATGGCTTGTTGTCTCTTGCTTTCCCTGTCTTTCTCCCCAACTGCAGTTTTGTGCTCTCCTTTGCAATGATTATGGCTCTGCCTGTGTCCTTCCAGAGCCAATGCAACTCATCAGCCAAGCAGAGAATTTAACTACTCTCTGTTGTCTGGTTGTTTTTCTACCAGGGTGGTGATTTCAAATGACTTGAGCAAATACCAAATCTGGAGCAAAAAAAACAGAATGGCAAGAACACATCACTGGGGGAGATGGGAAAATGCTGCCAGGGAACAGGGACCTGCCCGCCTCCCTCTCAAAACAAGGAGGCTGCTGGACTCGCTAATCCCATCTGCCGGGGCAGTTGCCATGAGGAAGGACGGCAGAGCGGGAGGAGCAGCCTGCTGGGGCTGGAGACCTGCTCCCAGCGCCGCTGCAGGCATCTGTGCGGCCAGCGAGGCCGTTCGCAGGCTGAGGCACCGGCAAGGAGCTGCCCTCCAGCAGGCTCCAAAGCCCAAGTCATTTGCAAGGTGGTGTCTGACTCTCCAGAGGCTAAAGGGGCTGTTACGGTTCAGGCCAGCACAGAGGGCCCACCAGCTCCATGTAGGCAACAAGAGCAGTACCCAAGAACAGCAGGAGGAAGCCAGTGCAATGCGCCCACTCTACAAGGGCCCTGGCTCAGGACACAGAACGTCAGGGCTGTATTTGCAGGCACAGAGAACATCCAAGGAGGACACGGATGCTACAGAGAGAGCGAGGCTAGGACTGGGAAACCCTGGTAGTCCACAGTGCCTAATTCTAGGCAGCCCCACTGCCATGGATCACCCTCCTTACTGAGCAATCGTATCCTAATGCTGGATACGTCTCTGAATTCAGCCTGGAATCAAAGAAGGCACAGGAGAGCTATGACTTTTTGGCTCACTGCCATAATTAAGTCCCTCCTCAGACTGTGGCACTGGTTGCTGCAGCCCAGAAAAATCATATACTATGTTTTGAGCATCTTTCAAAAATATCTTATTAAATTTTCCAGAGCTGAAACTGCTAAAGAAATAAATGAAATAGACTGCATATTAGATTAATAAAATATAATAATAAAAATTAAAATTATGAAATATAAATTCATATGTAGTATGTACTATATATAAATATAAAATAATAAATAATGCACATTTTTTCTTGCTGAAATCACTTTTATTAAAAAGGGAAGGAAAAAGTCTTTACCTCTATTTAAGTAGACAAAATAATTACTATCTTCACAAATGTCCAAGTCTCTACTAAAAAGATTATTTCAAAAATCTGAGCAGAGAAATCTTCTTTAGAGGCAAGTATAACCAGATCAAAAATTAGTTAACCCTTTTTTTTTTTTTTCCCTAAAAGATCTTTTAGGCATCATTCAGAGTCTTGGCAGGGGAATTTGTAGGCACCCCCTCATTTTTACCAACATATATAGTAACAGAAGGCATTATCGTGTTGGTATACAGGATAATGTATACACGCTGCACAAGGGCAAACAGGACTAATTTATGGCAGCCTGTTTCCGAGAGCTACTGAGTGTCTTCCCCTTCTATCAATATAAATGAGGCACGATCACACACAACCAACTAGTGATTAACTCCAGCCATTCGTATGAAGCATCCCAGGCAGTAGAGAGAAAGCAACCCAAACGCCAGCACCGCTGCAACAGGCAGTGAGGCAGCGCCTGTGCCCGCGCCGGCAGGAGGAGCGGAGCCGCTCGCCGCGCGCTCCCTGACGCTGGCTCCCTCCGGGGTGCCCGGGCTGCGCGACTCGGGCCGTGCCAGCCCCGCCGGCCGCCCCGGGGCAGGACGCGTCGCAGCCCGAGGTCTGTCGTTCTTATAAAAAGGTAAAAAGTCTTTCAACAATTTCAAAGCAACCACAACATTTACTTGCACGCCAAGTGGCTTGGCTCTCAAGCACGGGATCAGGGCAGGACAGCAGAAAGGTGCGTACTGGGGCGCCTCACCTCCCTCCCAGGCACCAGAGCACTAAGGTTTTCCTTAGAAGCTCTTCCTGAATGACCCACATTGCTCTATCTATCGCAGCTCTCAGACTTTCAACTGCCAAAGTTGGGGAGCATTTATAACATTAACATTAAATCATACACTTCTGTTATAACCTGTACTCCATCCTGCACTCAACTCTTACTTCCTGTCTCCTTCTTTCTCCAGATAACCCAAATGATTTTAGCATTATTTTTCTATTATGGAATTCTAATCAATTTAGGAACAAAGACTTCAAAGTCAGTTTTCCCATCCCAGTAGCATCAACAAAATATGCAGCTGCTATTTTATTAAAAAAAAAAAAGCTTCAAATTAAATAAAATTATTCCTAAAGGAAAAAAAATGTTTTTTTTTTCAAAACTATCACCTGTCTATGTCAAGTACCACTTGATTAAAATACTTTCTAGACAAGCTGCTGCTTTTCCTCAAATCTTCAAGCTTGTATTTAAAGACAAACCACACACTCAGCTCTCAAAGAACTGCAAAGGTTCAATGAGGCTCCATGGCAGAATCTGAGCACAAAATAACTAGCAATTAAGCGCAGTCAAACATATTCTGCATTATTCTACTATAACAGAACTTGCACGTGACACAGTGGTACACGTATTAAACAACCAGCGCGTTCTCTAGCTGAGCATCCAACTGCACCACTGTCTGGTGCCCCAACTTCCCAAGCTCAAAACACATGTCTACATGAGACAAACCACTGGTATAATTAATACAATCTTGCTAGTCTTTCTTGTACTCAGTAGATTGATTACCATTTATAATACCACAGGATTAGTTTGACAAGCAGAGACCCATGCAAAGGCCACGACAGCAAATTATGTCCATTAGTAAAAAGAAACAGCAAAGCTCAACGTCTAAAAGTAAATCCTAACTCCTGGTTGAAAAATCTACAGTTTGGGAAACAAACTGTGGCGTTTCCCAAAATAAGCATCCTGACATTCTACTCTCACCCCAAACTTGTGTTACTCTGAGAGCTACAGGATAATATCCATTTCAACATGGCCCTGTCTTACCCAGTAAGGTCTGTTGTTCAAAGCACACTCTATCACTTCTGCTGATACTTTGGTATTGAAACTCTCCAGTTCAATGAAAGCAAGTATCTCCGATAGCAGCACAAAGCAAATTTCCTCCCAGGTTCTTGTTAAAAAGTATGCTTTGTTCAACTGGCAAGCAAAAGATTCCCAGTGAGAAATTTATGCAATAAAAAAGTTACTCTGACATTATTTGCCTTGATGTGCAACATGGCTCGACCTTACCTGAAATCAGTTCCAAACATCACATGTTTCTTCTGCTTTCACTATCATTTTAGCCAGTTACCTGCTCAAAACCATTTGCCATTTACATGCTGCTAGTGTTGTACTATTTCTGCTTATTTTCTGGACAACTAGCTCTATAGTTACAAAAGCTGTTTCTTTCTGGTCATTAAAAAAAAAAAACTACAAATATACAAAATTATCAACTCATCATGGGAAAAGTAAACATTTTGCAGAAGAGCCACATGACAGCCATTGTTACAGATGGGCATCCTCAAAAATATATGCATTAATTTAAGATATTTGCTTTCTGTAAGTATCCTCTAAGATAAAATCTCATTTAACCACATTTTTTAAGTTAAAAAAGGGGGAGGGAAGGAAAATCAGCTTTGATCTTTGCCTTTTTTTGTTCCATTTAACCACTTATGGTATGCTGTTACTGCATTCATTCCTCTCTCTGTGACATTTCATATTGTATTATTCTCCTTCACTTGGGGCTTCTTTTCTTACCTTATTTATCTGTCCCTTTTGCTGTAATTCAGCCAAAAGATTTCAGAAAAAAAAAAAAAGCCAATGTACTAGATAATGAGAAGTTTATGGTAGATATCAAACTTCTTTAATGAATAATTTATGCTAAAATAATATCATCCAAGCAAAATGGATTGTTTTAGGAAGCAAAGAAAGCAATTTAAAAAAAAAAAAAAAAAGGAAGGACGTAACTTGTGGACAGCATTTGCTATGAGCAGTTTCTTCTAACAGTCAGTCAGGTTAGGTAAAAATTGTGGATACTGCCAAAATAAATAAGTATTTATGTTTGACACAGTAAAAGCAAGCTTTTTTTTATTATTTTTATTTCTTTCCCCCCCCCCCCCCTCTCTTTTTGCATCTGCCAGGAGCGAGGTCTTAGCACTCTAAATTGTCTGCAATTAAGCATAACACAAAATGGGTTGTGTTACTGTTTCATGGAAAGTAGCTGAAATTCCCAGAGAGGCTGTAAGTTTTCAGCAGCCTGATTTGAGAGCAGAGAAACAGCCATAACTACTTCCCTGACAGGTCGGCCGCGAGCTGCCAAGCACCCGCGCAGAGCGCTCGGTTTGCAGCGCGCGCTGTGCGGCACAGGGAGATCCAGCTGCTGCGCCGCTTCTCCTCGTCCTCAAGTTTCATGCGCTTACGGACAAAAATAACTAATTTAAATGCGTGGAGCAACTACCATAACAAAAAATCAGTTTAATGAAGCAGTTATAACAGTTTCGTGACACGTGAAGTGAAAAAGCAGCAAAAAAAAGGCCAGCAAGCCTCCTCAGATTTCCTCTGCAGGCATCTCTGAGCGGGGAAGCACATGTGGCCAAAAAGGGCCTTGCACCTCTCGGTTGCTAGCAAGAGAGGACAACATACTTGTGACCCTGTCCCTTGTAATAAAAACAAGGGCCCAAATTCGCAGCCCCAAATCCATCTTTTATGTATGACACTGAGAACATACATAAGGAGCTGGTGGTTCTCTGGTTGAGAGGTCCAGCAGCCAGTGCCCCAGGTCCCGTGCTCCCCACCACCGCGGGCAGCTTCGCACAGGCCGTGCTGCTCGCTGCACACATGGCACCTCCCCACACCTCGCACATGAGGCTTGCAGCACGCACGTGGGGCAGCCGGCGCCAGCCTCCTCAGTGGCACAGGCCGCCCCGCAGAGGGGCTTCCTTCCCCACACCACACTTCACCTCTTCTGAAAGCTTGGGCCACAGCCGGCCACGTATCCATGTATAAACGGAGAGGAGGGAAGTAACCTGCTTGCCTGGGCCAGGAGGCATCAGACAGCAGCACCTCCACCCCCCCAAACACAACAACCCAGAGCTTCCCTGGGAGCAACCCCTGAGGAGCAAACCCAAAGGGTTCCCCAAAGGAGCGGCCAGGCACTGGGACGAGGCAGCCTGGAGAAGAGAAGGCTGAGAAACTAAAGCATCAGAAGTTCCACAGGAATTTAAGGAAAAAATTCTTGACAGTGAGGGTGACAGCGCACTGGAACAGGCTGCCAGGAGAGGTTGTGGAGTCTCCTTCTCTGGAGATCTTCAAAACCCGCTGGGATGCGGTCCTGTGCCACATGCTCTAGGTGACCCTGTGTGTGCAGGGGTGTTGGACTCGATGACCTCTAGAGGTCCCTTCCAACCTTAGGCATTCTGTGATTCTATGAACGATACATGGGCCCATGTAGACAAACCTCCAGTCCTCAAGGCCATTGCCTGCCATACTTTTATCAAAAATATAACTTTTTTCGAGCTGCTCGCAGTATTTGCTGTACATCCTTGATTTTTCACCACTGCACAGGTAGCACTGAAGACCACAGCTATAAAGCTCTTTTTCCCCTGAGTAACTAGAATAATAACTCACACAGACTTGACTACTTTAGTCAAAAGGACAAGATCCAATCTAACACTCGCTACATCCTCTTATTCTGCTTTGCTTTTACTAACAACAACAAAGGGAGGTGAATACTCAGAAGGAATCTAGCATGGGCTAGATCGTCAAATATAAATATGAAAATTCTGTCAGTTCTAGAAACTGGCACTCTTTCCGAACAGAAACATAATTATTTTTTGAGGAGAGAGCTCTCCCTTAATCCTGCTGCCTCTTCCCTGTCCTAGCAGGGCATTTACTATCTCTTGTGCAGCAGCAAGTTTGCAACAGCCCACGGGGAAAACACCTCGGGAAGAAGCAAGCCCCACGCTGCCAAGCCTGAAGCTTTGCTAGCAGCTGTCACCGCTGTGCCTTGGCAGGGGAAGTGCATCACGACCCCGCTGCATGCAGTGCTTATCCCTCCAGGCTCAGGTCTTAGGACCGTTGGTCTAATTTCTTGCAATCAGATTGGGATGAGACAGACCTACATGGGGCACATCAAACTCTAGTTCCTCCTTACCGTCTCTCTCATATCAGTATCATAAGAGAGAAAAATCCCCCAAACACTCCAGAAATGGCTGTTTCTTGCAAATGGAGCCAACTATGAGATAAACCTGGAAGCAGAGCATATGTGGGCACCAGCCTTTGGCGGGTGGGATGAAGCAAGTCCTGCTGAGGGACTTGCTTCCAGCGTGCATCTCTGTCCAGCAGTTGCCACAGGAATTTGCACACATCTGAGACCCATCAGAAAAAAAAATTCTGTCTGAGTATATAAACCCTAATAATCTCTGCACTGATTTAATATCTTTAGTAGTAGGCTTTCCTGTATTGCTTTTACCTTTTGGAGGTCAGATTTTAGTTCTTAGGAGGTCAGAACTGTTCCACATAAGAAACTACAGTCAATCACAATTTCATCATTTTATTTCAATTTTAGATTTACTCCCCTGGCTTTTACTAGCAGACAGATGAGGTTGCGAGCATGATGTGCCACAGCTTCCACCGTACCGTCTCCGTACCTATACATCAGAATGTCATCGCCCTCGGCTCTGCTACATACGTCTCCTATTTGTAGGCCTCGTGGGTGGCAATAGGATCCTTTCGCGAAGGTTTCATCCCACATAGTATATTTATCTCTCTGCTGGTGTCCACAGTGTGATTTGGTAACTGCCTTTTTTTTTTTTTTTTTTTTTTTTTTTTTTAACCAGTGATACTTGGCACTGAGTACAGAGAATATTTTTGTCTAGGCTTGATAATATTTATTCAAGCATAGGTATTTGTTGCAGGTCTCTCTACCACTTCACTTTAATTGCTCAGACATATGTGAATGTACAATGTCCTCCCCATAGCTAGGGAGAAACATTTCCGACTTTCTAGCCCTGAGTTTAGCAACACCAGCCTCTCTTTCTATCCTCCACAGGATTTTGAGTTACTCTTCAATACAGATGCTTTAGAGGCTGAATCATTTTTCTCTGTTTCCAAGCCTGGGATGTCTGGAACCATCCCAGGCTTTCAAAAACATCTCTGCTTTCTCTCAGAAATTTCAGAAGCAAACTATTGTGTACTTTGAATTTGGTTTCATTTAATTTGAGGTTACTGTACAAATCAATTGCTGCAGTTTTAATGACTCCTCTCCACTATTACCTGAAATCTCCATCTGTGCAAAGTTTTCTTTGGCATTCTGGATGCAAACTATATTATCTTGAGGCATTATTTTGTACATACTACTGTATCATATCAATGGAGCTGTTTTCCTGCAGTGTTTTCCCTCTCTTGAATAAAGCTAAAAATTCTGGTTTTTAGGGATTCCATTTTTTTTTAAATTGTGAGCTACTGCTTTCCTACTATAGCTCAAGTAATAAAAAACAAATTATTATTGCCTTATTATTGGATTATTTATGGCTGCAAAGTCATTCTCTCTAAGCAGCTTGGTTTCTCGTATCCAAGTATGTTTTTGCTCTCTGGGTTTGATACAGTTTCATTTTCTCTCCAAGTTTGCAGAAGACATTTGAAAAAAATTCCATAGAGGCTGATCTGATCCTATTCTTCATTTTCACAAGCTAGTTCATTAACTTTGGACATCTTAACAACACTGAGTAAAGTTAATATGGACTTTAGCCTTCTCCTTTGCTAACTTGCATCTTTCATCCTTTTCCCCTTAAACTGCCACCAATTAATTCCTCATTTAAGGTTTATCTCATCGGCTGCTAAACCGCACAGCACTACAATCTCCTGAACCGCTTCTCCGCTTTCTTGGGATGCATCTTTCCAAGGCTAGTCTCCTTATTCTCATACTTCATATATCCGCAAAAGTTGACTCTTTTTGATGTCATTTGATGTCAAGATCACCCAAACAAGGCAGAAATTGGCCTTGAACCCACCCTTACCCTGCAAACACTCTTCGAGAACACAACTCTCCAAAGGGCTCTCGTATGTATGTGGCTGCAACACCACGCAGGGCTTGTAGCCTCTTCCCCAGCCAACAGCCCTGGGGCTTACAGCAGAACTGGAGGGAAAAGCCATCAGTCCCCATCAAAAACTTGTATAAGAGGTGGGAGGCAGAAGGGAGGCCATTTTACAGGGGAACCAAAAATTCCTGGTAATGTTCTCTATCTTGTAAGCTCATTTACAGACTCAGTTTCTTCCTGTGAAATCAACTATAAGTTTTCTCAAGTCTCATCATATTCATCACAACTGGCAGCTAGGTCCCGGTACTTCCAGCACTCCAAAGCTGTTTATTTTTTTTAGCTACTTCTTGCCATCAGTTCATAGGGCTTTGAAGTCCTCCAAAAGCCTGCGCTGCAACAAGGCAATCCACAAGCACATACCTGAGCATACACAAGTATGACAGGCAGCTCATAGTAGACAAGTTGCTTAATGATGACTTTTATTCAGTTTCTCTCTCCATTATTTAACTCAGAGGCGCCCTTCAGCAAGCCACACTGCAGATGTGCAGCACGGGTAAGGCCTCCTGCCAGCCACGTGTCACCAGGGAGCAAGAACAGCGCCTTGTCTTGAAGGGATGTGGTTCGTTAGCCCTACGTTTGTGGCTATTATCCCTTGATTTCACTCTCTGATCTCAGGAGCAAACACAATGCATGGAAAACCTAAGTGCCCCAAACAGACACTGCATGCAATTTCTGTGGTCTCTCCAGTTGTCCCTTCACTCTTCAGAGCAGTGAAGGTGGTAAAAGGAGCGAAGCCCTGAATAAGAGAGCTCACTACAAGAGATCCACATTGCTCTAATGCAGCGGTGTCCCATGAAAGAAAGGGCTCCTCGGAGCCTGGCACAGCTCTAGGGCTACATTGATAATTGTATGAGGGAAGTCATCACACATTTAACTTCTGAGCTGTCATGTGGGAAGTAAACATGTTTTAAAGCCAGTTCCAAGGTGCAAAACCAAAGCTTTTATTGCTGCCTGTGTTAGCTCCGGGTTTGAGAAAACATTGCTTTTATTTCCCTGTTTTTCTTCAAGTCCTATCATTTGCGGCATAACACATTTTGGCTTGAGGATGCAGATCCTCAAGGAATAACTGGGGTGATTAGATCCAGGAAATTCACGAGTTTACAACAACCTATTCCCCCAGAATAGAGGGATATAAGCCCATTCTCCTTCACGCCACAACGTTCCTCCAGCACTCCTCCACCTTTATTTTAGGTTTTAAAATGATCCAATCACCTGTATATGGGGGTGCAACAAGGCCCTGGCTGAGGCCCTGGGTGTCCGCAGACCTCTCAGTCCTGGCCCACAGCTTCTCATGCTGGTGGGGCAGCCCCAGGAGAGCTGCCCGGGCTCCTTGCACACCACAGACAGGCAGCCTCAGTTAAATGCGCCACACTGCACGTACAGGTTTGCTGTCCCTGGGCTCCCTGGCAGCTGAAGGGGACTGCTCATCCTCAAAATAAAAATGAAACAGGCCACAAGGTGTGAGTATTTTAAACATCTGGTCCCAAGGAGTTTTTAGTCTTTTCAAAGCAGAGAAAATAGTGGTATTTTTCAATGTGCTGCCAAGTGGTGAACTCTTTCTCTCTACACTAGAGGCAGAATCAAGAGTACATTGCACACAACTGTCCCAGTGCACTGGTGTGGTCTAGCAGATTTTACAGGGGCAGAGCGACCAGCGAAACCATTGCAGGATTGGGCCAAGGCCTGCAAAATTCCTTCAAGAGAAGACTGCAGGCAGAACTGCAATTCTGGAATTCAGCCTTCTGGACCAGAGCACAACAGATATTCCAAAATTAAATAAAAAAAAAAATCCACATAGACACTATTGCCTGTGACGTGGTCACAATGATCTCAGTGGAGTCATCAGGAAACATTTTATCAGGCACAGTGTTAATCCATCTACAGCGACTGTTACAACTAGGAAGAAAGAAGGTAGAAATGCAATTTAAGAGGAAATAAAACCAAGCATTTTATTGTGATGAGACCAAGTCACAGCAAATGCCATCAGATTACCAAAGATGTACTCTCCTGGTTCAAAAACAACTTTAGAAAAAAAATTAGGTTCCAAAAGCTCCAGGTCTCTCATGAAAGTGCAGAAGTCAGTCCCCTAATACAAACCTGCTTTCTGCCTGTCTATATTCCCTGTGCCTGTTCACAGTGTACACCTGGCCGGGGCACCTCTCCAACGGCCCACAGCTGCACGTCACCATATTGGTGCGGAGCACCGAGAAGATCCTCAAAGTGCTGTTGAGACACCTAAAGGAGGGCGCCTGCACGAGCCGGAGGGTTAAGGAAAAGGCTGGAACGTGCCCAGGTTTACCAGGGAGCCACTTACACCAGAGGACTCTTACTTGGACAACAGGTCTCGTCAGAATAGAATAAAGTCCTTCAACTTCTCACCAGCCTAAACCACAGCACAACTTTGCAACCCCCAAGCTCACCTGCAGCCCAGAGGAGGTGACCCTCCTGGATCCAGCTCCTGGCATTCGCTTACAGACTGTAATTTATCACCCACTTAAGGCAAAACCTCCATCTCCACTCCTGGCAGGAAAGTCACACCAAAGAAAGGCGGCGCCAGGCAGAGAGTGCACCCCATTGCCATTTGAGGGTTCCAGCGCTATGACTAGCATTAACGTAGGAGTCAAACACTCTTCTGGCTGATTTCAAGCTCCAGCCAGCAGTTTTCTGAAGAAAAGGGAGTTGTTTGTACCAGCTGCAAAGTTTGAGCCCCACCACCGCCACCATGAACATAGAGGGTAACTTCAGGATTTTAAAAGCCATTTTCCCATTCCTCTACATGATGGCCATTTAGATCTCAGCGCTAGTTTTAGATGCAGCCTAACACTGGTCCCTATATGTTACTTACATGTCAATTTGTATTTTGTACGAATTATGAGTAAAAGAGCAAAAGCTTTTCAGTGAGTAATAAAAACAACACATTTTTTCACTTACACAGGTGCAACTTGTTTCTATTTAGCAGAGTTAAACTAAAAGCATGAAATGTCACTTCAGCAAGGTCCTGAAAAATTTACAGTTAAACTTACTACTGAAAAGTAACTTGGCTTTACCTCTAATTGAGGAAAGAAGAAAAAAAGGGAGAAAAATGAAAACAGGTTTTTGAAAATCCTCATTTCCTCAAAGCAAAGAAAAAATGTATTTGTTGTTAAGTAAATTACACTAAAATATTTAATTATATGCAATTTTCAATAATATAATAATTTGCAGAAGCTTCCAGGTCTGGCAGTTATTTGGACAGCTGTCAATCACACTGCCTCACAGCTACCCTACCGTGTCAGCCATCAGCTAACCCACACTTTCCCAGGGACGTCTTAGCATGGCATCTTTGTTCTGTTTTCAGATAAACAGATCCAATTTCTCAACAAACAGACTGCTACAGTCCTTTTGATAACAATGTAATAATTCAAAACAAATGATTCCAGGCTTTGATGATAGCACTTTTATGGGTCATGAAGAAATCCTCCCACCAACATCTGTTTGATTTTATCTACTTGAACTTTATCCTCCAGTTGAAGATTTATAAGCTGAAATCATCCCAGCCTATTAAAGTCAGACTAATGTTGAAGCACTAACACAGAGAATGAAAGTGCATTTCACAGTCATCTACCTTTTGAAATCCTGCCGTGAGGAAAAGATATCAAAAGTTTGAGATGTTTAAATATGCTGGAATTCTGCATTCTGCACAAAGCCCTGGATGACTGCGAGATTAAGGCATCTAACTGCTGCATTACAGTGGGGGCAAGTTATTTACAGAACCACTATTTAGAAAGACAACATGAAAAATACAGATGTTGTTTACATTTAAAGACTGTTTTCTTAGCAAAAACCACTATGGATGATGGAAATTCACTCCAGATTTGTCCCCCTCTCCTCTCTCAATTTCCGCATACACTGTAAATTAAAAAGAATGACAGCAGAGTTATTAGAATCACTTGTTACTTATTAACTGGATAGTAAAATTTAGTCAGGATGCTTTACTAAATCAGAAAAATATACTTTTAGCCAAAATTATAAAATATTACTTTTTATAGCATGTTTTATACTTGCTACCTTAAAACAGGCAAATTTCTATTGAAGGTAGCAAAAAAAAAAAAAAAAAAAAAAAAAAAAAAGATTTAGTGCCTTCACAGTTACACATTACAAAGAAAAAAATATATATTCTTTTTGTGAACACCGACACTATTGCATAGTTTTGCCTTTAGAGCTTGTTTCCAGGAGTACTCCTTTGGAATAGACATGCTGGTGTACTCAAGATGAGATTTTTTTTTTTTAAACCAAAAATATAGTGCCAATTAAAATACGTACCATATATAGCTTAAATGTACACTACAACTCCGATTTAGGCATAAACTTTTATCTTGGCTATTTGCAAAAGGAGAAAACTAAGTTTGTACATTGCACTACCTCATTTGGGGTAGAAATATGAACAGGTTAGTATTCAGAGCTGTATTTTTACAAAGCTTAACCTCATGTCTTCAAATATATTTATGTATTTATACACCCCTACACAACTGTCAGACGCTCTTTGTATGAAACAACTCAAACTACTTTACACATGCGAAAACTATTTTACTACAGTAGGAAGAGATGACCCTTCAGATTAGGTGATGCCCTTATCACTAGTAACGTATACAGTACAACTGGAAACCACGCTCGCGTGATTCCAAACAAACTGCTCGGAAGGATCACTGCTGCGCCGCGCTCGAGGAGACGAGCGTCACCTTCCTTCCCGCCCACCCCCAACTGCAATTCTTGCAAAGAAAAACCTCCGATTAAGCAGTAAGCGCAGATTATCTGACAAAACAAGTTTACAGAGCGAGTGGTCTCGTGAAAAGCCGAAGGAGGAAGGCAACGTGGCACTGGAGCAGCCGAGAGGCGCTGGCGCACTCGGACGCTGCCCGTGCTGCACAGGGCTCCAGCCGTCCCTCCGGCCAGAGGGCAGGACGGCCCTTCCTGCCTGCTCCTGTGACAGGCGACTCTTGGGCAACTCAAGCAAGGGAGATCATCAAACTTTGTTCTGAAACTTTTTTATTTTTTTCTTTAATGAGTGGTGAACAAGGAGCATGTTCTCTCTTAAAAAAAGAAAAAAGGAGAGGGAAACATGTCAGAAAGGCATGCTTAAAGCTCAGTGGGAGCATAAAGGAGCGTCACAAAACAAAGGGGGAGACCAAACCCCCACATACCTTCCCCTTGACTCTGCCTGCTGTATGACATTTACCAGATGAGAATATGTGAAGTACTCTGTAATTAAGTTCATCTGATCACAATAACTTTAATGAAACTTCAAAAAACGATGTCAAAACTCAGAAGCCAGAATAATTTGTATTTATCCTGAAGAGATGAGCCCGTTGCCAGAGCAAAGATTAGGCCGGGGCTCAGCACGAGCGCAGCCCGGCGCTTCACGGCCTGAGGGCTGTGTCTCAGGGGCTGCACTCCCGGGCGTGCGGAGCCCCCGGCTGCCGTCGAGGCGGGCCGAGCTCCCCGGGCGGACGGCCCGAGCCCCTCTCAGCAGCAGGCGGCTGCAGCAGGGCGAGGAGGAGCCCCTGAAGCCCGAGAGCCTCCAGGGCGCAGGGACACGCGACAGCCCCGCTCCCCGTGGGAACGCGGGCTCTGCGCCCAGGGCTGCGAGCGCGGCGCCCCGCGGCCGCCCAGCCCGCTGCGCGCCGACTGCTCTCACAGCGAAGGGAAGGAGCGTACTGGGAGGAATACATTTAGAGAGCGGGGTCTCTCAGCAATACGTCCAGAAATAACAAACCTTAAAAGCTGCACACTAATCTCCGCCGAGAGAGCAAACTAAAATTAAAACACTCCTCTAAAGCATCAACACATGTGCAGGCTAGAAATTCTTCTTTCCGAAATCCCTAAACCAAACTGCATTTTTTTCCTTCTTTCCCCCTATGTTTTTTAACAGAGCACCTCATGCCTTGCTGTTCGAGCAGGGAATGCCAGGAAGGACCCAGAACGGAGCGTCACCACAGTAGGAGGTCCCGGCACGGCTCTCGCAAAGGCCTCGAAAGGCAGCGCTGGGGAGAAGCGCCCGTGTAGCCACTGCCACCATTTTCTCCCTCAACACAGCAGACTTTCTGAATAAACACATGGCATCACCTTAGAGGCACCATAGTCAGCACTCAACACCAGAAAAGGTTTATGGCAAGTCTGTCACTGCCTTCCTGGCTCAGTAACGCTGCTTTCCTGCCCCAACAGCCCACACCAAGGTCCGCAGGTGACTCCGCGTCCAAGGGAAGCGGCTGCTAGCAGGCAACAGGAGAGATGAGCAAACGCTTTGCTTAGGCACTACGTGAAATGCAGCGTGACTCGAGGAGCAGTTTGCCAGTAAGCATAAAAATACCATTAAGAAGTTCAGATTGTTATATCCAAAATCTGAAACTGAATCTATCATCAGCTGTGCTAACAGTATGCTTTCTGCCAAGTTGCCACGGGTAACAGAAATGCCTGATGACAGCAATAAATAACTTTAATGACTGCTGATAATATCATGAAAAGAGTTCTGTGATACACTGACATCGTTTAGCAGTTTACTAGCCATTATTAAATGGTGTATCATGCCTCAGCTTGTCAGCTAATCATAGCAAATACCATGTGTATACATACATTTTTATCCATCTCTGCGTGTGCGTGTGTAAACTATAGATCAACTGTACGATACACAGTTTATTCAATTTATTCTTACTTAAGTTAATTTAAAATACAAGCAGTCCAGTTACTGGCACACCGGCAGAGCAACTGTTTGATTCTGCGCAAGATCGGCACCTTTAGGAAGGAAAGGGATCTCTCTACTGCCCTCAAGAGCTCGAGCTCATCTTGCGACTGAGCAATCTAGAACCAGGCTCCAGTAGACTCTTTTCTTTGGCCTTTCTGCAAGTTGCCCCATCCCTACGAATACCCTGCTATGACTTTTAAGTGAGAAAAAAAATGAGTGCTTTACATGAGTTTGATATGTCCCCCATTACCACTACCAACTAAGGCAAAAATTTTAAGCTAATATATCTAATGCGACATAGCCCTGAAATACAGACACTATAAAAACAAGTTTAGACATTACATATCCATCTCATGCAGATTTTCATTTTTTTATGTAATAAAATGCTGAATTAATTCTTTCTATCAAGCATGTTAAAAACATTCCTTGAAGAGGAGAAAGAACACTGCCAGTAGGCAGAACATTTAGGTTTGCATATGCAAGATCCACATTAAAGTTAACCTTATACCTAAACGCTAAAATTTAGAGTTTCAAACTCTGCTTTAAATCACATCAAGTCACCAGAAATACAAAGAAAAGTGTAGGTTTTAAAATACAGCCGGGGCCCTTTAAGGAGTGACATTTAGGAATATATATCGAGGCTGGAAGAACTTTGGAAAGATGACATAAAGACTTGTGGATGCACAACAGATCAGGCATTTACATCTGCCTCCTTAACTCACATGTCACCCTGTCACCCACCACGTGATGTGCACTTCAACATGATTAAGCCCAGCAGAGTTAAACATAATCTTTTGACCAACATTTGTTGGTCAAAAAGACATGTTTCCTTCTCCACCCAAGCAACTGCTCCTCGTGGGTTATATGTATTGTAGTACTTTGAGACAAGCACGAGGGTTATTTTTTTTAACAGTCTCCAGTTCTGACATATCACTAGAATAGGCCAATGATCAATCAAGAAGACAAGTTTAAATGTTGCAGGCGCACTTTACATTAGAATTATTAATTGTATCCAGCATTCAATGCAAATAACAAGTGTTAATAAGCATAACCTGTATGCAGAGACATCACATGCTCCATTCACTGTCACCTTTAAAAAAAAAGAGCACTTTCCCATTTAAGTGGCCTGCAGAAAACAACACCATGTAAAAATTTTAACAGTATTATAGAAATAGATTTTTTTTGCACTATACTGCATCCAAGCTGAAGTGTCCGAAGCACAAAGAATGAATACTCAAAAAGGTGAGACCTCTTTCCTGACAAATCCCCAAAACAACAACAGGATGGTCTGTCACCCTAAGGCCAGCAGGGAGGGAAGGGTGCAGGGAGGGGGACCCTCATGACGGCAAATTACATCGTCTCCATAACTAGTATCTATAAAAAGAAGCCAAGCCGCTGCTCTGTTTTTGATAAAGCTTCTAGTACATTACGAAAGGATTTACAGCTACCAAGATTATGAGGTGGCAGGAGTCAGATCCATTTCCACACCTCTTCTGAAGGGCCATTTGATGTGGAGGACGCAAAGCTCGTGGGCTCTCATTTGGCACTTCTCAGCCTGAAGAGCCCACCCGAATTAAATGAAAATCGAGTTCACTAAGCAGCAGCATCCCTGCTAGGAACCCTGAACAATGTTGGCCTGGTAAGGCCGATTTTGTAGTGGTGAGAATTTGTTTTCCCTCAGATTAAGCTGTTTGTGGAGTCATAAAATGCCTCCAATTCTCAGCCCAGACACCGTAACCTCCTAAGTGCCATTCCTGTCCGCCTTGCTTCAAAGGGCTGTGAACCCCTGCGTGCAGCCGCTTGCAGAAATTGGTTAGTGCTGGCAAACAGCGTGACAAGTGCAACACAAACCCAAGAGGGGAAAATAAGCAACCCTTCAGTCATCCCAATTATTGGAGCCATGTGGGCATTTAACATGCTGTGGCTTCCTCAGGCCTTGGAGGACATAAATTAGTGCATTAAGTGATAACAATTAATGAATTTCAGCAGTCGGATATCAGCACAAGTAACATATCCCAGAATAAATCAGTCAGTCGTTAAGAAAGAAACCTGTTGCTCTGGACTACCCTGAACACGCCGCTCTCCTTAGGCCCGCTCGCAAAGGGAAATTACTCCCCAGAGGCACACGGGAAAATACGCGGGGAGAGAGTTTCCTTTTGGATTCCCTTTTCCTCCAGACACCCGTTTCCCAGGCGGATCCCACACCTTTCCTGGAGCAGTAGGAATCGTGTGCTCACCTACCTGCTTCTCCCACCATTTCCCAGCTCCAGCCCAAGCCAGGAAGGGGCTTGTCTGCTGGGGCAGCCGCACGCAGAGCTGCATCAGTTTTAAGCAGCTCCTCTCGACTCGCAGAGACTCCATCGAGCCTCTTTGGGAGCCTAGTGCCATAACCTGGGACAAGCAAGGGAGGTCGCACGCCATTTAATCAGTGCCATGGGACTCCAGATGGAGCGCAAAGAGCAATATGTTTACTAGTGCAAATTAATGGTCATTTCACTAATTATTACATACAGCTTCTTTAACAGTTTTTTCTCTCTTACATGCAGACAAAAACTTGCTCTGCTTATCAGTAGGCTGCTGAACAAAGCTTACAAATGTGAAAAAAATACAAAACATCAGAAATCAGAATATTGTTTTTAAAGCATTATGAGCACAAACAGACAAACACAGGGCAGAAGTCCATTTTGAAAGTGAAATGCTTTTGAAATGCCACTTTGGAAATAGATTATTCGCCTACTCATTTTATGTCAAGGTGATAACATTTTGGTAAGCACCCAAAATGTTAGAAAAGTGATTTAATAGATTTGAGACTTCTACTAGCTGCTTTCCTTTGCTTGAAAACAAAGAGCTTTGATAAAAATAAATGAATGAATAAATAAAATGTATCTGGTTGTTTAAGACAACCAGATACATTTAAAAGGATCTGAATCAACTTGTGCTCAGCTTTAGATTATTTGCCCCAAGTTATAGCTTATTTCCTTTCCAGTCAGGTGTGCTAGCAAGCAAGAAAAACATTTAAAACAAAGTGTTAAAAAGGTGATGAAAAACAGATTTTTGTCATCCTGCAGGAAAGGAAACATATATATTTTTAAAATACTTAGAACAGCACATTGCAAGTAAATCCTGCTCCCTGGAAAGTCCATCAGTGAGGAGACCAGAAAGTGATACACCCATAAAATGTTAAAACACTAATATCTACTGCAAACTGACCCAAATAAAGCGGTCCGCAGTTTTGCATCTAGTTAGACCAAAATCCCCGAGGGCCCCGCTTTCCCCTTTGGATTTAAGGGCAGAGAATCACAGCTCACTGCTGCTTCTTCCCAGCCCCACGCCACGGGGCTCTGCACAGGCACCGGGCAGATCGGTGCCCTGCAGAGCACAAGGTTCTTGCGGCCACGGCGCTCCCCACGGCGAAGTGGCCACCCACGGACAGCCCGGGCAGCAGCGAGGCGGCGGGGGCGCGGGGTTGCCTGAGGTTGGCGCGCGCTCGGGCTGGGCCTGCCGCTCCGGTGCAGATTCCGCGCCTAAATATAGGTGCAGGCCTTGGCCGGCCTCGCGGAGCCAAGCGTAACTCGAGCCGCAAAGGGCACCTCCCGCGGCGGCTGCACCGCGTGCCCCAAGGGCCCGGCGCTGGGGCTCCCCAAGGCAGGACACTTGCAATTGCCACACACGGCCCGATACCCTCACGGACAAGGCTCGATGCAGGAAACGGAGCAGCCTTTGAACCCTTCTGTGCTAGGGCAAGGCAGAATCGTGGTCCCCTGAACAGCTGCCCGTTCAAATTCAGCTCCTCCAAGGCTGCTCTGCTAGAAAGCCCGTGTCTTCAGGAAACCGCTCGGTGAAGCAGCTTCATGCTGGCTCTTTCGGGGGTTAAAACCTCGGGAAGAACTAAAACTGTGCGTCTCTAAGAGGACACAACAAACCCTGCTCCTCTAGGGGCAAAAAGAGATTCCCGAAGCAGGAACACTTGGGGAACCCAGTTATTCTGGAACTGCTCCACTGGCAGCATCCTAGTGCTGGCGATCATTACGCGCGCCCTGCCCAGCCTCCTGGGCACAGCCCCCGCTCTCTTTTTATAGCGAACGCAAAGTCATAGACTTGGAAGGCAGCTGAAGTGCCAAGCTAGAATTATAAATTGGGAAATGAACCTGGAGAAACACAGACGACAAAAGAAATTAAGTTTACAAGAGAATTAAGGCAAGGGAGGAAACATAATGGTGCAAAGGAGCAGCTCCCAGAAACTCACGTGTTGTAAGTGGCAATTCACAAACCCCTGTGAGGCAGCTCCAGCCTTCAGGAGGTGACAAGGGCTCCAGGCTGGCCCAGCTCCTAAACCGCTGCGCAAGGAGACTCTTCAAGGGTCTCAAGACAACCCCGGGGAGCTCTGAGCTCTTCCACATTCGCCACACGCAGCACCACGTCCTCTGCTTCTCTAAATCTCAACACCTTGGATGACCCCTGCCTGAGGTATCAACCATTGTTCTCCTGAGTCCCTTGAAAAACTCTCAGTTCCCTCAGCTCTCACAAGGCACAAAACAAAACAACCCTCAGCCCGTCCCCATCAAGCTCTCAAGGGAGCCAACTTTTAGAGCGTGCACTAAGATCTGAACTGCATGTGTTAAGGATGCGCCTTCTCCGTCCTCCAGGACTCCCTTTGCAGGTCATTCCCTTGGGCTCACCACGCTTCGGGAGGACATAGGCTATGCTGACCTCAAATTGCATCTGCTTTGTTAGGAAACAGCAGGAACAAGAAAAACATCTGCGGATAGTAATATTAAAATGTTTTACCCGCATCAAGGTAACATGCTGCCAATTGCAAAGAAAGCATTAAAATGTTTCACCAAATTAATAAGCCAACATCTATCCATTTTCTGTAGCAATCAGAAATGCAGTGATAGGAAAGGAAAGCAAAGAAGTACAGTGAACATATTTTATGCCATTTATCATTAAAAAAACCTCTTCCATATATTTTTGATGTATTATTCCAGGCATTGCCTTAGGAAGGATACCTGACAAGCATATTACCCTGCATAGATGAATTGCTTTTCTGCACATTTTCCTTAAGATTCTGGAGCTCTTGGATTATGTTTTGTAAATCAGTTAGCTTCCTAGCCAGAGATTAAGGTAAATTCTGCTAAGGACTAAAAGTTGACTTAGAGCATTAAGAAGGATTAATGTTTAGCTGTGGCGAAGCTGGAGTACTAGGTTAGCATGTTTACGCAGTGCTGTAGATCACAATTAATCCAAAATTAGTATAAAAGATCAACAGCAACTGCTCTTGCATGCCAGCGCGGCTTAGTCCTAAAATCAAGACTTACTTTGGGGGCAATCTGTGTGCAAAGTTGCCATGTATCTGTCCTAATAGGTTTAAAGCTTCCTGAGGAATCCATGTATTTTAAATGTTTAGCTTCTTTGCCCTCTGCTTTGAGAAAATAAATGTAGAAGTCAGTCCTCTAGACACTTCTGCTTTTTATCTGTGTCACAGATCCGTCAGAATAGATTGGTGCTGGCAGTGAACAAAAGCAAATACAATTTCCTGTCTTACAAAGAAGACGCGCTTAAAATATGTACTTTTCGTTCATCATCAAGGATTAATAAAAATAACAGAAATTTCCAGGCAGAAAGTATTCATGCTGCATAAAAAAGACGGTAAAAGTATATGTATACATATATGTCTCGTTGCATTTATATACACACACAGAGACATATATATTACACTTACATAAAGTATATCCATCATAATACATTTAAAGATACAGAGAGACGATTTTAAACAATCCAGCTGAGCTCCTTTTGACAAAAACATTTAACAGCATTGTTTAGGAGAGCTAAGTGTTTTTTTATTCCTTGTCCTGAGCTTCAAAGTCAGCCTCAATGACGATTTCTGGTTGCTGGTTTTGGTTTTACACGGCCCTCAAAAGGGGAGCAGCGATTCCGCGTGCTGAGCAACCCCGGCACAGCGCCCTGGCACAGCTCTGCCTTCCCTGGGCCACCGATCACTGCCGCAACCGGAGCACCGGGCGGCCCTGGCTCCCCGCACGCACCTGAGAGGCGACGCTGAGGCAACCAGCCACAGCCACCATGGCCCTGTGGTAGCCGAGCTCATCCTCAGGTCAACCACAGGGCACTAATGGCTCCCTTCTTTGGAGGGGAGGGAGGAAGATTTGGGCGGCTGCAAGCCCCTTCCTGAGCGGGTGCCCACCCCAGGGCTGCCCGCAGTGCTGTTTGGTAGCCAAGGCCCAAGCTACCGAGGCCTGGCCGTGCAGCACTATCCATGGAGCACAAGCAAGAGCGTGTGTGCAGATCACGGCATCTGTGCCTGCGATGGTGACGATGGCTTGTGGAACTTGATTTTTTTTTTTTTGGCTTAGAAAGGCGCATACAAACAATTTTGGATCCATAACTCAGCGGAAACTCCACATTGGTGCTACATGGACTCTTGCAAGAAACTTAAAAAATTCCCTTTTCTGGGGCCTGTCTCTGAGAGACACACAGGGATTCCTGTTACGTGACTGCTCATGCCCCCAAGCAAAGATTTTAAAAAGGAAGAGAGACTTTAGGACAACACTGACACATTCACTAAAGCACTCAGAGCAGCTCAATATGGGTTCTGGCAGATTCTGCTATGTGGATCCCATAGACTTTTCTTTATTTAAAAAAAAGAGTACACAGTAGCTCAGGCCCTCTCCGACCTTTCCCTTGCACGCCCGGGGAGAGGTTCTAGTCTTCCATTTTCAGGCAGCAGCCAGGTTTTCCCTTTACTGCACCCTCAGCCTGAAACAGGCGGCACAAGCTGCCGGGATACGGCCGCACACAAAACCCCCAGGCTAACGAGTGGCTCAGTCACCGTGCGCAGTTTGCAGCAGCGCCAGCAAACACCACAGCAGAGAGCTTTGGGGCTCCATGTTTGCGCCCCGCGAGCTCCCTGCAGACACGGCACTGGGTTTGCAGAGCGAGATCTGGCTCTGCCAGGGCCACAGGGCACCAATGACGCCGCTGCAGTTAGGGCACGAGGCAACCCCGGGATCTCCCACCTCCACACTCACCACTGCGCCGCGTGTCCTGTGCTCACAGCCTCCTCACGTTGAGTCGCTGCCTATTTCCTGAGCAGAGGTAAGTTACACAACCCTGCAGAGCTTTTGAAAGCTCTTGTAAGCAGAAGCCAGAGGCAAAAACAGCCTTTTTCCAGGAAGCAACGTGGTCTTAGCCAAGGCTGCCCCTGAGCCACAACACAAGATACTTGTGCACACCTCAGCTCCCCTCCTTTGTGCCCCAGCTCCCCCAAAGGAGCTGAGATTTGCAGCACCTGCTGCCCTGCATGAACAAGACACACCTGAGCCGAGGCGGTGCCGGCTACCCAGTCCCAGCCTCCGTCCTCAAAGAGAGCTTGTTGGGCTGGAAAGAGAGTCTTCTTTTGGCAAGGAGGACGTTTTATCTCAGGTGGTTACTACTCGCTTTGTGTTTCTGTAGCAGAATTGCACAATCACAAGGTAGAAGCACAACTCTGTCTCTTTTACAGGACCTTTTGTAAACAGTTTTAAAACATTTAAGTCACATTTTAAATACCTTTTCTTAATCACTAAGCTCTACTGTGCCTGTCTATGTAATGAAACCTGTGTGTACACTCTTGCCTCCAAGAGCTAGGGGGGTTACTGAAAAAAAAAAAAATACGGAACAGCTCAGGTTTTCAGCGAGATCCAGCACAAGCAGCAGAGCAGTTAGACCATGCCCAGTCCACAGAGCATTCCTCTGCACGTTTCAAGAAAAATTGCTCTTCAGTTAGTCAAAACACACCAAAAAACTCTGGTTCTTCCAAAAAAGAAACAAGCGCTATCCTGAATTTCCTCAATATTTACCTCCTCCAGTCAGTGCCTTGCCATGTAGCAAACCCAACTGTTTCCCATTCTGCAAGCATGCACCCTGGTTTTTCTGCGCTGACATCCCCAGGCATAACTTACCACGAGCACTTCTGCGAGCACCATTGCAGCAGCCATGGCAAGGAAATATAGTAAAAATCAGGCAGCAAAACCTTAACCGGCTACAGTACCTGCGACGTCCAGGGCAGAGCTCCCCCAGAGGTTTCCCAAGGCTGGGCTGGGGACCTAGGCCTGGGCTTCCAGATTTAGAGAGACTGAGAAGTGAGCTGAAATCCCACCAGCTTGTATCCAGGTGCATGTAGAACAAACCACTCTGTTTTTGTAATGGCATATGTGAGAACAGGAATCACCAAGAAACCGTCACACTGGCCTACTTGCATTTCTCCTTGGCCAATCGCAAGACAACAAAAGTAGCAAATCACAAGTATATATCACAAGTACTAATGACTCCAACATATGTTTGGAGCAAATGTAAATATTCCAGCCTCTGAATGAGCAAAGCTCTTAAGCACAGGCTTAATTTTATCTCTCCTCAATAAATCATTTTTAAGCATGTACCTAAATATAAGCCCCCGTTTTACTCCCATTAATACTAATAGGCCTTAAACATATGCTTAAAATTAAACACGTACTTACATGCTTTGCTGAACCTGACCCTGAGACACCATGATTATGTGATCGGAAAAGTAGCGAAGATAGATTATTGGACCCTGTAAAATTGTACATGGCTCACAAAATTAATCAAGTTTAAGTAGAGGATCGGAGCCGTTTGGGGTGGATAGGCCCATCGCCAGAGCAGATCACATTAACAGTATTTCTTTTCCTGCGACTGAGGGGCGCTCTTCAAACTGAGCAGGCCCCATATGTAGCCTCAGGGCCTGAGATCCCCACACAAGGGCATTTCTGTCTGTCTTGATCCAAAGCATCTCTTTTTTCTATACAAAATGTGCCTTTCATCTCATGCAAATACATATATACCCAGGCTAAACCAAACAGCTACAACGCCATTCATTGTTGCCCCTTTCGGAAAAATAACTCTGATTTTTAATGAAAGAAACATGAAAGAAAATGTTTCTTCCGTTTACAAGTTATTTCTTCCATTGACAAACTATAGATTATCAAAAATCCAGAAAGGCAAAACCATATAAACTGAGGAAAAAAAAGCTAGCAAAATTTCTGCTTGTACGTCCCCCCAAAATGATGTGCGTGTTAACTTTAGAAGCTGCCTGTGTCACAAAGGGCCACGCAGAAAGGTGTCACAACACTCTGCTTAACTGCTGCTATATTGGTGTATGGGAGCTCCATTTGGTGCATCACTAAAACAAGGACATCAGTAGCTCCAGCACCTCAGTATCCATTTATGCAGAAGAAGAGCAGAAAAAGCGAAATGGGCCAAAACTCTGTGGAAGGTAGAGCTGCAGGCTGGCAGCAGCAGCCCTTGCAGGCTGCCCAGAGCCATCTGCACAAGAACTCACCAGTCACATCGCCAGTCTTGGCCACAGGTGTGCCAAAAACTTCCAGCGTATTTTAATCTTAATGGTACTTGCTCCCTGGAACAGGGAAAATTCAAAACCTCTACATCTAAATGCCAAAGACACCCACTTATCTTAGAAGTTTTTCAGAAGGAAAACCAGCCAAAACAAAAAATCTAGCACTTCCTGAAATAATGTCCAAAATTGTTTCTCCACCCTAAAAAGTGCTTCTGCGTATTTTTTGCAGTACATAGTTTGTGTCAGTGTATTTCCTGCTGAATAACCTCTGCTTTTGCCAGCATTTTAAAATGTGTAAGATGCTTGGATTTCTTGTTGACATAATTCACAGACTGACTAACACAGAGGAAAATGGCCCAACTCCACAAGTTATTTGCATTTACTTGCATTGATTTCTGACACTCACAAGGTTTTTCCTAGTGGCAGGCAAGGACCCAATCTGCTATTGTGCAATTACCATCACTTCTTACTCGTTTGCCTCAGCATATTAGCATTTTCATTTCAAGTGCCAGAATGCAAGCTGGCTGAAAACCTTCCATACAGCAGTACCCACTTAGCTCTGTCTTCCAGTGAGAGCCCTGCAGGGCTCTGCGATATAACTGACCTCAAGTCAGGACCTCAGAAATGAGATCCCACCACTCGCAGATTCGCTGCATATGCCCACTCTACAACGTTTGCCATGAAGTGTTTTTTGTTTTTTTTTTTAGGGCCAAATCTTCTCTGAAATGCTGTATTGCTATGTTTTGGTTTTCACATATTTTCTCAGTTTTGCAAACAAAATAATTTTCATCCGAGTTCTGTTTCTAAACCTGTTTTTCCCTGGAGTTCCAAGAATTGTCTCCTCCTTCATGGTGATAGGAATCATGTTGTGCAATGAGAAATATGTCAGAGAGGCAAAGCCATCATCACTGATGTCACATGTGAAAGAAACTAAGTCTACGTCACCTGTGTCACGGATAGCTTGAAGTCTTCCGAAAGGATGGCAGCCTCTTCTCGCGCTCCACAGATAGCAGCAAGAAGAGGGAGTTTCCACCAAGACTCTCAAGTTCGCAGCATTGCAGGCAAGTCCCGATTCCAGAAGTGATGCTGAAAAGTCAGCAAGTAGATACGTACCAAACTGCAACAGTCTATGGAACCCAGGGAAACAGAAGCATTTTTAGTAATTCAAGACTTGTTTTAGCCACCAAACTGAGGTGCATGGGCTCAGACACAGGGAAATGTCTAAAGGTACCCAGTGCTACTCTGCCCCGAGTTGGTGTCCTGCTTAAAACGGCTGGTGCCACTCAGGACAGCAAGAGTGGCAAGAGAAAAGTTTGCCTTAGCTTTGTTTTGTTGCTCTTTCTTTACTCTGAAAAGTATAGTTTAATTCTAAGCCACTGGAAAACATCAGTGGCAATTTTATATAAACCTGTGTCAAGTTTATTCCTTTAATATAGAAAGCTAGATTATGTGCATTACTAAATACATTACTATTTTATATATTACTATTTACTATATTATATTTACTAGTATATTTACTATTACTCTCTCTATATAAATATTTATTCAGGTCTTCCTTCTCTTCCTGCTACACTTCATGAAGTTTTTGTAATAACTGAAAGGGGGGTTATGCAAAACTTGGTGCAATTCTTAAAGTATTTCTATTCAAAAAAGAATCAGAATCCTTTTTACGCTTGTACTATATTGAAATTAGTGGGATCAGTAAATAGAGATGTAGAAAATTTACAGCAGATTAACTAAGCTATTTAAATTTGGAGTAGAGTTTTTAGTATTTGATTAGATTATTAGTAGTTTATCAAGTGGTTACAGTGAAAAGAACATGAAAAGCCAGGCTTTTAAAAACGTATTTAATTTGAGAAATTGGAGGAGATTTTTCTAGGTAATCTTTCAATAAACGTATGCTGTCATGAGTGGATCCTGTTCATCTGTCAGTGCATTTGTTTCAAAATTTCTTTTTTTTTAGGGTGTTTCTTTAGACAATAAAGCTGAAAAAATAATTGCAGTCTTTGGCAAAATTTATTAAATAACGCATTAAAATGTCTTCAATTGTGTCCTTATCAGCTTAAAAAGAACTCAAGAAAAACAGTACTAAAACAAGGAGAACTTGTATTATGAATGAAGTCTGGTAAACTGATTCCTTTTTAGACAAAGCTGAAAAACATCTCTTTAGTTGTGGCACAACAGAACCTGCCCTGATCACATACAGATGATGGGAATTTGTCTAATGTTTTATGGTGAATCGTTGATGAGGCCTGCAGAAGGAAAATTTGTAGAAATAAAATCACCTTGACAGTAAAGCACCGGGGTCAAAAAGCAAAGTAAAGTCAGTGTTCTTAGCTTTAATAAAAACAGTATGATCTGTCATCAACACAGCATTTTTACACTCTTGGACAATGCACTCTGGGAGCTCCTGCTGGGTTTCATTTGATTTTCAGCAACCCCAACAAAGGACGGCTTATGGCTGGTAATTCATTATGACAGCAGAGAAGCTATAAAAATACACATGTTTAGATCCCTGTAAATAAACAGCCCACACTGCTATTTTCAGCACAAAAACTGTTAGCCGGCCTGGGTAAAACTCACTATTAAACTATACAACAGATCTGCTTGACGTTTTTTCAGCTGCAAACCTGATTTTTTGCATTTATTATTTAGCTTCTCGGAGTTAAGCTGCCTACAGGGGCGTCCAAGGCATATTTTGCGGTAAGCGGGTTCGCAAAGTGCAAAGAGGTATTGTTAAATACCTGAAGGGCCTACACATACATTGCATCACTGTCTAAATACTGACTGTGCGAGATCATAAGGCAAAACAAACAGCAGAGTAATTGAAAACATCTATGAACTAGATAATCACAGAAGTGGGGTGATGGCCAAAAGGATAGAACAATTCACTCTTCAGTGCTTGATTTTACACTGCTGTTACTCCAGTAAGAAAGAAAACTGGAAAGGAAGAGAAGAAAGAGGAGAAAACACAGAAAGAGAAACAGGAAAATAAAGACAGCATTTCAATCCTCGGCTTCATGGGCAATGGAGAAGTATCCTAGAAACTAGCCCTAAGCAGCAGTTTGGGGAAACCTGGACAAAAGCGGTCTTAATATATGTAATGTTTAAATGTTTAAATTTTGAAAGTTGAAGTCATTGGCAAAATCACAGAGCTATCTTGTCAGGTCACTTAAAGTGAACACCATAGTTGTGTAGGAAAATGGATTGTATTGATTTATTAGTGTCGTGCACCCACACTGCTGCTCCAGCGAAGTATAAACAAGTCCAGTGTCAGAAAGGAACTATAAAAGGAACTATATTATCACAGAGAAAGGTCTTTTAGAAAGACTTATGCTGTACTCAGATAGATGCTTTGGGAACCCTCCATGTCACATAGGTAGTACAGGTGCATGGGCACACACATACATGTATATATAAACGCACAAAAATTTGATAATTACCATTTTTCTAAAGATAATGATCCCTTCTGTCATGATTTTTGAGTCTGGACATCATGTATGCCCTCTCCCAAATCAGTTGATTAAAGAACAAGCAGCTTCCCGAGTAACCAGGTAGTCCAACGCCGATGCATTATCAACCCTTCATTTTTCAAGGGCAGCAGCTAAGCCTTGACCTCAATCTTTACTCCTTGTCCACAGGTTCATTCTCTACAATTAAGCTACAATAACTTAATGCAACACAGACGTTAAGAATAAGATTTAGCCTTATGGAGAAAAATAAAGAAACGACAAATCTCTAAAGGGAGTTTAGGGTGAATAGTGAAACGATGCAAAACGAATTGACCTCATTATACAAATTATACTTGTCTCCTTTCTTTTCAGGTTTTGGGTGCATCAGTTACAAGGAAACTTCCATTCTCCTCCCAGGCACTGGGAGAAACACACCTAACGGTGCTTTTCCTGTGGGAAAGCAGGGCTAATTTTCCCCAAACGCACTGAAGTTCTCCAGAGCGCTGCCGGCTACAAGACTGACCTCTGCAAGAGGCATCTCGTGCAACTGTGTCGCACAGTTGATTTGTCCGTCCGCTCTGCCACCGATCTTGGGATTTTCCTCCCTGCCTTCTGAGCAGGGAGCAGCACTCTTCTACACTAACCCACGCACGTTTCAGCCCCCTCCCTGGTTTCTGGAAATTCAGTTCACAACGGCCGCCGTGTCTGGTCTGAAACGCGCGAGTGGTGCTTGAAGCCCCGCAGCGTTCCACGGGGCAGCCGGCTGCGGCCAGAGCCGGCACCGTAGGTCACGCGAGCAGCCTGGCCAGCGGGAACCTCCAGCGCAGCCTGACGCAGCGGCCAGTTCCTACCTTGCTCTCCTATCTCAACATATACATAGCACAAATTTGACATCTGCACACAAGACATGTTTGATGCAGTTTCTCCTTTTCCTAGAGGCACCTCATCCTCGACAGTCCAGCTTTAATGAGACTGCTACGTGGCACAACAACTGCAGAAATGAACAGCAGAACAGCAGTACAGCTAGTTTCAGCCCCGTGGTATTTTATATAACTGGCAGTGATTTCATGGGCAAGGATCACGCTGAGAATTAGCATAGCACTATGTGACAGCCTGGCCCAACAGAAACCAACAGGAGTCTTGCCCCTGACTTGAACAGAGCCAGGATTTCACTCACTATATATAAAAGCAGGAGCAAAAGATGAGGGAAAAGATCTTACATAAATCATCTCACAAATAGGAGTGATGGCTTTTCTTTCAGTCCTCCTGGAAGGAAAAATGATTATGCTTTTTAGCTGTCAGAACAAAACGCCAAGGTAATTCATAAGGTATTACATTAACACATATAAAACAAAATGAAAAACAGCTCCAGAGTATGACCTTTCACTCCACCAAAAGCTGTAGCAAGTGTATTGCAGGCCAAATTAATACCCATTCTCCTAGGCAAATAAATTCAAAGCAGTGAGCTAGGCAGAGTCTACTCAATGTGTGGGGAAACAAGAGCTTCAGTCCTAAGACGACATCAATTCTGAACAGGACTCGAGACAGGAACTCAAAATACCAGTGCATAATACCTAAATATTTTTTAATTTTCTTTTAGGAAAAAAATACCTGGGTGATGTTAAGAAGGGAAGGGGGATTTTCAGAGTATGCCTGCGCTGTGGTCAGCAATTTTGGAATCAAGTCCAGGATTTTATTATCAGCACCCCAGATCTCAGCCTTGCAGTGCCTCCAGGCAGCAGCATGAAGAATCCCACTTGTGTCTGCATACTTGGGAACATGTAGCTAAAGGGGTCGCAGAGATGTCTTAACTGGCATAATTGGTACAGTAAATGGAAGGAAAAATTCTAGTGAAAAGCTGTGATGTGCAAACAAATCTAGTCAAATCCTATAAGAACTAAAAATAAAATAATTTTTCAAAAGTAGAACTGTAATGAGGGAACTTTTGAATCCTTAATGGAATAAATAGCATAGCATTTATCTCTGTTTTAAGTACAGTATACTGCATAATGCCATTGGCGCAGAGGAAGTGTATTTACTATAGAGGAGACAGTCTGCTATTGCTCTTCAAAAGCAGATATTTAAAGTTTACTTTCACATGGGTTTTCACTTTTGACCTGCTCTTGACCTGGGTAATACTTGCAGACCAGTGAGTTTAAGAAGGCCTGGGATCTATTAAAAGAGTAGTAGCTTGACTTTTACTGACTAGCACGCTGATGCTTTAAAGTAAATGTTATGGTTTGTCACAGGAACCAATTTGGTTACCGTTTGTTCTTCCTGCCCCTGCCTGCTGATATTTTTTCAAGTGTTTTTCATTCTTTAAATTCTATAAAGAAATCTGCATGCTGTTATTTTAAACTTCTGTATCTTTCTTTTGAGCAGTTCATATTTAAGTTCTGGGCAGTCCACCCAAAGTTTAACCCGGGTGCCATTTGATAGGACATGAACTCAAAGTACACTGCCCCGTTAGGATCTTCTCTTCTTACCACTCAAGTATCATTGTGCAAGATCCCATTTACCAGATTTTAAAAGCATAAGTGGCTCCAAATCACCTACGTCTGCCTTAATCAGAAGGGAACCAGAATGCTTTTTGTAAAAAAAATTCTAGAGAGGAGAAAAATAGTTTTGTCACCTGTTTAAATCTGCACTCTCATATTGGCTTATTTTTGTTAATTTGAGTATTTTCCCTTAGACTTTATGCAATAATAGGTTTTTGCTAGCTCTGTCAAAAAAAAAAAAAAAAAAAAAAAAAAGGAGAACCTTAAAAGCATTTGGCCAGACCAGAACCATCCCCCTAATTTTGCCCATCTTTAATTTGCTTGATATTCGTTCTACATCATAGATTGATACGCTAAAAGACGCACCTTCTTTTCCCCTTAAAGATGCAAGATCTTAAAATTCATCCTGAGAAGCCAGGGTACGTCTCAAACATGCCTAACGATTGTCTCGGGAGGCTCTGCATTTCTGGAGCAGGAGAGATGGGTGTGAAAATGCGGGAGCGCCTCAGCCTTCACCTGACAGACAAGCAGGGAGAGACTGCAGCAACCCGAAGGCTGAGCCCTCCTCTGCCTGCTGAACGAACCGCTCCACGGGGTAGGAGTCGTGTAAATCCTCTCACTTGTACTTTTTCTGATGTCTCATTTTTATTTGCCTCGGAACAAAGGGCTTGTGTACCAGCAATGACTTATGTCCCCAAATGGTATCAACTGTGTAAGTTTATGTTCACAAAACTAATCACCTGCGGGCTCCCGGCTCCGTGCCGGAGGGGAGGGAGCGCCAGCTGGGACCTGCCTCTCCTGCTACCGCCAGGTTATTGGCTCGATTCGTCCCTGAATTATGGCTGATATTATAGGAAGGGGATTTTCTGTGGACTTTTCTCCAATATTGCAGAATCAGTCAAACAAAGGAAAAATCTCTTGGTTTCTGAAGTTATCTAAATTGCACTTTTAAATAGCAAGGAAGCCAAACAGAAGAGGGTTTGTCTAAGGCAGAGCCGCTCACTAACTAGGAGGGCTGAAAAACTCAGCTGAGGAAACATTAGCAACTCAGAAGAGTATTGATGAAAATACCCTGCCAGAGCCTGCAAACGCTTCCAAAATGAAAAGGGGGGAAACAAGCACGACGCGCTGCACTGCTAGGCAAGATGCTCTCATGCCCCCCTGCTCCTCATCCTCCGTGTTGCTTAAGGAACTTTGGACGCTGTCTCGCTTGTGGCCAGGGGCTTTAAGGTCTCACTTCCACTTCTGAGGTGTAAGCTAAGACTGCTCGTATGCCGCTTTGGGTAATTTGTGCTTCCCAGTTCTATAGGCAGATTTCAGACTTGCAGAAAAGTCTTTGACATGGTATGCTTTGGGGGCCAGTAAAAAAAAAGTGCAGTAAAAGACAGAGGGACTTTTAGGTGAATAATTAAAGAGGGCTTTTCTCATGCCAGCTCTCATCCTGTTGCAGGAGCAACATGCAGGTCCAGGCTTACAAAACTTCAGCGCAGGCTACTCTTTTGCGCGAAGAAGAATATACACAACTTGCCGATGGGCTAAGACGTATCCTGTCACATAAATGCCTTGTACTTGGTTTTGTTAAGGTAAAAATGCATGAGGGGAACATGACCACTTGAGGTAGAGACTGACCATACATCAAAGACACCCCAACTACCCTGCTCTGTCTTTGGGGGGATATAAGGCTGGGTCTGTCTTTAGTAGCCTACTTGGAGAAAAGCCATGGAGAGAAATTCGGCCACACTCAGGCACTGAGTGGGAGCATTTACCTGGGCACGTAAAAGCGTTGGTTTACCGCAGGCAATACCAAGATTACTGAAGGAAAATGCAAAAGCAAAACAAAACGCGTGGCTCTCATTAAAGAGCAAATAACATCTGGAATATTGACGTCTTCCCTTTACCTTCATTTTTAAGTTGTGAATGCTTGATGCCGTTTGGCTTGCAAAGGACAGTTTAGAGAGAACAAGCAAAGTAATATTTTAAAATATGTATTTTCATTGTCCATCTGGGTTTTTTTTAATGAATAAAGGGGAAATTACTAGAATTTTCAGTTTTCTAAATTGAAGAATACTTGTCATTCTTCTCAATTGTCTCATTCAATTGTCTCATCCAATTGTCTCATTCTCTACTCAATCTATAACCAAAAATAAGCCAAGTATGGTTGCAATTCATCTCTCTGGCAAGCTTCTAAAATCACCAAAAAAGTACCTTCAAAATAATTTGTACAAACAATGATCTCTATGATTTCAGGAACATAATTTGAAAATAAAGTTTAAAAAGATCAGTATCACACTAGGGATAAGAAATTTTAAAAATCCTTCACATCAAGAAGGCACAAAGCCACACACAGAGTGGTTATTCCATTCTCATACATTTCCCAGCGTAATGGTGATTGCACACACACAAAGATCAATGATGGATAAATGGAGTCTCGGTGAATTATAGGCATGGCCATTGGTTTCTGGAATTTACTCTGATGCCAAGATTCAAATTCAAAGTTTAAAACCACTAAAAGAGTCATCAATTTGTTAACGAGATCAGCTGGGATTTTGCAGTTGTGAGAACAGTCCCAGAAAGACAGCATTTCATTTTCAATAAATCAACACTAACAGGAAAAGGGCATGGGCTTATGCAGCTGCAGCAGAGAAGGACAAAAAGCCATAACATTTAATTCAATTCAATTATTTTGTCAACAAGAGCAAGTGGAAGTTTTTTTCTTAACCAAGTTAGTGTCAGAGCAGGCAGAACAGGCTCACTCTGCCTCAGCTGGTATATTTAAACTGGAAGTTAACACAAGTCACAACATTTGGTTTGGAATCCCAATGCGTATTTTCAGTTTTAGACTGTGATGGTGTTAACATCTGGGACTTCAGCTCAGGCTCCTGTAACACTAAGAAGCAGTTGTAATGTTTAAAGCCCGTAATTTGCGCTCGTATTGTGATACAGTGAGTAAGCTAGTGCTGAAAAGTTAACAATTTACTCAAACTTTTACCCAGTCCAAACACTGGATGGAAACCTGAGGTACAAGACCACATTTTGCTGCTGCTGCCACCCATCTCAATCTGGAAGTACCTGTGAACAAAACAAGTCACATCCCTCAAATACTCGTAGCTAGTACCAAAAGCACAGAGCTAATTTTTAGAATTCCTCCCATTTATTCTAGCAGGGGAGCTCTTAGCCCAGCACAATGGTTCAGCTGCCCAATCCTGCCTGTGGCTCAGCGCTCCAGCGCGTGTCGACCCCTTGCAACAGGCCATGCACTCACACCTGCCGAGCTAGCAACAGCAAAAATATTTAATTTGTGAGAGTTTGGGGAAATCCAGAAGCAGCAAAAAATGCTTATTTGACATCCCCCATCCTTCTCCTCAAGTCAGTTTGCCCAATTTTTCTAGACTCCAACTCTACATTTTCAATAGATTCCGAACTCCGGAAGAACGTCGTGCTCAGGACAAAGCCGTTCACTCACGTTTCGCAACCCACGAGGCACCATTTGCCAAGATCAGCTCCATGGAAAGACCCAGAGAAGCCAGAGCGTCACACAGGGCGCTACAGCAAGGCTACCTGGTAACCAGCCTGTGCTCCATGAGCGACCTGGCTTACAGGGAACGCGTGGGGAAAAGCAATGAGCAGGAAATCGAGGCAAAAGAAACATCCACATTTAAAAATGAACGCAGAAAACTGGGAATTTAGAGGATTTGAGAGTCAAATGGACTTCCTGGATCAAAGCATTGAAAAGGGCATATAGAATCGGTAACCTTTAGGTAGCCAGTTCAAAATGCAACTGAGGTCAGAAGGGACAAAAGGTTATCATCCTCTAATGACATCCACAAACTTAATTAAAGTCTCCATCAAGCTTCTTGTGCCCAAGTGCACAACCCTAGCTCCCACTGGAGACAATAGCAAAACTCCTGTTGATGCAGCATGGAGCCCGCCTTATAAATAGGCACCATGTCAATGACCAGAGATAAGGTTATTAAAAAACATGCTGAATGCACTCCAGATGTAAGAAGATTCTGGATCTAGACGTGCATTTCACTTGCAATAAAATGAACTGTCTTGCTAAGAAGGGAAAGGGAAAAAAGCAAGAAGCCAAAAGAGAGCAAGGCCCAAACAGTCTTAATGCAAAGAATCAAATTGCCCATAGAAGGACGAGAACCATTTGGAGGTTGGGAGATATAAACCCTTGGGGAGCTAGTAACAATGCTGCTGTGGATTTTGGACACGTTTTAGACACAAGAATGCCAGACTCTTCTACACTAGAGGCTAAGGTCCCATTTGTCTAACAAAACCATTGCACCTAAACAACTTATGCTGCACATTATGCCACAGGATCGTGATGAACATATCTCTGCATCCTCCTTACCACTTACCATTCCAGTTTTCCGTGGTTGTAACAAATTGAATGGGCTAAAAATAGGCCAGAGAAAAACTAGGAAGAAAAAAATATATATGTATATATATGATATACTGATCTATATATATCAGTGGACATACTGAACAAGCAGTTTGCTTGAGGACAAATAGAGCAGGTCAGTAATAGAACATGGAATAAAGGCAGACTCCTAAATCCCAGCCCAGTACATCATTCATCTTGGACACAACATGGAAGAATGTGTGCAGCAAGAATCAAAAAGCTGATTTTTAAAAAGTGTAAAATTTCAGCCTCCCATCCAGCTCAAGTTCCTCTTGCATGTCACAGGAAACTGCATCTCTCCTGCTCCGACTTTCCTGATGTTGTTGGGATCTACCTCAAAACTCCTGTCATTGACTCAACTGGAATATTTCCTTAAAAGTTCACAAGAGTTAGGCACACAGATCTGTTGCATTTTGTCCGTTTTGTGTAGTGCAAGCATTTTCCTGAGTAGAAACTTGAGTGTTCAAGATAAAACCAAGAGTCCTTTACTAAATTAGGCTCAGGATTTATCCAACACAGGAAATTCCAAGATATTGGAATTTGCTCTGAATTGGAAAAAACACACACACATTTTAAATGCTTTTCTCCAACAACTCAAAAATTGAAGAAAAATTTGCCAATCAAAATCCCCTTTTAACAAAGTCAAATCTTGTTTTCTTCCTCCATTTTCCCTTTTAGAATCTGAGGATTCCATTTTATTAAATAGTAGTAAAATACACAAGTAGCAAATAAAGTAATAATATAACAAATAAGTAAGTAATATAAAAAATAATATATAGTAACAAGTAATAAAGAATACTTTTTCCTCAGAAAAGTTCTTAGAAGATCAGTATCTATTTTCACAGAAAACTCTCTTTGTTAAACATGCATTAATGAAAAAACAGTCCACCAAAGAATTGCACTAGTCTGCTCTTAACCAGCTGTTCTTCCATAGTCCAAAAAAATAAACCCACACTGAAAGGAGAGTTTTGTTGTTAGAAACTTTGAAAATATGAAAATGTAAACTAAAATATCTTTTTAATTATTTATTGATGTTAGAAACCAAAGTATGCGTTGTCATTTATATGCTGAACTGTTTACAGAACTTGTCTTTCCTGAGCATCTGAAGGTCTCTTGAGAAAGCAATGGGAGGAAACCAGAAAACAGGACTTCATTCCCAGCATTCCTTTAAGTTTGCTGCAGGAGATAACGCAGGCCTATTTGTGCAAAATCGCACTGATTTTCAATAGTTTCCTACGGAAATGACAGCTTATGGTGACATGAGACATCTGACACGAGATCTGCATCTTACTGTGGGCTTTGGAAATGGACATGGAAGCTTGAGGGACTCGGGGGCTGAATATGTTTAGGATTTACCGCCTCTGCAGAACCCACACGCCGCTGCTGCCGCTGCCATTTGCCCCGTGCAACCGAGTAAGCAGTTGTGCAGCAGTCAATGAAGTGAAAAAGGATGAGAAATTCCTCAGATAAGATCCTACCATTTTTCTATCTGGGGAACCGCTTAAGCTTTCTGCTTCTATCTCTCATCCCATTAAAACCAGAGGATAACAGCAATTATGCCAAAGCTCAAATTAGTACCGGAAAAAAGAGGAAGTGCTGGAGAGACAAAAAGCTCTACACCTGGTCTGATACGAAGGACTCCTCAACAGTCAACGAGACTTGGTTCCTCTTCATAGGCAAGTCTCTCTCCTGTTGTCTTGCTGATCGGTCTCAGTCAGATCATTTATCAAACTAATTGTTTTAAAGACAAGCATTCTTAGGCAATCTGTTCCCTCTCCGTATTTCCCATTACGGTCCCTGAAAGTTATGTGCGCAGATGAAAACGATAACAGGCCTCGAGTGCTCTCAGAATATTCCCTCCTAAACAAACACCAAGAACTTCAGCAGCAAACGTAGCTCAGCTCAGTCCAAGCTGATAATACTCTGAGTAAGAAAATATTAACAAACAGTAATGTCAGGCAGGCAGTTCCAGTCCGTTGTTTATCCAGAAAGTTTCAGTGATGATTGAATATTCAACTTACAAGTCCAGAAATCAATATAGCAGCTGTACCCACACTGCCAGCTGAAGACAAATATTGCCATTGTCACCAGGTCCTGCAGATGCTCTCTCTACCCTCCATCCTTCTGCTACTGCCAGACAAAAATGAATTTCACATCCACAGGTGTGAGTAACTGCTGAACTAAACCAATATGCAGCTTACTCTGAACTACCCGCAGAAAGTTAAGGAGTAGAAATATTCTTATGGCCATTATCAAAAATTATATTTTGCCTGTTTGAGTGTAATAAAACCAGGGCTCGGGGCTATTGGCAAGTTACTTCACTAGCGCTCTGCACACAAGTGCCCCTTGCAAACCGGAAGGCCGCGACAGCTTCCGCAGGGTCCAGCCCTCGGCTGCTACAAAACGTCGCTCCACGGCCACGGACATCCCACCCCGAGCGGCCCGACAGGGAGCTGCTTCCTCGGGAATCCAACAGGGAAAGGCAGAAAGCAAGTCATACCTAAAACCTCCTCAGCATATTTCTCCACTGCAAACTTGCCCAAAAATAAGAAATAAAAAAAGACAGTAGGCGTCATAATACTGTGATTAGAAAAAATAAACACCCTACTACTAAAAATAGATGAAAGATCAATTTCTTAGCAGAAATTGAAGTATTTGACAAGATGTAAAAATGTAAATGATATCCAAGAGAACATATCCTTTTATATTTCATCCCAATAACATTCAAATATTGCAGCCAAGTCAAAACTATACAAATGGTCACAGTAAAGAATGACTTGACTGTTGCACCTGTGTCAGCTTTACTGACTTTCTTCCATTATTATTGACGTTAGAGGTGAATGAGAAAACAGTACCTCTCAATACAATTCTGCACATAAGTCTGCATGTTAGATTTTTGTGTACTTTGTAATGCCTTAAAATGACAGGACCAAGCCCTGTGGGGAAAAAAAAAGTGTATTTTAAGCTTCTACCTAACATCCAATGACATCAGTAAAAGGACTTCCACTGACTTCAGTGATCAGTGGGATAGTATGGGGATATCAATATGTAAGGATAGGTATATAGGTAAAATAAATCTTTAAAAAGCTTGGGCACATCAATAATTAGGTTGCTGCGGGTTTTTTCTTCTCTCCCCATTACTGATAAATCCCCATAAGCCACAGTGGAATTGTGAAACTTTTCAACACAGGATGATTCAGACATCTTGGTATATCTTGGTATACTTATATCAGTTTTGACAATGGACTTTACTTTCACACCACCCTCAAACTGACATCTGCTCACGAAGACTCCGTTCTGCTCCAAACAAAAACTGTAGGCCCAATATGAATATTAGCAAACCTTCAGTGAGAGTTAAGAGACAGCATCTTCTCATTTGTACTCGTGTTCTTCATCACACACTTGTTTCGGTGCCATTTAACTGCTGTCCCACTAAATTCTGTACAAAAAGTCCAGTCTGCTCTGCGAGGCAGCTACAACTTATTTTTCTGTCAGCCTTTTTATACCACCTATTTCACTCTTTGTGACAAGCAGTTTATTTCATACACCTGAAGAGGGATTTCCTTTCTTTCTTAGCTTTCTCCACAGTATTTAGCACAGTCAGTTCCCAATGCTTCTTGGGAATTTCTAAACTTAGGATAGTAAAAATAATAATGAATATAAAATGCTGGTCAGGAGTCCTCATAAACACTTGGAATCCAATTCTAAAATATAGTCCCTTAAATTTTTTCACACAGGACCAGACATGTCGCAGGGGCACTCTGAAATATTTATAAGTTATTACAAAGAGATAAAAAAAAAGAAAAAAGCTGAAACCATCCCAAACGTTCCCATGCATGTTTGAGTCGACTCAGAATTCTTAAGATTCTCCCAGAAAACAGTGTTCTACCAATGCAGGGTCATGGTCTTTGCCCTCAACATTGCCCCAAGCATATTTACCATTATTATAAGACCTGTCATTCATCTCTTTAGATCTCTGGCAGAAAAAATGTTTAGCTATGTTATCTATTTAGACGATATCTTGATGCAGCGAGAAGGGCTCCCAAGCCCTTGCATATCAGCCACAAAACATCTGTGGTTTTGTGCTGATGATTTTGCGGCATTTTTAAAAAAACTTATTCTAACATCTTCCAGTAAAGATGTAGTAAATGCATTGTACAAATACAATGAATGCAAGATCTTAAACATCTCGTCTGTAAGACAAAATCTGTGCACAGCAGATATCATGAAACAATGCATCCGCTCTACATTCTCGGTATTCCCAATTTACCAAGGAAATGGAAGTTTCTTATTTTATTTTACTTTTTAAAGACAGAAACATTCTTTTTTTTTAATATATGTGTTTAACATTATCCAGCGTGAATATTCTAAGCACTCAGTAAAACAGAAAACTGCTGCACTAATCCAGTGAATATAGGATCCAAACCACGTTCAAGGCTCGACTATTTCTCCAGATCTACATTCAATTCCTTTGGCCAGCTCACTGGCTACTCAGTTTCCCTGGCGAAGGAGGTTTGGAAAGGGAGAACATGGATTCATTACTCCAACTTTAAGGCTATATTGCACTTATTGAAAACACAGTATGCATGAGAGATGCAAAATAAAGAATAGTGATAATGTCCAAGAAAGTTAGACATCTTTCTCAAAGTTGAGCACAATTCTTTAGTCATAAAGTCTACACACAGTTCTTAACACGTGACCCCTTTTTGTCCCCTATTTTATCAGATCATTTGCTCTTTTACCTGTAAGGAACCTCATGCCCACCAGAACAGCCCAAGCTGATCTCCAGGACTCGGTCATCGATACCAACTCTGCGAGGCTGTGCCTGCTGGCTCAGGTATTCCATCCTTCAGTCCCTACACCAAATCTAGCTGCGGAACTACCACCAACTCGTTTGCCAAAAACCACCACGAAACGTGGCAAAGCCACACGCAGAGGTGCAGAAACAGCACTGTGTAACACTGCAGCGGCTGAGCAGACACGGCCGCGCCTGCCGTGCGAGGCCACACGTGCTCGGCTCCCCGGCTCGGCTCGTTGCTATTTCTGCAACGGGGAGATGCAGATGCACAAGCAGAGGAGGTGTACAGGTTTGGAGGGACTGGTGGGTTTTTGTTTTTACTTTTCCTTTGAAGACTGAAGAAGAATGAACAGGGAACAGGTTATATAGAGTTATGGGGTCCTAAGAAATGTTGGGGAGGAAAAGAAGAGATCGCTGCAGTTCTAACAGAGAGAATAGCTATCAGATAGAAGATAAAAATGTAAAGATTGTAAAAAAGAAGAAAAAAAATGAAAATTAGAGGCAAAAAGAGGAAGAGATTGATATATAGTTAACATATATCTTTCGAGCTAGTCCTTTGCCATTTTCTCAATCTTTGTAAAATTACGTGACACTGGGACACTTCAAGGCACACTTCCATCTCATACATTTTTTTTCTAAGCAAATTGCCCCTTTGCCTCAAAAGATTTCAAAACAGAGTATCTTTTGTCGACCTGATCTATCAGTTTAATTTTTAAAGGCTGAGTGTAAATCATCCTATATGCAGGGGGGTCTGTACAGGAGGGATGGGCTGCCTAGTTGCAGGCGGCAGAGCTGCCCGAGCGCGCTGGGAGAGGCAGTACATGTCACTGCCTCCAAACTCAAGAGTTATGCAATCGCTCAGATGATGCAAGCTCGGGCTTGAAAGTGGGAGCTGGACTTCCTATTCCCCGTCCTAAGAGACGCAGAGCATCGCCGAGGTATCTGGTGAATCTCCAGGGATAAGGTTCAAGCCTTGTCACTACAAATCACCCTCTGCCAAGCAATTTGTGCGGCAGCTTATAACAGCAGTTAAACAAAGGAGTCGTGGGGCCATCCGCTGGGCTGAGGGCAAGGCGGCTGCTACTGGGGAGAGGAGGCCGGCAGATAAAAGCAAAGCAAACATGCCAAAGTTAATAGGGCAGAGAAGGCGCAACCTCCCTCCGATCCCGGCTGCGTGGCAGGAAAAGCCGGAGCGTGGGCTACGAAGGGGTAAACACGCGGGGGCATCGGCACAAACCCGTCACGCTGACGTCTGCCGCCTTGGTTCGGCGCTCGCCAGAGCAGGTGGGCTTTGCAGATGCTCTTCGGAGGAAGGACGCCAGCACTCGTGCCCCGGGACCGTGGCTGGGAGCGACGTTCTGACACGCTTAACAGAGCAAGTGTAAATTGATTTACACAGGGAAAGCTATATTTATAACACAAATGGAAAGTATTTATCACAGGTCAGATTGCTCTCCGCTATAGTGATGTGACAACCATCAGCATTACGCAAGAAGAGATTTTGTCCTAAGGTCTTTAAAATGAAACCCTAGAAGCTGCCAAAAATCATGGAAAGAATTAAAAATTGATGCTTCGGAGAATGTTAGTCAGAGGCTCCTGGGATACTTCCTAATCACTGCGGGTATTTTTCAGAGCACAGAATACAATTACACGGCACTTGTGACAGGCCCGCTGAAACTCAGCGGCTCCAAATCAAGTTCTACAAAAGCAAGGAGGTGCTTGCTGGGCTTTCACCATGGTAAACAAAACTAATCAAAAGTCAGAGCACTACAGATAGGGTTTACCTATTTTTTTTTCCTTTTTGTTTTGCCTTCTCCCTCCCTTGAAAGGATCCTCATATAGAGGAGAGTCTCATTCCTGGAAAATGGAGAGCTCTGCCCCAAAAATCTCAGTGCACTCTATGATTCACGAGGCACGCCTGGATAAAGCCAAGTATCCACATACTCAGAATGGCATTTTGCAAAATATGTGCAGATCAAGACAACTTAACCGTACCAGCTGGTCACATCAACGACGAATACAACCTGGCAGCTCCATAGACCAGCGCATGGGAAGCTCCGGAGGAAGCGCCAGCAGCCTGGGTGGGCTGCGAGAGGCCGCACCAGCCTCACAGCGCTCGTTGCCTGGCTCAGGCGCTTTGGTGCTCTGACTGCCACTCAGCCAAGACCCAGCCAGCACCATAACGCTGCCTTGTACAGGTAGCTAGAGCCTCAGAGACGGGAGGGATGGATGGAGCAGGCCTTGGATGCTCTGGACCGAGTGGGTAGCGGTAGCTATTGCATAAAGGTGCAGCTGCTCCCTGTCGCTGCTTCCCGCTTCTCCGAGTGCCGGATGCAGCTATGGTTAAAGCAAGGAGCTTTCTGTGAAAAGGGAACTTTTTTCCCACTTGATCCCCAGGGATTTACTTGTATGTGAAAAGGAGTGATGACTCTAAGCCCAAAGGAGTAGAATTAGCTGAAGTGAGTGGTTTCAATTTATGGAGAGGTTCCGAATGAAATGCAGTTCTGGCCTAGGCAACAGATCCATGCTACTAAAGTGTTTTTACTGAATAGTCAAATAAGAGAGAAGAAGGTCAAAAAGGAGTTGCTGAGTATTCACTCCTCCCTCCGCTGATTATACAGCACTGAAATTAGGGGAGGGGGGCTGTAGGAGCGTGCTGAGAAAGTCACCCTGCCTAGTGTGCCTTGATCCTCTCCAAACGTGTTATCATCAACCTGAAGAATGTGAAAAGGATAGAGACCAGCAGCTGCAGCTCCAGTACTCATTTTCAGGACCACTTCCAAAGAGAAATGAGCAAGTTCAGTTACTGCAGGCTTTAGTCACACAGTGCAGTAAAGATGCCTTTTCTTCCTCTGGGAAAAGAGAAACTTCTGGGTGCATTCCTCAAAACTTTCTAAAAAAGTAGAGTCAGAGATACAATTTCAAAGTTAATAAGAAACATCAAGAATTTTGACAGTTTAGCAGAACTTGATCCAATAAATCAGAATATTGCAATGAGAATTCCTCTTCTCATTAAGTTATTTATAAAATGGTTTAAAATAAGAAGATGAAATATCAAAACTCTTAAACTAGAATTCTAACCTTGTTCCAAAGTTTTACATGAAATCTTTCCCTCTTTCTGTGTTAATATTGAACTGTTTGGTTCCTAGAATCATTGACTCAATGACTGCATTTTTTACTTATATGAAAAAAATACAAGGCCTACAAATATTAAATGCAATATTACACAAACTGTGATCCAAATGAGATCACAGAATGGTTAAGGTTGGAAGGGACCTCTAGAGATCATCTAGTCCAACCCCCCTGCTCAAGCAGGGACACCCAGAGCAGGTGTCACAGATGTTGAAACAAAGTAAATATTTCAGAACTATCAAAAATAAACTTTTTCCAACAAATTGTGCACAAAAGATAAGTTCTGATAAGATACTTACATTTTAGTAACTTTTTAGTGGTAGATAAGATGCTGTCAAATTCTAGTATTTACTCTTGCACCACAATGCTGGAAGCATTGATTTTTTTTTCAAAATTCAAGTCACGAAGACTATACATACATTGCAAGAAAAGGCATTTCATACATTTTGTTTTTGCTGTTACTTGTCATGAACACTGTGCTTGCACTTTCCAATAAATATAGCCAATAAAATAATAGTAAATTATGTAATAAAAATACACTAGACTTTTAAAATGATCAAGCCCTCAAAGTACTATGCTATGATAAAGCCATTAGACAAAGCAACCATTTTTCTTCAAGCAATAATTGCCCACAAACAGATTGTGATCAAGTTATATTACACAGATATTGTTGAGGTTAACCTTAGCTATAAACTATTTGAAAGTGTTTTGTGGGTCTAGTAATTCATTTGATCAATACTTGTAATTTTCTGCTCGTGGTATGGGAGCAAAACCATCACTCAGCATTGCTGCAAACTCCCATCTGAATTGTCTAATACTCAGAACCAGAAGCACTAACTGAAGAACTCAGCTGAAAAGTATTTTTTTCCAAGGTTTTTAGTACCATTCCATAAGGATTGAATTGGACAAGCAAGCCTTCATGATTAGGACAAGACTCTTGGGAAGTAACATTATTTTCAATTATTTACTTCAGTACCACTTCAGTCCCAAGAAAAAAATCTATAATCGTTGCTTAGATTCTGCATACAATATTAGTCACTGGAAAAATTTTACACCAATCCTATAAGCACATGACAAAAACGAACATCTGAGAGCACTCCGTCATTTTCTAGGGCTCTGGGCATCTTCTAGCCTTTACTCACCGTCCTACTGCTGAAGCATCAGCAGGGCCTCTTGAGTAGCAGCAAAACACTCAGAGAGACTATTATTTTATGGCATTATCAAAAAAAAAATCAGGAACCGAAAATAATCTTCAGTTTGCCTTTGTGCTTTTGAGTGCACGTATGAAGGTGTAATAGTCAATCTTGGTGTGCACACACATACGATTCCCACCGACTTGGGCTAACGTGGGTAGCAAGGGCACGACGACGCGCTTCAACCTGCAGCACTACAAGTTCCCTCTAGATAACAGGCTGGCCGAGAGACTTTCAAAGCCAACTCCGACTGCCTTCCTCAGCAGCCAAAGCTGTTGATTTTAACAGAACCGAAACATCAGGTCCCAACACGAGAAGTTCTGTTTGCAAAATTTCATCCCACGTTGCACTTCAGAATGGCCTCGCAGGATGAAAAGCAAAAAAGAAAAATTCCTTCCCAGAACAAACAAACACGTCCGATTCTTTTTCTGCACCGAAACATAAAGTTTTTATCCTAATTTAATTAACGTGTTACCTTGGGGCAACAGAGCAGTTCAGAAAAAGGTAGAAGGAAATTAAAAGGGCAACAGAGCAATCTTATTGAATATTTCTCTGAAGGGAAAACATTAGGGAACCCTGACAAAAGTTTATCCTCTAAGGAGAGATAAAAGAATTCATTCAAGCTGGCTAAATATTTTTTTTTATTTCCATATGGTAAGTAAAAAATGAGGCAAAATGTGAAGGCCATCAGTCATTTTACCACGTGGAGGACAGTTTGCCAGCAAAACTGAACAATCTGCGGGGCTTTGATTTTTGCTGTGTAAGAGGCTGTTTCTGGGGGTAAAAAAAAAAAGGGAAGGTGCATTTTCATTAGGATGCGCACGAGCAGTCTTTCCTTTTATGACCTAACTTTACAGCTTTCCTTTGTATCTCATAAAACAGCAGTGCCAAACGCCAGCTGCTCGTCTCCCGCCATAGCCGCTGCCGAGGCCGCAGGGCCGGCACCTCAGAGTGCTGCGCAGACGGGAGCCCGACACGTGGACCATCCTGGCCGAGGGACGGGCTCGGCACCGCTGAGGAGGGACTGCAGCGGCCGGCAGTGCCTCTAACCTGCCTTCCTGCCTGGAGACACCTGCAAGACGAAGCAAAGGCGAAGCCGCTCCAGCCTCGCTGCTCCTGCTCTGGCTCTGCGGCCGTCGGGGCTGCGAGGGGGAGCTCGCAGCCGACGTCCACGCTGCCACCTCTTGGTGATAACCAACTGGGTCTTGGCGCGAGCCCAGGCTGGCGGCCGCTTCCCTCGCTTGCACTGGTCTCCCAAGACATTTCTGGCGCGCGTGGCTCTTCCTACGCCCGGCCAGCACCGGCAGCTCCCACAAGCACCGCACGGCCCGGCCGGCTCCGGAGGCGACTCCGGGACCTGCTGCCTGGCCCAGCTCCGCAGGGGCCCCGCGCCTTGGCACAAGCGGCACCGCCCAGGCATCACCGAGCCTAAAGTAGCTTGAAACACTAAAGCGATCGGATCAGCTTTCTAAAAATATTTCCATACCAAATTTCCTCACTTGCTGATATAGGTACAATGGCAAAAACACAGAGTAACCTCCCACGTACCACAGGAGTTAAAAATCCGAACATCAGAGAAACAGCAGAACTCAGGACTCCTACCAAGACAAGATGCCAAGCCGTAAGCACCGGCCCTAGCTGTCACGTCGTCACCTCCGTTTCCCTGTGCTCCACGACTGCTAACGCCTTGTTCCCAGTTCTCGCGCTGCAGCCGGCTGCATCCCGAGCGGCGACAGCGTCGGCCACCGCTCTGCTCCCCAGCCGGGACACCCGCGCTGCGCATTAGGCCGTCACACTCCCAGCTCCCAGGAAGTTCAGAGTTAGGGCAAGAGCTGAGGAGCAAGAGTCCTGATCCCTGCACACCGTACGGATGCTAAGGCCTTGAGAAGTGACCTCAGGGAGGGCCGGGGCCCACGTTCCTTCTGAAGGCACATGGGTGTGTTTTTGGGAGCGGCTGATGATAACAAACACCAATGTTCCCCCAGACCAATTCAAATGTGACCCATGGGCAAATAAACAAAACTAATATCATTTAGTGAGGGTTAACATTTAAATCAGCTCTCACACTTTTCGTATCTCAAAAGCTTTATGTTTGGTCTATAGCTAAAGGTTTTCATTGATTTAAAGTGAAAAAGTCACTTTTTGGAGTAATAATTTTTTAGTTCTACTTTGATTATTTTCCTCAAAAAAATATAGAGAGAGATATATAATTTCTAAACCAGCTTTATCTTTTTTAAACTTATTTCTTCACGATATTAGTGAATTAATTCTACTAAAATGAAATCTAGTGCTAATGTTTAGCTTAAAATGAAGCTGAGGTTGCTCCTTGTAAATGGATATATTTAGGACCTAATGGTCTAACTTCTATTAGGTAAGTTCTATTTTACTTTAACAACAAAATATGTTTTAAAATTAAAATATCAGCAGCAAAAAAAATTGTTCCTCTCGCATGCTTAAATCTCAGCTCTGCACTTTTAAGTTCTGGGAGATTTGCTGAGCACTAAAAATCACATGAATGGAGTTTATAGCAAGTCCTTCTCTTGTACACCGTAGCATGGGTCCATGCCCTAAACAGATGGATACATTGTCATTAAAAGGCGAGAAAAGAGCAAAAAGAAATCCCTATGAAGCTGACATTTAATAGATGCGTATGAAACCCTCCATCCAGGAGACAGAGGAAAATTTGGGGTAAGCAGCAGCCCACGTAGGAAAGAAAAATTGAAACACCCTGGATATCGAATGGGGAAGGTGCAGAACCTGTTTGGTGTGTACAAACTTGGGTTGTGACTTTGAGCTTGAGGTCTAACAAAAATTGCACCCACTCAACCGCGTGCAGATGCTTTTTGTGTGTTAAGCAGGTTTTCTGCAGCAGAATCCATGATGTGTTACCACATGAGCATACACATGCCTTTCAAAACCCAACTCACACTGCTGTGAGTGGAGCTAGTTTGCAGCTGAAGGAAATCAGTTTTGAGGAGTGTTTTTGTGTTTGGGTTTTTTTTTTTTTTTGGTTGGTTGGTTGGTGCTTTTTTGAACCGTAAAAGCCTCCATCTTTCCTCTGTCTTTGCCCACAATATTTCCATCCTTTACAGTCTCAGAACATGCACAGGATAATTTAAGGTTGTCTAAGAGTAAATGGCAGCATATCAAAAATAGGCATTGGGGTAGCATCTGGGAGTAGGTTGTGGCAAAATGAGTAGTAAGTCACTGCGTCTTAGCACATGGATTACAATCGCCACTACCCCACATAAAAGGGCGCTTTGGGTGCCTTCTAATTAAGAGCATCAAAACCGAACTTTCAGCTGGCGCTCAGGAGCTGCCCTCGCACCGGTGGGGGCAGCAGGAGCGGGTGGCATGGGGCAGCGTGGAGCGAAGCAGCAGCAGCGGCTCCCAGCAGGACACGGGCCTTGGCACAAGGTCTGCTCTGGCGGCCGCACCGCTCGCAGGCCCTGCAATCCCACGTGCTCCTTTCTCCCTGCTGCAGGCACCAGCCAACCCGTAACGTCAACCCCGCATCAAGCCGCGCCGCGGTGCAGGGCCTTGACATCCATCTGCCCGTCCATATTGGCACGATAGGCCGCTTTGGGGGTTTTGGAGATGGAAGACTCTGCATGGTTATCACCCAGAAGTCATTCTGGAGCAAATTCCCGCAGGTGAGAAAGACATCTGGAATGGGAAGCAGTGAAAGACTACAGGCATTAACGGTTTGTCCCCACCGGGCTTAGGACTTGCCCAAGAAGGTTTTTCCAGGCATGGCTTGATAAGGTGATGCACAGATATTGCCCAATCCTCCCCAAAACAGAGTGGCTACTTTAACATCCCAATAACTCAGCCCTTTTTGTAACTTGCTCCCTTAGAAAATACTGACCTGAATTTAAACATGCTGCATTTTAGCATAGAAAAGTTACATCTCATAAAAGAATAGCTGACTTTATAAACCTACTCAAAGCCTTTTACTGAAGAGGGAATTCTCGGTTTCTGTGAAATTGATAGATTTAATGAATATATTCCTGTTATAATATGACATCTCATTTTTCTCTCTCATAAATACTTGTCAGGTTTATGATTTTCCACTCATTGGCCAGGAATTGTGTTGCACAAGCTCAGATTGTGGGTGCTCATACCAAGTTTAATTTCACTCACAAGTAGAGTTGACAAAAGATCACAGCCACTAAGCCCTGGAATTACCCTAGATATTGCCCTCTGTGCTCTGCAAATGAAATCCTACAGAAGACCCTTTGGAAAAGAAGAACATGATGGTTAACACTCAGAAATCCATTTTGCACAGGGCAACGCTAGTACACAGAGAAGCACTGAATGACAGGCAGATCTGCAGTTCCTGGATGAGAAAGCCAGATGCTTAGCATTGCTCTCCCTGTCTGTCCGTCTCCGGCAGTTCCTCTCCCGCTCTCCCTCGCGCCTCTCTCATGCCCTTGATTGACTACCAGGTCAGATAAGAAATTTAGACCAGTGAAATCAGAACCAGACGGCACCTGTCCCCACGGCAGCCAGCAGAGAGCTGAAATAAAGCCCTTTGCGAGCGGCTGCGACCATAACCTTCACAGCGCTGAGCTCTCCCAGCTGTCCGTCCCGCCGCGCGGGCACTGCCACGGGCACGGGCAGGAAGGCCCAGCAAGCTGTTTCCAACGGAGAGCTGTCACTCGGGAACGGGTAAAGCGGCCTGTGGCGTCGCGCTCTGGTTTTAGCAACAAAGCTGCCAGAAATAGACGTGACTCTCCTATTTAGTTCATCAGATTACGACTTGTTAATAGAGGGATCGCTTTACTTCTACCTAATTTGATGCTGCAAGGGGAAAAGATACTGCTAATGCGAACTGGTGACTCTTCACCTATAGCAGTAATTGTTACGGCTCCAGAGGAGCACACCGTTCTCAAAATTCAGGGAATATTCCAATTTAAGGATTTGGCTAGATGAACTTTGTTGCAGGCCCTCGTCCTTAATGTACACATGTCTAGACTGAAATACAACCACTGCACCAGCATGCATTTTCCATATGCTCAACGCTTCACGCCTCCTTTTATTAGCAGTGGAGAGCTGCTCTGCTCAAGAGCAGATCAATGACACTGATGCCCACGGCAGTGACCAAACCACTTCTCCTCAGCTGATGTTCCAGTACCTGAGCCCCCCCAAAGCAAAGAGGTGCTGGCCAAGGAGATTCCAGCAGCAGGGCTGTCACAGGGAAAATGTAGCAGTCAAATGACAACATTTAAACCCAAAAACGTGCATGAGAGGAACAACCTCGCTGCATCCCATGCAAGGAAGCCAGGCTCTTGGCTCCCTCTCCCTGTCCACAGCAGAGGTGGCGGGAAGGGGGACCTCAAGGAGGCATCCTGCTCCAGGTCCTGCTCACGCAGCCCAGCCAAGGACTCAGCTCCATCCAGACACCCTCCAGAACAAGACATGTAAATCCCTCTGGCCAACTTTCATAAACAATATAAATCTTCATGTGGCAATGAAAGAAAGAATCCAAGAAGCACGGGTTAAAAACAAGAGCCCCCAAAGCAGCGCTCTTCAGCCTTCAAACACTTGGTAATAAAAATGCAATTCATGAAAGTGGAAAGGGTACTTGGACAAATTAACTATTTGTGATCAGAGTCAGCCGAAAACGGTATTTCTGTATTTCAAGGGAGTATGAAGGCACCAGGTGTCTGAAGTGCATGGAAAAGTATTGTGAATTGTAGATTTATCCTAACACAAACGATGCCATATCATAAATAGACGGAGCTGGGATTTCCCTTGGGACAGCCAAAATAAATAGGTTGTTTAAAACACAAGGAAAATAAAGCGAAGCTCCAAAAGATAGGCACATCTTTCGCAGTGCATTTCTGAATTTGTTTATAATTAGTTTTCCCTGCTGAAAAATAAATCTCTCTGCAGATGCCTTTGCTGTAGGCACCATAAATTGTGTTTGTGATTACACTTCTATTTTATTAATTTCTGTTTGTTGCCTTCCTATCCTCATTACATGCCTCATTCAAAGATAACCTCATATTCAAAACTAACATGAGACAATTTTTACACCACATTTGACCTTTCATTGGTTATAATTTGCTTCTTTTTGACAGAATCTTAAGATTCTGATTTGAATCAGAAAGGTACCAACAGACCATTTGTTGGACTGGGGTCAAAATGTGGGTCTCTGAAAGTGTGCAAATTCAGAGCGGACTCGAGGAAAAATACCTTCAATCGTTAATTAGTGCACAGAGGAAACGTGACCAGAACGTCCCGCTCTAGAGGGGCCAGGAGCTGCAGCACACGGCTATCCTGCCGCGGAGCAGCACGGGGGGGATTTCTGTGCTGCCGGGAAGAGGACACCTGGACTTCGTTGGGCTGGGACCCTGGTTTTAACAATCCTGTGACTGTAGCTCTTGTACTTGGCTCAAGGCTGTTAAATTCGATCCCTGGCTCTCTATCCAGTGCAAGCACAGAGCAGCTTCTCCAAAGGAAAAGGAGGAAAATCTGAGCACCAAACTGCCTGGTGCCAACAAACTTTGGAGAGAATGACAAACTCAGCAGAGAGTATCCTCAGCTGAGGTGTCTTTAACCAAGGCAGCTGAGATGTACTGCTCCAGATCCAAAGTGATTTTTTGCAGTGTAAAAATTTGTTCAAAAAAGAAGAAAAGAAAAAAAAAAAAACACACAGAGGATTGCAGAGTTACTCTTTTCTTTGGAAGGATGTTATGCAAGTGAAGATGGCAGCAATCCCTTCTGTAAATCCCTTATGAGCTGAGCACTGTAATGGAAACAAATTCATACTTTAAACAAAATAAAAAACACAGGGAGAATAGAATCCATAGAGGACTCTAGACTTCTCAATCAAATCCAAATTCCCTCCATAAGACCAAATATTTGCAGCTTCAGAAAGAAAGTTATGAAATACTCCTTCCCTTTGGAGCAATGCTATCAGATGTACAACAAATGCTGCACATTTCAAAGAAAGAACATAACATACACTGCTTTGTTTTGAAAAAAAATATTAAATAAAAGTGAAGCACAAAACATTTCATTAAGTAGCAGACTGTTTTATGGTTCATCTGGTTTACAACCATAACGTAACCTCTTGCTTCTTAGACTGTCAGAAGAACTCAGATTAGCACATAGATTAACAGAGAAAACACACAGCACCTTTCTAAGAGAATTACCCATTTCAATTAATCACCAAAGCGTGAATGAAGTCATGGGGCATCTGCAAAGAGTTTTCACATGCTCTCTTTTGGCTGCATACACAGCTACGCATATTAAGATGCACAGATCGCCACTGTTTTGATTCTTCTGCTAAGTAAAAATACTACATCAGTCTGTGTTACAAAACAAATAAAACACAAAGCACTTCCTCAGTTTCAACAGAGATCATCAGGGAAGCAATAATGCAGCAAGTAAAAACTACATATGTAGCAATGAAAACAGAACTGCCAACTTAGATCTGTCTCACATATTAATCAAATTCCTTTAGTGGAAATTAAGACATAAATATATCTAGGTAACTGCACGGCAGAGTGTCCGTTCCTGCTTATAGGGGACGGTTATGACAGTCTAGTTTTAAAGATCCTTCATTAGTCTAGACTGTATGTTATAGCAATTTAATGTCACGTATCAACACACATTACATGGTTAAACACTTCCATGACAAGACACGTTTAAGGAGAAAGAGCCTGACTGAGATCCCTCAATCCCCGCCCCGGTTCAAAACCTTACTGTTACCTCAGGATTGAGGAAATCACTGTATCTTAGAGCAAAATCAGGATGACACCTCACAAAACCACTTCTCTAGGGCTAGAAGGCGCTCTGTACATGCCAAGTATTTTAAGCAAATTCGCGGCCGCTTAGGACTTTACAAATAGATTCTTGGAACCTCCTCCTACAACAGACATCCCTGGCACCTAAACTACAGCCGCAGCCCAGCTGTTAAGAGCATAAACTATGGCTAAGGGTGGTTTACAGAGTGCTTCACACCCCGCCGCAGAGCCACGGCGCGCGCAAGGCCGGCGGACGGCAGGGACGTGGGAGCAGCCCGCGCCACCGCCGGGACGAGGCCTGCAGCAAGCAGCCGAGTAGCAAAGAAACTGCCGTACCTTGTGTCTCATTTCCACCCAGAGCCATAACAAAAAGAGGGAAAGAATATTAGCTACCTCATATAAGGAGGACTAACTCCAAGACTGAGAGTCAAACTCCATGTGTTAGGCTTTCCCTCCTCCTCCCTCTGCAAAGGGACTTAAAAACTAAACAGCAAGAACTGAGCCATTTTTTATTTCAGGCAGAGATTTCATGGAATATAGCAGCAGCAGTGAAAGGTTGATGGATGCACATAAGAATATGTTTAGGATGGGGCTCTGGATAGTAAAAATAAAATGCACGTAACTCAAATTATGAAGAACTGTGGGCAGGATGAGATCAGCTGTTATTTTAGTGCTCTTCAATAACAGAACGACCGCACTTGCAAACTACAAACATGAAGTAAACCAAAGCATCCAGAAGCCCTATATATTAAATAGCTATTCTAACATCATATTCTAAGACTAGTCGTCAAATCTGGAACACTTTGGAGTTTCTGTGCCATGTTAAAAGCACATAGTCTTTCTTTAAAGAAAGAGACCACATAATTATTTATGCATAAAACATGCCTACAGCTGGAAAAGCAATTCTCATTTTACAAGACAAGTAATTGCACCTAGAAACACCTGCAAGAGGGTCAACTTGAACAAGATAATTTAATGTAATCTTTCAGACTAAACCTGAGGAAAGTACAGACCAAATGTAACATAGACTGAAAAGTTTTAACTGGTGCACTACTCTGCTTGGTGCACTATTCTACTTAGCACCTTAGATTGCTCCTATAGGGCAAGACCTAAAATATGTTAAACTCTCCAGGACCGAGACTGAAACTAGCTCTGTATCAGTTTCTTCTCCATCTTCACTAGCAGTGAGCTATGGCCCTAAAATTCGTGCGAAAGAAACTGCTTCTCATTCCTCTTCTTGTGTATTGAATGTGAGCTTCTTTGAATCTGTCAACCAATTTTTAAACATCTCCATAACCTGAGTGCCATATTGTTAACCATAAGATCTGTTTTGAATTTGAAATAAGAAAAGGTGGGGGTAGGAGAGGGAAATAGGACAGGAGGGAGAGATAAATCCTATGTTTTTCTTTATATTTTGCAAATTTTATTACTTCAGTCAAAAAATGTGACTGAAGCAATAAAATGTTACTGTTGCTCAGTGTAATGGTATGTGTTTGAAATACAACCCATTTGCTCTTCATTCACTTTGTCGGAGATTTTGGCAACCGCTAAAGGCTTCGAGTATGTGGGTAGAATATTCTTTGTGCTATCATATTCATATTATTTCTTCACTTACTATTTCCTAATGAGCTATTTTTGACGGTAGTCCACTTACCAATTTTGTATTTGTGGCTACGTGCCTTCCCCTAGCTGAAGGCATTTAGTGAGGTGCGTTAATGAAACCCGTTCGCCATGCTCTGAATGCTGGCACCGGCTGCGAGAGGGACATCAGAGATCCTAGGTGCTGCTCTCCTTCCAAATCCCATCCTGATCACGGCCCAGCAGCCACTGCCAACTCGTGTGAAATACGGCCCACGCTGCGACCCCGACGGTCGTGCCGAGGACAGGACCCAGCTCCTGCCCGCGTCATGACACTGCTCCACCGACCCTCCTTCCAGCAACGGGGGCACCTGCAGCCCCCAGGACAGCGGAGCAAAGCGGGCACCCCATGGGGGTGTCGTACCCCATATTCCAGTGGCATCCGGGAGCTCTGGAAGGCGACGAGGCAAGCTGATACTTCGCTACCTTGTTTATCCCCTGTTCTGGCTCCCTCACACTTATATCTAGCTGTTTATGGACACCTAAAAGCTCCAAAAGCTGTTTTCTTTGGCTGTGAACTACAGTCTATAAAACACTTCTCAGTAAGGGGATCATATTTGTGTCCTTTAATACCTAGCCAGGTGCTCTTCAGAGTTGGCAAGAGTGCCTTTACTGATAGCTTTGACTGCAATTTTATGTCTTTTCCTTTACCATTACAATGGAGTCTGCTGTTCAGCTATTGCTGCCTCTAAATCATGAACCATTTTGGCTTTTTGTAAAAGTAATTCAAAGACGTTTCCCCTCAAGCAGCGTACCTGCTGAAAACTGAAGAACAAAATGCAAAGAGTACAGAGATTCCCATGTAATTAAAATGAGTTGATTTTTCCCCCCTAATTTCCTTGTCAGTCGACTTACCTAGACGGTGAGAATTATGTTGTGTCAAAGCTCGGAAGCTCTTGTCTCTAGATCCAGCAGAACAGGATCAGAACAGGAAACAACGCGGAGAGATCCTGCAAAAACACACCTAGGGGGTAGGCAGGATACGCTGCAGTCCACCACATCTTGGCTCTTAACGCAGCCCCACAGCAGAGGAGAAACTGCTGACTTTGATACAGTTGCCCCAAAACCACAGCAGTAGGACCAAGACACAACCATGTTCCAATGCAAACGTCACCATAACGTTTGGAAGAATTATGGAAGAATTAATCTGCACCACAACGGCCAGTGAAGGATGGCAATTTGTGTTCTGACCAATTTCAGTAATTTTTTAACATTAAACTACTGGATCATCCTAAGAAAGGTTAGTAGTGATGATCACAGCTGCTCCCCCCACACCTCACCGCTTCATCTTACGGAGCTCATGCTTTGCTTAGATTGTGTTAGAGTTAATAAATTCTGAATATTTTCTTAAAGGGCTTGTTCCCATACTACTTCACACACACTCAGCATCTCTCTGTGATAGGTGGTGGCTGTCAGACCTGCCATGTTCCTGGAATGCAACTCAGAAATACCACGGAGAAAGCAAGAACCATCTCTTCACATGACCAGGAAGGGTACATAGACCTTGGCTCAGTTGAGACATGACAACAGACCAAGTAACTGACAGGACAACTTACCTACTGGCCAAAGTAACCTAGAAAAGCTTGTGGACTATGAGACAAAGTCTAAGGAGGTCGCTTCCTGCTTTAGATAGCAAAATTACATTATTGCCTAGGAATCACTGTAAATTTTAAGTATTTTTAAGAACCTGAGAGAAAAGTATTGGGATATGCTTTTCCAAGAGTTGCCCTTTTTCTGCAAAGTTTATATAGAAGAAATATAGAGTGGTGGTCAGCAATTGACTTTTTGTCTAATAAAACGGGAGTAAATCCACCGGAGTGGTGTCTCAGGCCAAATATCAAAATAAAGATAAACTCTGTATTGTCCAGAACTGGCACATCAGAAAAGTTAAGACTTGTGTTTACGTTCCAACACAGACATGCAGTTCATGTCTGCCTGAACACAGATATTTCATTTTCCACACCCAGCAGGGCATTCAGAAGGCACATCTTGCAGCACTAAAAAAAGTCTCTGATGTAGCCTGTCTACCTCAGTGACAAACTACATTCAAGGCATAACAAGAAATTTTGAAGGAAATGTGGAAATGGATGATTTTCCCCAACTCTTCTCATTTTCACTTCCCAAAAAAAGTACCTGTTCCACTAATATTTCTGAATTGATATATATATATGTACATATGTATAAGTTCACTGATCACCTCCTTCAAAGTTGAATGCCTTGTTCTATTCTGCCAACACAAAACCGAACTCAGAACACTAAAGCCAGTATTTTGGGAAAAGTATTCATCATGTAAAGGAAGAGCAGAATATAATATTTCTTTGTGTTTGCAGCTATGTGTGCACAGGTAAAAGCAGCACAAGATAATTCCTATTAAATGCATACGTGGGCATTAGTCTCTGCTGACCCTGGTAATATTTCGAAGGGAAGCTTTCAAGGATTCAGATTTTATGATATATGCTGACTCACTTCACAAACAAACATGCAATCAAATTTCAGAAATAACAATGAAAAAAGTAGAAAAGTTTCATCTATTTTTAGGTCATGAGATGGAATGCACACCAAAAAGTAGCCCTCTTTGGCCAAAACAATTGCCCTATTTTAGAGCCTCATCACCCACCTGGGTTTAAAGTAAGTGTAAAACAGCTCTTTCAAAGGTTTTTTGAAGGTCTTTTCCAACCATAATGATTCTATGATTCCCTATCTCCCGCCACGTTCCCATCAAGAGCAAGAAGGCTGCATGCGAGCATGGAGGCAGGAAAGAAGATGCAGCCTTAATAGACAGCCTAGGGCAAAGAACAAGAATAAAAAATATTGAGGACCCCTCATCAAGGCCATCTAGCACTGGAAACTGCAGATATGTGCAGTCTGACCAAGACAACAAGCCTGCCCCCAAACAACTGAAAAACAAAAGACAGGAGAAATGAGTTACATAGAAGCAAACAGTGCCCTCCCCAAGGAACTCCTGAGTTGCACGGTTATTGGACAGGAGGAAATACAACGTAAACAACATGACCTTCTACCACTCTTCTTTAAGAAAGTAGCAAATTTAGCAAGCGGGGCAAAGAAATCAGATGTTAATTCAGCTCCACATTATTTCCTCAGCATGAACAGGACCTGTCACAACTCAACAAAAGGTACTTTATTTTACACATCTAAGTGATGCAATTGGTTTCAGGTGATGTTAGCTTACTTCAGGCTAGACAAATGCTTAAGTGCTTTGTTGAGTGAGGGCCAAAACCCACATATTTTTTTGCAAAACATCCGAGTGGGACAAACCGTGATATTCTTCCCATACACACAGTACCTAACCCCACAGAAAGCCTCACTGAACCACGCTACCCAGTGGTAGCAGCTATCTGGTATCACACACACCCAACTACTACACTCGAAGTATAAAAACAAAAGCACCTAAGAGTGTTTAAAGGCTGGGGCGGGGAGGGGAAAGGCAAGAAGGAGCTAAAAGCAAGAGGGATGCTCTGGCCCCAGGCCATTCCCCGGTCTGAGCCTTCTAGCTTAGAGACCGACTTATAGTACAAGCCTGGAAAAAGTCTTCCTACATTTCTACTCAAGTCATAACGGGGTATGGAGTTAATCTTCTATATATAAAATATATCAAATACTCCTGCAATAGATACTATTAATACATGCAAATTACCCAATATATTTTTATTAAAAATATGAATAATCTTCATGCTAGTACTATATATCGAGTATCCTGTTGAAATACATTAACCAAACTTGATACCTCTATTTGATTTGCTTCCCATACTACTAATGTCACACTTGTAGAAGCCAAAGCCAAGATTTTTGATAGAAAAGGATCTAAACCAAGAAGCAAGCAATCATGCACAGACCCTAACCCAGCCTGGGTGCAGTCACGCAGGCCTGCAAGATGATGGGGCAGCTTTAACAGCTTTGTGCCCGTATTTGCAAGAACCATCCCAGGGACTCTCCTGCAGCTATAATAGCTCCCCCATTCGTGGGGTTTCCAGGGTCTGAAAGGAGAAACTCAGGCCTCTTTGAACAGCAGAGCCCTCTCCTCTGTAGAGCTGTCAAGGAAATACACAGCAAAGTCAAGCTTTGGAAATAAAAACAAATCTTTTAATTATACCGCCTGTATATTTTTTGGCCTAGAGTTGATATAAACTTATCAATTAAAATCACTGCAGACCCTAAACAAGTGAACTATGCAACTTTACTAAATAGGGAATTCTTCATCTGAAGGTTTGAAGTATGAGATGGCGTTTTTGGTGGAAAGAATTGAAGAATCAAAGGATAAATTAGGTTGAAGAGGACCTCTGGAGGTCAACCCATCCACACAAAATAGATAGCTACATAGAATTAATCAAACCATGAAAGGAAATTCAGATATGAAGCCATTCAACAACCCTTTGATATCCAGAAGTAAATAAGTTATCCCTTTCTCACAGAGAAAAAAACACACCAGCTTTCTTCTAAATAAAGCAATGTGGGTTTGTTTGTTTGCTTTTTACAATCACTTTTCTAGGCATTATACCAACACACAGTAGCAATGCCAAACTTCTTACAGTTTGAAGTTAGCTAAAACTTAGGTGAAGTTTATGAAAAAGCTCTGAAGACTTAATTTATTTTTAGGTGACAGCAATTAAGAGAGCAAGAATCAGAGTTCGAGTATACACATGCATGCGTATACATATTTTATGTATATATGCACATATACATATACACACACCAGGAATAAAGCTCTTTTCCTCACCTCAATATATTTTCCAGCTAAATATCTTCCAGTAAAAACAGCGACCAAATGTTGAGTGATTTGTTCAAAAATCTTCTGCATAACAGGATTTTAAAAAAATAATGGGATAAATCCATTCCTCTCATAACTCTATTTGCTTTCCAGCCTCTGCAGCCCAGACACTTGGGGAGCAGAAGAAAAGAGGGGAGAGAAATCACGAATGTTTCAAGCATACCCTTTGGCAAAAATTCGAGATCAACCTGATAATGCTGCAGACTGCTGAGCATTCTCCATCACAGTCTTTAAAAGTGGAACAACCATATTGTACTTCCAAAAATAATATTCAGAAAATAAGACTCAAGATAACAACTCAGTTTTGTTAGAGTCTCAATAGTCAAAATGAAAACTGCTGCCCTGTGTCTTCCCTTACGCTTTTCTTGCCACCCTACCAGGTCTAAAGTCTCTACTACAGTCAAGAAAAGATTTTAAATCTCTCACTACTGCATTAGATAATACAACATTTCTTGATATGGGAGACTAGCTAGCCTCAACTCTTCATCAGTGCAGAGCCCAGCATAGTCACATGAGCTGTAGGTCATCACATAAATAGTCTTAAGCAACACTTTTCCCTAGGAAAACAGATGCCTTTCTCTGTGGCCCTCAGTTGGTTTCCCCGCTATATGTGCTCTTACACATACTCACAGACTGCCCAAACATTGCAAAAGTAACCATCTGGTAAATTGTTAGGAGCCTTTTGTCTTACATGTGTGAAGAAAATGAGGCAGAAGAATGTGAACTTCAGTCAAATTCATGTGCTGAGAATGAGGAAGGATTAAAACTTCCCTCCTGATCCCAGGCTAGAAACTTTCTTCTAAAATCATTTTCATCCTGACAGATAAAATAATCCCCGAAGGGAATAACCTAGAAAATATTGAAGTGTGACTCCCAACAGGAAGAAAAGGAGTAAAAAGGCTTGTAACAAACAGAGAGAAAACAACCCTAAGAGGTCTGTGTTCCTGTGTCTTGTGCAAGATGTTGTAGCCCCCACTTGCAAGATGTGCCCATGGCCTTGAGGAGCATCCTGCACGAAGGCAGCCCACTTCCTACTGGTTCCATCAGCTCCAGAGCCCTGAGGGATCCAAAGATCTTGGAAAAGCAGGTGAAACATGTAGGTGTCAAGATGGTAGCTCTTGATGGAGCTCAGCTTAGCTTATTTTATTCAAAATCTCACAAATTATATTTTTAACACATTAAAATAACATTAAGTTTGGAAGGTCAAGTAGTCAAAGACGCAAGAAAACACAAGAATTAAGGTTTTCTCTGTAAATTAAATTAGTCTCATAAGACAAATGAGAAAGTTTCTCCATGTTATAAGATGCAGTCTTTCATTACTTTATTATTTACTCCTCATCCTTCCTCCCCACAAGTAAGACTTAGTGATGCTTGCCAAATTTTAAGTGGGAAAATATAGTGACTGTCCTACTATTTTCCCCCTGCATGAAGTGAGATGCAAAATATTCTCCCTTTGTAGCCTGAACAAAACAATGTCATTTTCTGTTAGCTTATTCTGAGAAGTGACTGATTTAAGTTTGTCTGAAATCCACCCCCATCCCTCCCAAATGAAGACACCCATCTGGAAAATTTCAGCCTAAACTATTTAAGCTCTGGCTGAGCTAACCCAGGTCGTTAAAACAGGACCTTCTGGCTGAAAGTGTTAAGCAACCTTAAGCACAGGTAGCGTTAGCAGCCCTCACTATCACACAGTTGGAAGGAGGGCCATGGGCAGAGCTGCCTTAGGAATACAGCTAGTGCCTCTTCTACCCAATGCTGTGGCATCCTTCAGTAAAAGGATTAACAACAGATATTTGCACGTTTTCCTACAGCAATTCTGCCAAAAGAAATTGGCCCCAGCCTTCCTAAACTTCTGTCATACCCTCAATTACACTATTCCAGCTCTGGGAAGACATAAAATATTCCCTTTCTTAATGTATGCTCAGGAAAATGGTTTTAGTGTGTTTTTTTTCCTTCCCATATATGTTTTTCATTCCAATGGAAGATTAGTTTTGGCAAAATAGTTCAGTGTCCCAGAGATCCTCCTCTCAGTATCCATTAACTATTTAGCTGGCTGTTATTCCATACCAGGTGTTACAAGGAAACTTAGGATGTCCTTAGAGTAGTCCTTCCTCATATTATCAATGCAAGGAGATTCTTTTTACGCCTTTGAAAACGCCCACACAGTTAATTCAGTCACAAGCTACAGATGCAAGAACCACTGGGAAAATTCACTGTTTCTGTCTTACCTGGGAGACGAGACCTGATTAGCAATCTCTTCTGGTCCTTGGAATTATGGATCTCAGAATCTCTGTAATAAATTATTCAGTTATTAAATTAAGACAGATTATCAATACTTACAGTTTCTTAAGAGAGTTCTGCTACTTCAAAAAGTTGCAGCCACACGAACGGTAGGAAACCTGAAGTTAACGTTTACTGATCGTTCAGTGTAAAATCCGAAGTTTACGTGAAACTGAGTCACGGGAAAGAGCCACGCACCCTCGCTCGCGCTCTGCAGAGGTCGGGGAGGCTCTAGAGGGCTACGGGGCGCGGGATGCACGCCCCCTGCAACCGGCGCTCCCTTCGCTGCCGTCCCACCGCCCGCGCGCTGCTTACTTCCCGCAGGACAGGCGAGTGCCCGGCCTGGGTGACCTCCGGGACAGCCCATCCCTCCCGCGCAGCCTCTGGGTGCTGAACCTGGTCACCTGCCTCAGGTCATCAGCAAGGCCGTGAAATCCCCCCCGCTGGGACCAGGACCTCTGCGTTGCTTCATGTAACCCCCACGGAGCAGCCTCAAGGTCACTTGGTGGAACAGGGAAACGTTTGGTTTGCGCTAGCTAAAAATTAGTCGGCCGGTACGAGGGATTCTTTTACTTTGCTGCTAGACATTCAAGAGCGGCTGGAGGTTCTGCATGGAAAAATTATTAACAACGAGCAACTATCTGTCTTTGAAGGGTGGCCCGGCCTCCGTGTGCTGCAGTGTTCACAGCTGTCATAGATGGAGTGGGGCTTTAAACAGAGCAGGAAGAAAGCTCTGCTTCTCTACCTGCTTTCTGCACAAATAGATTTTTAACAAAACATTTTATTGGGTATTGTAATTTCTGCCCAGAAAAAAACTAACCGGGAGCAGCACTATTCGAAAGCAAACATGGATGATGAAGAATTGGTGTATCTTACACTTAGGATTTTTTTCTATTAAGGATTTAAAAAAGCCTCCAACACCTTTTCTTTCCCAATGTTTGCTCAGTACTTTTACTTTCTTTGAGGAAGGCACAGCCTGGTGCTCACTGCACACCAGCGCGGGCCACAGGTGCCCGTACCCTGCCAAGGGCAGCGCGCAAGCTGGCAGCCAGCCCGTATTTCCACGGGGCCGGATGATGTCCTTCACTTGTCCATCAGCCTCCAGTCTCCAACGCGGGTTGAGCTGCAATGTTCTCCTGGGCAGCCTTTGCCTGCAAAACACAAAACGGGACTTTATCCTGATCCTCGCAGAAGTACACATTGATGTCAGCACACCTTTCCAGAGAGCTGCATCCCTGCGGGCTCCCTAGATGGACAATACAGTCAACGCAGACAAAATCTGATGTTTAGAGAATACCGACTCGGTGCTTCAGTCGTGACCAAAGCAGAAGGCAGCTGGGCAGCCAGGCTCAGCTCCCACATCCCGCCTGCTCTCCAGAATGCTCCCTCTTCCCTCCGTGCAGCTTCATTCCCTGCAAGTCCTCCCTCTGCTTTCCTGCTCTGCGGACTGGCAACAGCAAACAAATTCACCCATACTCTGGGAGCTCCTATGGGGAGATTTGCTAGTCTTCCCTCAGACATTCTCATTTCCTTAGACTTTGGTTCCGCAGTGGCTGTCCAAGCAGGAGGCATGAAGACTAAATGACAACTGTTTCCAGTACAGGAAAAATTAGCCCTATTTTGGCAACTATTGGGAGGTTCAGATGGGGCATCCATGATACTGCAATACCCTAAATATTAGCGAGGATTGATAACAGTGTGTGCAGATTTCCTACATCAGAGACTCAGAACAGACTTTTCACACTGGAAAAGAGCAGAATGCTTCTGTTTTCACCATTAAACGTGAACTGCAACTTTCCATTCACCTGTAGCACCAGACTTAATTCATTTCTCCACGAATTTCATTCTCCCTTAAAAGACATCATTTCAAAAATAACTTTATACAGAATAATCTGGTGATTGGGATTAACAGCACTCAACTTTGAGAGCTTCATTATGAGACCAAGTAACAGCACTACAAGAGCAGAGTCGCAGTTTGGAAGGTTGGCATGTGCCCTCTGACACCTCAGTGCACAGGGCTGGTTTTGATGCCCTGTCTGAAGTCCTTGAAGCCTTCATGTAACGATGCAGCACCACAAACTAATGACTTCCTATTTCCATTTGTTTCTCTCTCCCTCCAGAGATTGTTTAAGGACAACCTCAAGAGCAACTAAACATCTGATTTTCCATAATAACTCATGAAACTACACTGAGCTAGAAAAACAGTAATAGATTGAACCTATTTGATTTTTGTTTTATTACCTTTCAGTCCACTTCAGGAATGTATCTAACCTAGAGCACAACACAAGCAGTCCAAGCAGCAAGAGCCAGGACGAACCAGCATCACTCAGCCTCTCGCCACAGGCGAGGGCTGCGCCTCAACGCGGAGGTTGCTCCGATGCTGACATGACTCCAGCAGGACACCAGCAGCTCCAGCATCACTGAGGAGGAAAGGGAGCCCTGGCACCGCAGCCGCATCCACAGACCATCGGCCTCCCCACGTGCCCTCAGCTGCGTCTCACACCCAACAAGGACAAGTTAAAGCAGCAGGTTCCCTTACAAAGTCATCCCCACATCCAGCATGTTCTGGAGAGCTTCAATGGTTAACTCCACATCTGCTTCCATTTGTGGGTATTTTTTAATTCTAATTGAAAAAATGAAAAGCTGTAAACTGGATGACAAACATTGACACCAGCTATTGAATTTTCTTTTCTTTTGCCACGCAAGAAAGACTCCCAGTTTGCTACTTTATTTTTAGAAATGGCTTGCACTTAGACGGTCCTGCATGCCCACCTGCAGGTTCTGGATGTGCAGAAGTCACACTATAGACTGAATCCACTTTGCAGTTGCTCTAGGTATAACGCCTAAAGGACGTTTCAAAGGGCAACTTGCAGTGACCATTACATTCTACCAACAGATGTATAGAAAGTAGAGTAATATTTAGTTTATTTCAACCTTAATTTTAAAGGAGAAACCTGCTAGGTTCTATCCATCTCAGAAATAATTACTCCTTAGGAAAAACAAAACACATGACACAGCTATGTAGGGGGGACAGGGCAGTGACAGAGAAGGGCTGGAGCGTGGCTGTTGTCAGTACGGAGGCTGCTGGAGGGAGCTCTCGTCGACAGGCAGGTTGTCATACGTTCTTAAACATCCCCCTGCAGAAACCCTGCAGAACCCACGGGCTCTGTTTTACACACGCGGGAGGCAAACTTGCCTTTGTACATTTGGCAAGAGGGATCTTGGACTGCTGTGTGTGTTAGTGAGGAACTGCTCCAAGAGCACAGAGTCCTCAAGGATAGACTGCGGTGAGTGATGGCCAGCCTTCTTTTTCCACTCTGTGGGGGAACTAAGGGTCTCTAACCAAACCACTGCAAAGTACAAGAGAAATCTGTGCCTGGATGCTAAAGTCAAATAAATTCAGAGGAGAATTAAGTCAAGATTTTTCAATAGCACTGGTAGTCAAGCAGTGGCACAGTTTAATCTTGGCATCTTCACAAACTGGACACCTTTTCCTCGTGACTGTTTTAGCTGTATTTACACGTGTGTACATAAAAATATATAAAAGGTACCAAGCTCAGTATACATACAGTGAAAGGTGAAATATAATGGTCTATATTAGCCAGGAGATCAAGTAGACTTATTTAGATAGTCCCCCTTGGCCTGTGAATACTCTCATCAAGTTCAAAGAACAGAGTAAGAAAAATTACACCCTGAACTCAGTTTGCTTCTTCAGCTGCTCCTCTGCAAAACTGAAACAGTTCAATTTCTTTCCCTTTTAAGTGATTTCACCTACAGAATATAAATAGGTCCAGTTCACAGCACTTAGCCATGATCCTAACTCCCTGGTGAACAGCAACAAGGAAACCTACTGAGAACTGCCATGCGGGATCCCCCACAGATAGAAGCCCAGGCTGGCTGTCTCCCCTTCAAGAAATTTCTGCTTTTATTTATGGCCTAGTCTCATTATAGCAGCATTCTGCAGATTTTTTTTCTGTGTCAGAGTATTTAATAAATGCCATATATCCTCAAACTATAGGTGCCGGATATCGATAAACTATGCAGTGAATGTAACCTTTGTGTCCAAGCCCTGTTTGCGAGCGTCTTTCTAGTATTTCACCCAACAGGTGAGAAAGGCCCAAACCCAACATGCCAGCACTGCAGCCTTCGGACATTCCAGCCTAGGTTTTAAGGCTACCACAGAGGCTCAAACATATGAGAGAGGCTATTGTGGCTTGTTAGAATATTTCATCAAAGATAACCAACATTTTAAAGGCTATGGGCTGGAAATCCCTCTCATTTCCGCTGCACGTAGGCTTTGGTCCAGGAGCTGTTCACACAAAACACAAAAAATACAAGTGGTTAACGGAGTGAATAAGAAAATATATCTGAATTCATCATTTTTAAATTCAGACAAAATCTTCCTAATTAGGTTGATGTCTGTAACCGTATGTATTTGGGTGACTTCAGAGCGTGGCCTTTTTTTTACCTGAGGTCCGCCAGGCACAGCTCATCGCACTATAAAAACGGTGGACTCCAACCACAAAGCAAACGCTTTGCAGTACCCCTGCAGAGCGAGCTAACCCGGAGGAGCCACGGCCTCCTCGAAGCACGTGGGAAATCACCCTCGCCCGCATGGGCACCCTGCAGCAAACACTGCGTGCGGGCAGCCCCGCACCACATCCTGCCCCTTGCTCACACAGAGCAGCAGAGTTTTGTCTAGCAAAGGGCTTCAGCAGTCAGGCCATCGTGATGCCAAAGGTCACACTGAAATGCACACAGATTTGCTGGTTATATTAAAATAAAAGTTGCTCCTCTTATACAAAACACGGTAAATGTTACTATATCGGACTATGGATCCTTATGCTTGCGCATGGTACTTACTGAAGGCTAAGTAATACGAACTTAACCATATTCTTCCCTTTAAAGCTAAAAAAAAATCTGGATATTCTCTCTATCAGCAAATAAAGATAAGAATAGCATGCTGAAAATGCCAATTTTACTGCATATTTCAAGAGGCGATAATACACTTTCTATAGCAAATTCTTTTCTCTCTATCCAAAGAATCAATAACCTGCTCTCTTTCTTGCAAAAAGCCACAAATCTCTGAAAATGCTAATAATTAAACAAAGTTAACTCCCTCCATTTTTGCAAGTTTTCCATGCCTTAAAGAGCACAAAAAAAGTTGTAATCGTAACATAGTGGGAAAGGAGTAAGCTAACTCTGCTTGGGAGAGCTTTCAGGAAAAGTAAATTTATATGAGTATACGTGAAAATGCTGAAGACAAACTGAAGAATGCGAAACAAGAGTGCTTTTGTACCTATACGAAGGTTCATATTCAGGCAGGAATTCCTCTTGAAGGGATAGAGCCTGCAGTGATTGAATCTATGACATTTACAAATAAAAGCAGCTGGTTATGAAGGGGTCTCTCAAAACTAATCAATTTTCCAATACATTTTATTACGGTTGTCAAAAATCCAATGATGCAGGTTAGTAGCAAGTAGCTATCAAAAAGGAGGAAAAAAAAAGGATGCTTCATAGTCTTTGCTCACTTGAAAGCCCGACAGTTTCCCTGATTAAAGTGAGGATGCTTCATTACGAGTATTAAGCATTGCTTTATGAGTTATGTAAAGCTTATGGTTTTTCATTTATGCTTTAGAAGCTCAACCACATTGTCTCACTTATGCATAATCCATCAACCCAGGTGACAAATAGTCTTCTATATTTACACCCCAGGAATATACAAGGAGCATACTGTATTAGCAGCTGAAACTACAAACGCCACTGTCAATCAAAACAGCTGGCATAGGACCATATTTCTTGTCACCAAGAGGCTTAAAGCAAAGAATCTGTGCCTAATTCTCTTAAACCTTACAGGTCAAAAGGTTTTAAAATTATTTTTGACACCATTTCTTTGCTTTGTCAACGGGCCTGAGTACTTTTTAGCATGTAAAGGATATCAAAAAGCTGCTCATTGGAAGAGTCCAGCAACAGCAATTTATGGGTTTCGAGCCCACGGGGCGCAGTAACGGCGCTGCTCTGGGGGCAGGACGGACGGGGCCGCGGTCACCGCGCGGCGGCTTCCACGAAGGCCAGACCCCCGCAGCAGGCAACGGCGCCGCAGGCAGCCAGCGCTGGCGGAGCCAAAACCGCCTCGATGCCGCAAACGCCCAGCTGCCTCGCGGGACCGTCACACCGCTCTGCGGGACCATTGCAAGGCGCTGCCCTGCTCCTCGCCAGCCCCCGGCCCGCGGCTCCCCTGCGCCTGCAGCGGGGACGTTCCCCTCGCTGCCCGGCCTCTCCGCACGCAGCAGTGGCACCACCTGGCAAAGCGGGGCCCAGCCTTTCCCCGCAGGGAGGCTGCGGGGAACCCGCAGTGCGACACCCGCAGTGTCGCCCCGCACCAGAGACCCTGGGAACAGGGAATCACTGAAGAGCAGCCCCTGCCGCGGGCGGCCGCCTGCAGCTCGCCCGGGCACAGCAGTCAGCGCCTCCGCCTCCTGCCCCAGCTTCCCAGCTAGCCGCTCCCTACTGCACCGGGCAGCAAAGCGCTCGGAGTCAACGTCGGCCAGCGGTGCAAAACCGCACCGGTCAAGAGGAAAGAGCCGAAGGATAAGGCAAAATTTGAATAGCAGTAGGAAGGGGGTTGGAGGGGAGGAAAAAGACAGAAAATTAATTTTTAAAAAGACAACAGAGATATCAAGATATCAACAGAGACAGAGAGAGAAAAGGAAGGTTTGAGGAAGAAGAAAAAAAGGAAAGACATTGTATTTATGCCGAGGAGATCATGGGGAATAACATCCCAGTGCCCAAACATTACATCTAGACACCAGAATAAAAACATACACTGAAGGCGTCTTGGAAATTCTGGAGCAGACACGCTGTTTACCTTCTCGTGAGGATTGCCCCTCTTTTTCAGGGAATAGGGATCTGAAATCCTATTTTCCAGCAGCATTACAAAACTATGAACACTATATGAAAACGAGCTCCTCGCACCGAAATACAACTGATGTTCTGGTGCCGCTGCAGTCAGTGGAGTTTCAAACGCAGTAATGAAGGTGGCAGTGATGAGACCAGGGCCGGTGTCCCTGCACCTTCACGCACTGCAGAGGTGCCCTGGCCAAAGATGATGTCTTCCTCCTACCTCTAGAAGGCCATATGTTGCCATGAGGCTTCCCAAACACCAAGCATAAAAAACAAGAATAAAGAAAGCAGATGAGAAGACCCAGGCCTTGCTGGCAGCAATATCTCCAGGTTCCTCTCCCCGCTTACAAGAGTTAATTCTCCCGCCTGCCAAGTCGCTCAGTTTAGGCACTGGAGCAGAGGGAAGAGGAGGAGGAGAGCAGGGGGAGGGAGGCCGAGATGACAACTCCATGCAACCCCCCGGAAGTGCTCTGGGGCTGAATTTTGGCCCACAGCCCAACACTAGCGAGTACCACTGGCTTCAACTATATGGGATGAAATATTATCATAAGGTTATATCCATTTTTCTCCCTGTGCTGTATGTGCACGCCGAGTCTGGTTTTTATTTTGGTTAAGGGCAAGGACGCTGCATTCAACAACCCAAACCCAAACTCCTGATTAAAACAGCATATTTCATCACAACATATGCAGAGGGACATAAATATCTAAATAAACATGGATTTGATAAAACTTGTCATGAACAGAATCAAATGAGAGACAATGAGCTGCAGAACACCAGCGCACATAAAAGCCGTAGCTCAGCCTCCCTTAACTTTACCCTTCTTGGGCCTTGCATCAGAAGAGCAGTTACTTCATGCTGTTAGACCTCGCGTCCCTCGCCCCACACTCGCACCATGTCAGCTCGCTGCATCCGAATTCAGAAAACAGCACGAGTTGGTCGGACCTCAGCGGCCGCAAGAAGACGGGCGCGAATCCCACCCCTCGGGCTGACCTTTGGAGAGGCTGCAACCTGCCTGTCAGAACAGCAGAAGTGACAGAGAACAGCCCGTCTTAAGGGGTGGGGAAGAAGAGCAGGGGGGAAAACAAATTTTCTGTAGTGGGAAGCAGGAGAGATGAAAGGCAGAAAGCAAGAATTCCCATCAAGAAGTGAGGTTAAAAAAAAAAAAAAAAAAAAAAAAAATAAACAATAACCTTGGAAACAGGGTCTGCAAAGTTTGTGAAAAGCAGGAGAAACAGAGACCCTCAGTGAGAACAGAAACAGTCTGGGAGAAGAAAGACAGCAACCGTATGATGAACCAGTTCCAACTTCAACAAAAGGAAGTATAGGAATTTCTACTATTACTGGAGCACCAAAAAAAGTTTCAGATGTTTACAAGGTAACTAAAACATCTCTCTTGGTGGTGGATTATGAAAGCTGTTTCAACTCAACTTCTGAACAGCTTGAAGGTTTTTCTCCTCTCCTCCTCTACCACTGTTTTCTTTATCACCTTTCTTTTCTTACCGCCTCCCCAGTTTAATTAACATTTATTTATTTTTCCAAAATTAAAGCTCAGGTTAGTGAAAGTTATCTCCTTTTCACTGAACCAGCAAGGGTCTTTTCAACCCTTACTACTCTCTCTTCCACTTTTAATAATGTAACAATTCCAAAGAGTTCCAGTGTGCTGCTTTCATCCTTATTAGGTGACATTACAGATGTTCTGCTGTGGTGTAACGAAAATGTAAGCCTTACTGATGATTTATAGCTGAATATATATATATATTGCTTACAATAGTACAGTTTTACATGCAGCATAGAACTGCCTTTAGTTCTTCAGATCTCTGTTCAAAAAGTGAACTAGAAGACATAGTTTCTGTGTCAGTTGAAGGAAAGGGAAATAAAATATCAATAAAAGGGCAACTAGGAAGCAGTTGAGAATGATTTTCTGATATAAACATAAAAATGAAAATAGTCACGGTTCAGACCTGAGAGAAAATTCAGAGAATTCCCAAGAAACTGGCAACCAGAGAAGTATTGATCATGTGGCATGCTGGTTAAGGCTTGAAGAATTAGGAATTTCTTCTTTTCCTGACATGAATCCTGAAAATGAACACATGTGCCTCCTGGTTGCTGATAGTACCTGGTGTATTCCAGGGCAGGCAGTGGGCTCTGACTGCTTTCAGATCTTCTTGTTAGAGGAGATGCAGTGTAGGGTGTGTCTTTCTCTAGAAGCATTTCCCTTTGCTGAGAAAGGGTACCAAGAAGTCTCACCTGCAAGAATAACAAGTTACAAATCGACAGCATCGGATTTCAGCAATAATCCTTGTTCCATCCTCTAATTCAGTCTACATTTCAGGTCTTTTGGTTGCGAAGCTTCAAACAGCATGCAGAAGAAACTTGGAAACGCAGAAAATCTGAAGACAGTAGGACAACACAGCCAGGCTGTCAGATTTGCGAGACAGATTCAACATTGATTCTGTGTATACTTTGAGGCAGGGGGACTAAGAACAGGCTTTCATCCAAACCTACTGAATTTTGGTTCAATTTGACATTTAGGCTGAGGTTTGGATATATTCTCATATTTGGGGAGTGATTCATCCAAAACTTTAAGTTACCCAGGAAAAATGTGGGATTAAATTAATCCTAGATGTTAGTATTTAAAAAGGAAAAACCACGTTTAATATGATCTGAATGGCAGTGGAAACCTGAAGCCACAGAAAAATTATACATGTACACGAACAACTGCATAAATTACAAAGTCCAGTGCATCTTAAATACTGAGGTGGAAACAGTGTCCATGAGAGGGATCCTACACCGCACAGAATTGGCTAAGAAGGCATCCGGGATAAACATTGGCAGCACAAAGTAGGAGGAAAAGGTGCTTCACCAAGCATGTACTGAAGAGCCTTGCTACAGCTGTGGCAGCCGCCAGAGGATGCGGATAAAGAATCCAGTTGGCTCCTCACAGCACTGGGAAACACCTGCTTTTGGTTGCACACACAGTGCACGCAAGCACCCACTACCCACTGACTCCTCTACACACTTCTCCCACCCCCTGAACTCCTACAGAGAAAAGAAAAAAGAGCTTGCACTTTCTTGCCACGATCCAAGATTGCGGGATTTGAATATGGGAGGGAGAAAAGGAGCAAACACAAAGCGAGGCCTACAGCTGGTTTGGGTCTTGGGTGGGAAAAAATTGAGAACCTATAAACTATTCTATTCTTCCAAGAGAAGATGTGCTCAAGAATTTGGAAAGAGATTTCTGATTGCACTGGGAAGATTAAAACAATGATAACAAAATAAGTTTCAGAAATGGAAAATAGTTTGGAAAAGGAGACCCCATATCTGCATATCTAATCTGCTTTTCTTCAGCTGTCTAACCAAATGTCGATCCCGCACTGTAGGTTCCTATTAGCTAAATCATAAGGAAGGACTGGGTGCCAAAACATTTATTTCCACAGTGAAAGGCACATTAAGTGTTGAAAAAATCATCAGTTTTGTTGATGTTTACATTGCGAATAGTTAAGCTGTGGTGAAGTCTTAAGTGATCGTTTTTGTTATGAAAAGCATTGACAGGACATTTGTATTTTGAAAGCATCCGAGTTTATCAGATTATGATTTTTAGCATATTTGTGGTCTTTCCCTAGAGCATGCTGTTTGTGTGTGCGTGTGCAGCTCATGTGTTCCTACCCTGCTAGCCAAGCGCGCGGGGAAGGAGGTGCTCTCGTGTTTGAGCCGGGGCTGCCCCTCTGCACCCCCTGTACCCGGGGTCTCCTCTCACTGGCTGAGCCCCCCGGCCGCGGGACCCCCACGCCCCCAGCCCCACTGCTCCTGGCCCTGGCCTGCAAACGGGGCAGCGGTGGAATCCAACTCGCAGGGGTTCAACTCACAGCTGGAGTTGTCTCTGCTTAGGTCTACCTCCTCCTTCCCGCCAAGCGCTGCCCTGCAGCTTGTCTGACCGTACCTGTTTTGAATCACTCCCACTTCCGCTGTTCTGGAGATGTGGAAGTTTAGGGGAAAGTGGGAGGCCTCATCTGAACATCTGAGTGCTTAAGGGAAGCATTTAAAGATCCAGCGAGTCAATCACACGCACAATCCATGCACTAACAAGTACAAAACAATCCTAAAGTGGAAAACGGACATCTTTTTTCCTCCATATGTCCCCACCATATTCATCCCTACAAGAGACTACCCAAAATGGCGGACAGACATTGGACAGGCTTGAAATTTTGGTCTCAAGAGGTCTGCATGAGATGGAGAAAGTACCTGTTTACCAAGAAGCGACTCTAGGAACCAGCCTCCTGCAAGAACAGGCTCACCTCTAACATACTGCACTTGTCGCTGTGACTCCTCCTTTCAGTCAGCCTGTTTCACACTGCAAACCTGCTTGCAAAACGTGACCACAGCTAACCTTGTCTCACAGGCCATGGGACAAGGCCTCTTCCGAAGGAGGCTGCGGCGTGCTCCAGCCAGGCCCTCACAGGGGAACCAGCACCTCGGGACAGGTCGAGGAGCTTGCGTGTCTCGGGGCAATGCTCCTCGGCTCCCTTTCCTCTCAGGGCAGCACGTTACTGTAACAAAGGACTCGTATCCCAAAGGAGCCCACGGCTCTGCGGGAGGGGACCACGCGCGGGGACACAGGGCAGCTGCTGCGCACACATGGGTCCCGGCAACCCGCTGCCGCGGGCACTCGTGCGCACTCCAGCACGTCACCCGCGGCGTGACCCAAGCGGCTGCTTGCTCCAGCCTGCCAAGCCGCACACGTTCCTCACGCAGCTCTCAGGCACGAGTCCCTCCCCACACGTGCCTCCCCATGACCCCAAATCTGACACATTCCCCATCAAGTGCCACATGTTTCCCCACTCCAGAAGCCCACGCCTCAGCAGGGCCCGCTCAGCACACCACGGAGCACAGGGGATATCAGGTCGCCAGATGGGATGGAGGCAGGACCATCCTTTGGCAGAAGCCCCTCGTTCATGCAATCAGAGAAATCACATTCCCTCACAGAGTCGAGGGCCACCACTCCCCTCTGCGCTGACCCTTGCCAGACGCACGTCCCCTTCACCACATAATCCTCTGAGCAGGGGCTCACAAGCAGCAGCAAGAAGGTCGTGTCTCCAGGCTCGTCTCACTGAGGAGGATCACAACTCCAAAGCCCAGTGACCATGACACCACACAGAGACTGCACACCAGCACACCTTGCTCATTTCCGTGGAATGAAAGCAAGACTGGTTCTAGCGACAAAGCGAACCATTTGCATTTGTCTAAAGGACAGACATCACATTCCAGTGTTAGGACACCACACATACAGTTTTTGTATGAATTCAGGTGGCCCTTTTACTCATTTATGCCCAAATGAACTAAATGTGAAGATAAATATATTTCCCTTTTTGCAGGAGAACAAGAGATTTTGATAATAGATCTATCTCCAATTATGTAAGTGCATCCACCCTAAAGATAATCTCAGATAGGCAAAATCTGTGTCACTCATGGACAGGGTTAGAACAGAAGGGCCATACTTAAACAAGCATGAGTCAGGAAGAAATTCCTCTGAAGTTCATTTACAGACAGCATAAAATACAGGGCAGTAAGCATTGAATCCAACCTTAAGGTATGAACAGCTACACTTCATGAACATGGAAAAGAATTCCCCATTCCCATATCTGAAATCCATATTTAAATAAACCAGCAGCCGAACCCTGCCCAGAGCCCAGTTCTGCCACATGCTTCAGATGCTCCTACACAGCAGGCGCAGCGGCACATTCAGGACTTACTGCCTCCCCGCATCTGCTCCCCTCTCCCGCGCAGGTACCTCCCTGCCCTCACGCTGTGTGCTCCAGCGTGCTGTGCATTATTCAGCGGGGTCCCCAGGTATTTATTTGGGAAGATTAGCTCAGTTTTATTTAGAAGCTTATGTTAAGACTCCTTCTAGCAGGGTATTCTGATTCACTGTATGAGGAATCATTTAATATAGTAACACAGCCCCAAAATACTAACTTTTCAGTGACATCTCTTCTTTCATAGAATTGGAAAGAAGGGAAAAGTGGAGATTCCATTCCTGGGAAAACATTGAAATGAGAAAAGCCCAAACATCAGGCTAGCAAATAATCCATTATTTTCCTTTGCACCAATAGCACAAAACGGGATAAATAACTAAGTAATGCTTTGGAAACTTCTCGCCTGCTTGAAGCTAGGCTAATTCTATAATCTGCATCATTTTGCATGCCTTGACCATAGCAGGTAAGAAGCGAATTTCTTAGAATTGATTTAAGCCCAAACATTTGATGTAGGAACTTCTTTCCCATAAATGTATACTAGATGTCTGGAGCAAGTTTGAGTACTGCCAACACACAAGCAACAGTTATTTAGATGCTCTACTGATTTTTTAGACATTAAGTCAGCTAGTAACCTGCATCATCACCTTTTGCAGTGTATTACCACCCCAAAGCCCAAAGATTCACTGATGAGCAAAACCAAGATTAACCCAGAGCCAATGAGATGCACCCCACGGCACAGCCACTGGGTGCATCCCCTCCTCTCTGAGGCTATCTTGATGGATTATAATTTTAAAGTACACACACAAATAAAATTCTTAAGGGTTAGAGCATAAAAAATGAATTTGCAGGTGTTTACACATATAAAGCTGTGCACACAAAAGGAGGGTGTGATGAGACCCCTTTGCAAATCAGATCTTTATATAATGTAAGTTGAGAAGAAATAAGGGGTAGGTTTGTTTCCTCTGAACTAGAGAACAGAGACAAGGTTGTTTTATACCCAGATAGTCAGTGTCAGTTTTCAGAGACAAAATTAAAGTTAAATCAATATCATTTCCAAAATTCCTCAATATGTCAGTAGATGTATGGACCCTGGGAAGTGTCAAGACACAGCTGTCTCACTAAGGATTATTTTCCCATCAGTTGACAAATAAAAAATTACTTTTCTCCTTTGTAATTCAGACAAATTTGTGTTCCCCGTCATGCACACATATAGAATCAAGCTACTGCTTTCTTCCAACATATTTTTCTTTCTGTTGTTCTTTAAGTAATTTTAAAAAGACTTTGGAGTGAAAGTACAATTTAAAAACCTACTTGCTTTGACCTAAGTTTCATTTAATGTATTTCTTCACCCACAGACATCCAATTTTCTGAACTTGCACCAAGATTTCTACTTACCTGAACACAGGCAAACCTTGAGAACAAGGGAATATATCGGAGAGGTCCTTCTACAAGGAGAGAAAATGAAATGTTTGGGTACGTTTCAGGCCAGGAGCAACTAGAAGCACCACACAGAAAAGTTAGGGGATATGCAAAAGATGGCACAATAGCTATTCTTTCCATCTATATTCAAAACCAAAGAGGGTTATTCAATGACAAATTCAAAAAAAAAGGAAACAAGGAAGGAAAGCGAGAAACGAGTAATGCTCAGACAGAATAGAACATTTAGGTAGATACAGGGTTAACAACTAATTTGGGAAGTTATTAAACTGCATCCACATCCATTTAAAGAAAAGGAAGAGAACTTGATGAAACAGATTATTCCACAATCTGACCCTGGGTTCTTAACAAAAGCAGCAGTCAACTATCCTAAAGTGGTACAAAAATCATATTAAGAGAGCACACTGAGGAGAAAAAAAAAAAAAAAAAAAGACACAAGTTTGTCTTTTGTGCAAAATACAAATCATGATCCTGAGTCTTTGCTTAGCTTGCAAACCTCTACCAGTGGTGAGACATAATGAAAAAATTACATCACATGAGAAAGACCTCAAGGTGGAATGACGGATTAACAAAGATTTCACCAGCTGTGAAAGAGCTGAAGAGGAAAAAACAAGTAGAAATCTTTTGTAAGAAACCTTTCCCACTCACCTGCAACAAGGCAAATGGCACAGCTGGCAAGTCGAAAGATTTCGGTAACACAGCTCTTCATAGTCCTGTGGAAGAGGTGATTATTTGAATGGAAAATCCCATTTCTCACGGATCATCTCTGCTGGAAGCAGGCTGGAGCACAGTAAGCTTGCACAGTGCAGCAGCAGTCAGTGGAGAAAGAAAAGAATGGAAGGAGAGGGACGCAAAGCACAGTCCTAGTCGCTGAGATTTCCATAATTTCCATGCTCAGTGCTTTGACATGACCAGCTTCCCCGAAGCTGAGGAAACTACAATTACCTAACGGAAAGATTTAGACAGAAACTGCAACTGAAAGCTGCAGATCCCAAGGACATAATTAGTAAGTGCTTTTAATTGAGTAAAAGGACAACTATGTTGCCAATTTGAGAAGGGTTGCTGGATTTAGAGAAGAAAAAAAGGTTATTTTCTTCCTGATTGAAACCAGAAGATTAAAAATTGAATACTGCAAACAGCTCTGGGATCTAGTCTGTTTTTAAAATGTTGCAAATTGGAGAAGGTACAGGAACGAGCCACAAAAATGTTTTAAGAGCTGGCTTTGTAAAGCAAAGAGTTCTACTATCTTTACTAAAGATAAAAGAAAAAAAAAGTCCTTTAGGACTGAACAAATGGTAAATGGTCAATATTACTTAAAAAAGAGCAAAGTATTTTCTGGCAAGTATAGCAAGTAAAGCTAGACAAACGCAAATAAGAAATAGAATACCATTATTTTGCTTTCTAAGCAGCAGAGCAGATTAACCATTGTAGCAACAACAAAGAGAAGTAGGAAAATTTTCATCATTTCACATGAAGAATGTTTTAGGAAGACACGTTTGAAATAAAAATAAGTAATCGGGATCGATTCTGGAGTATCAAGAATGTAAGTAGACAACGCCTCCTGTCTCACAAAATATAGGCTGTTGGACCAAATCAAATCATCATCTCAAGTGGCCTTTAATTCTCTGCTCCTCGCGCGGGAGGTTCTAGCTGCCCGTCCTGCAAGGTCCCAGAGCGGACCGTGCTGCAGTGATACTACATGCCTAAGCCTAAACCACATTTCACTAGGCTTTCTTCCCCCTTTCTTGCAACCGGCAGATGAAATATTACCACTTTCCACTTAAACATTGCTCTACTCTCTGTATGCAGCTCTTTATTCTGTAAATAGTGCTAGCACATGGTTTGCGTCTTCCCCCTCTGGTAACACAGGCGTGGAGCTGCACCTTCCTGCACCTATCCCAGCTTGTGTGTAGCTCAAGTGAAAAGCCAAGTCGCTATTAGGAGTATAACGTAGATCCAGCTTTTGAACTTACAGCACACAGGAGTGTAAGATCAGGACTGTGCTAAATCATCTCATCAAACACTCAGCACTGAGGCAAGACCAAGTACGGGAGCTGAGCTGTCCCATTTAGAGCACATTTGAAACCTACCGGCAGGAAGACTTCCATGGTGCTGCTAGGGAGCCTGGTAAATGCCACAACCGAACTGCTGCCGGGGGCTAAGTCTTTAACTGGTGAGCAAGTGAATGCTGCTTGGCAGGCTGCTGGAGTCACGAGTGACAGGAAAAGGTCTCGTCCACGGATGACAGATCCCCGCAGGCCAATCCCAAGACACAAGAGCAATGGAAACCTTGCAAGAGCTCTCCTGGAACCACCTTTGCTGCAGATGCATCCCCACCACGGACACCACCTAATCAACATCCTGGGTGCATCTCCAGCAACATCTCTCGAGGCTGATATGTGCACAGGCTACTGCCAAATTCCGAGCTCTGTGCATGAAAATGGGCTGTTCACAGGATGCCCCCACATTCCCAGTATAACGTGTTAGTTTTTGCCGTGTTCAGTTATTGCATGTGATGCAGTGGCTCATTTCAGCAACCCTGGTTGACACTCAGCAGCGCACCAGGGAGGGCCAGCTGTGTCGTACATGTTCGTTAGCACCCAGGGGCCGGATAGCACTGGCCATAGGAAAGCTACACCTCAAGGGGGTTATTTTTGCAGTCCCCAAAGGCATTTCAGCCAGATCCATCCAAGTGGGCCGCGCACTGCTCCTTTTCTTCATGCTTTCTTGTCCTGTCAGCTAATACATCGTTTGCACACAATGCTTTCAGCTGCTTTAATTTTTGTGCCCCCATAGTGAATTAGAAATGTAAATATGAATGCTCTTGCTCCTAATTACACTGTCAGCACCAGCAGCCAAGGAGTTATGGATTTAGGTGCTCAGATTTATACCACAGGCAGCAAAACTAAATAAATTTAATGAAGCGCCTTTAGAAAACAAGCACCAGGCCATGGAGAGCATAACTGGAGCCACTAATCTACAGAAGTGCAGCAGAAGAGCAGAGTCTATGACGTACACCAATACGGATATACAAGTGTCCTTCACAGGATTTACAATGTATATATTAAGAAACGAGAAGGATTTAACAAAATTGCTGTACTGACAACGTTAAAGCTAACTGCACATGCTTCGATGTCATGTATGGTATGACAGGATACCACCAGGGAGAGGCACGCTCCAGGGAGCTCATGCCCATGCTTTGAGTAAGATATGATTTCTATTTACTTTTGTTTTGTATTTTACTAGGGGATAAGTAACAAAATAAAACATGTCACATTTTGTTTATTCTTTTTTGCCACCCCCCAGCCAAACAGGCTTTCAGTCTGCAAACATTTAACATTTTCAGCATCATGCTTTACCACAGAAGACATCTGAAGGTTATCCTCTTCCCTTTACTCTAATGAATTGTATAGCTCCAAGGTTGATCAAAGCACTCTTTCAATTTGAGCAAAGTAGAAAAAGAAAATTTTAAATTAAAATCATTTAAATTTCCTCAGTACTGAAAATGTTGGCATGCATGGGAGAAAGAAGAGGTGGTTGATTTTTGTTGCCGATTTGGGGGAGGGTGTTCTCTGTTTTTAAAGAGACATAATCAAATCTTCTTTAAACTTGCAATTAATTACTAGCTGGGAGAGGGCGCAACCCATATGGAATTAAATTTCTCTTTGGAAATCATGTGTTTGCATTCCTCGTATATGATGACTTTTACCACACCAGAAACTTCCTAATTAATTGCAATCTACATCACTATACTAAAACAGATGTAAATAAGTGCTTTTTATAATCATTATAATCATCCTCGCTATGCACGTATGTACTAATTACAGCAGGGCACTGGGAGCACCTCCTAAACTGCATTCACCATCGCTTGCAGAATGCAGGCAGCTTTTTCCAGTCAGATGAAGAACAGAAGTGAAATTCTGAAAAACACTCACTCGTTGCTACTGTGGTGCTGCTCCAAGGGAAGCCAGTGCTAAGATAGGAACAGCCTCTTTGAACACCCCACCTGAAGCAACTGACTTGCAACAGAAAAATGGTTCAAAGGGATGAAACGCAAAATAGGTCCATGCAAGAAAGACTTGAAAAAGCTGCCTTTGCTGTGTTGTCCTTGACAGTTAAGGGGATATCATCAGAATCTGAGTATTGGAAAAATCTGCCAAGTGATCAAGCTCAGTTTTAAGTAGAAAAAGGCTGGCAGAATCACCAGAGAGCTTAAATTATTGGAAAACTTAAAAGTGAGAAAAAGTCAAAGCTGTAAAACCCAATGAAAACAAAATACTGAAGATTGAAACATGCCTAGGAGATGCTAAAATGGCCCAATGCCAACCATCATCAGTTTGAAAGATGGTACTTATTAAGGAGAGAATTCATACTCAAGGGACTGTTTTGGAGTAGGATGTGGAAACAGGATGGGGGTAGTTCGCACCATAATGCCGTCACTATTGACTTGTTTACAAATAACCTTAAAAGCATTTAAAGACTAAATAGAAAATAGCAATATATCCTCAGTCTCACTATATCCTAACATCTTCTTTTAGCTAAGAGACATCAGGCCTAACCCATCTATTGCTCCGAAAAACACTTTCTCGGGGGTTGGAGGCCAAAGGCCTCCTGACTCAAGGACTCGCCTTTTGAAGCCACACAAGTGCTACTTTCACCACACAATCACTGAGACAGTACCCTGAGTTTACACAGCACCGTAGAAAGTGAACCATAACTTGCAAGACCACAGTCTTTAATGCAGTTCAACCCCAAAAGGAAAGAAACCTCCTGTTACAGAGCCCACGGCACTTCTGAAAGGAACATTATTAGGTTAGGAAAATTCAGTCAATTTGATTCGTATGAATATCTGATTTTTAGATCTCTTCAGGCACTGGATCAGGATTCGGGAAACCTGCATTCAATTTCTGTCTCTGCCAGAGCCTTCCTGCATGACCTTGGGAACATCACTCAGGTTTTTGTGCCTCACAGATCACTCACGTGCAAAACGCAGATGATCCTACTTCCCCTCTCTGCCCTATCTAAAGGAGTCAAAAATTCAAACACAGCTGCGCGGGGTGCTAGGGAGCTCTGCAGCACCTCCCGCCACGCTCTCTCAGAGCCCAGAGCATGAACACTAACAGTAAAACTTGCCAAGTCCCTTTTTGGAGGGAGGGAACATGGGCAACAATGGTCATGTCCACAGGTGGCCTTGGAGAAAGTGTGATTTCTCATTTTAATGTGCAACTGTTTCATAAAATTTTTGCCTTTTTGAACTTCTTCCTTCAGAAAAGCTGTGTCAAGTTCCTACAAGAACTTAGTTCCTTAGTCCCTTTGGGGGTGGGAGTCTCCAGGGATGTTTTACATTATAAATAAGGAGCAGGTTTGCAGACAGAGAAAGGCCTCTTCTCTAACACCAAAACCACGTCACCCCGCTACATCTTCCCACTTCTCCACCCCAGACTGTTTTTATTTTACCATATGCAGCAGTTGGCTGGGAGCAGAAGACATCTTTGCTTTAAATGAACAAAATGTTTACTCTACAGCTAAACCTCCTCTTGGCAATAAAATTATAAAATGGTGAAAAAATATTTTTTTCAGTCAAGCATCTTGCCTTGGCTAGGCTTGCGCTGGGCTCCCTCTCTGCATTCAGAGCTCTTCAGCAGCGCTGCAGCGCCCTGGGATTTGTACCCACGCGGAACGGCGCTGGCGAGGCAGCAGGCTCTCTGCTTGGGCTGCTACCACGTCCCATCCGTCCCTGGCTGCATCAGGGGATGCAGCAGCCTAACAGCAGGGCCTTCACAAAATAGAATAAAATAAAAAAATCATGTTTAAGAATATCCAACTGTTCCACATGTGCTCAATGCTCAGCCAGGCTGGAAATGTGTTCCCGGTAAGTGATGGAAACAGGTCAGTGTAAATACTTGGCAACAACAGACATGGCAGTATCCTGCCTTTTCATTTCAAAAACCAGTACGTAGCCTCTGTGATGGAAAAAGTCTTTGAGCACAAGGTGATTTGCTCCAGAGAGACACAAGGAGTATCCTGCTTTGACGCTCAATCCTAGAAATGTTTTGGTATGTAAACATGCCTCCCCAGCAGTAGGATTTATATTTCTTAATTTATTTGATGATCAGAAAGGTCAAATACATTTAATTTCAAGCGACATGAGAACTCACGTCATATCATTAGCATTTTGAGCCGCTGTCACAGAAGTCAAGCCTTTTAACAGCACAGTCGTTGCTTTCCTTACATATCCCATTCCTTCAGGATGCTCCCAAAAATTACACCGGGGAAACCAACAGTGTGATCATCTTTGACTGGTACTTGGAAGGAATCTGCCCTATTTTTCACACATAAAACCTGCTTTGTTTGTTTGAACACTCAGAAAACAAAAAAAGAAAACAAAACAAAAAAAAGAGAGCGTGAGCAAAGGCAGATAGAGGCATTTTGCTTTTTGGAAGCAGCCTTTAACAATGTATAACTTCATGGTAGCAGTGGGATATGGTTTCAATTCTAACCTGGATCAGACTCTGAAAATTCTGACACGGATCAAGCAGAATTGCCAAAACATATTTTTCCTTTTCAAAACATTCCATTGGCTCTGGCCTCATTAAACAGTTTAAAAGTTATTTCGTTAAAAGAATTAGAAATATATTGTTAGAAGTAGGCTACACTGAAATAGCAGAAAGGCAGGAAACAACAACGCACTTCCACTATTATTCCCTTTCAATCTTTGGGATATCATAGTGTGAACTACCAGATTAGATTAAAATTATGTAGCGCTCAGATGAGTAGCTGCTGCGTTTACGAGGTTCACTTCTACCAGGGATTCAGGAATCACTAGACTTGAAGACGTTGTTTTCTCTGAGCTCTCGGCCCTTATGTGGCAGGCTAAGGTGCCCTGAGCTACAAGACCTGTCGTGAGAAACACTTCAAGAACCCTGGTCGGCCCAGCTTTGAGCGGGCTGGACCGCATGACTTTCAGAGATCCCTTTCAACCTAAATTATTCTATGACATTCTTGCAGATATCTTTTTCCACTTCTTTTGCAAAAATTCACTTCCCCAGTGTTTCCTTGCCTATATTGACAAATATATTAGATTATTTTGTAGGCCGTTTCTTCTGGCCACACGAGCAGCTCAGTTACATTTCCATCAGTCCTATGGCAGCATTCAGTGCACAGTGTCACCACGGCTCTAGCACTGTCGCAACGTATCTTCACACTTGAGTACTAACAAAAATGTACCCAACCTCTAACTTAACAGAAAATACTTTCTTTTGAACAGCAAAACTGCTACTACAGTGTCCTGGGGTAGCAAGGCAATGCCTGGGTCTTACCCTCAGCCTGTTTCCCCATAACTCATTTTTCTAGACTTATCCATTTCTCATTTGTTTTTGGTTTTTTTTTTTTTTTTTTCAGAGTCAAGGAAGAAAAGGGAAAACTTACTAAGGTTAATGATACTATCTTTAATTAGCCTGATCCCATCCTATTTCTCACCTCCCGCTCAGCACAGTCCTCGCCTGAAATCGTACAGTCACTGATGTTTGCCATCTACTTCAATAAGATGCCCAGTGCAGTGATTTAGACCAAGGAATTGTGTTCAAAAGGCACAGGTAAACAGAAGATAACTCCCAAAAGTACTGCCTGATAGAAGACCCCCCTTCTCACACCTCTGCAGCTCCTACAGCTATGCTAACTTGTGCTCCTCTTGGATAATATTTCTTATAGAATGCTCTAAAGAAACTATTTTATTGGAAAATTAGAAAAAGCCCCATCACAGACCACAAGTATGTTTAAAAAAAAAAACAGTGTGGAGGAAAGTAGTTTATTAATCAACTTTCACTGAAGTCCTACCAGATTCCTGTGCTGCACAATATTATATATGTTGTGGCCTAGAGTGAAATAAATAGTAAAATGACTAATTTACCTATTTCAAGATAATCATTAGAGTTGCTACTATAGTTTAGAAAGATCTTGAAGCAATTGTCAATCACCCCCTCAGAATAGCAGCCCACTCATGAAAACCATAAACTGGACAGGAAGAATTACTAGGGAGCTAGCAATGAACAAAGCAGAAGACCACAATATGAACCCAGGGTACATTTGCTGAGAAAGCAGGCAGGGCCCAGTACGGAAAATAACTCTGTGTTTACATTGCTTCTTATAACTCTACTTAAGGATGCCCATTCTTAGGTCTACCTAAACTACTGAAGAGTTCAACAAGCAAAAGAAACAAGTGTCTTTTGCTTATTTTAGTCCAGTCTCCTCATGTCACATTTTGCAAATTGCAATGACAGCCGTGAAAAGGTAGCAGAATTTAATACCTTTTCTTTCCTTGGCGTGCTTGTAGCCCAACACAAGCATGTCACACCAAACCAGCCCAGGCAAGAGTGTCTCACGCTCAGAGTTTGGAAATGCACAGGTAGTAACTCAGTAAAACTAATTCACATAGTTCACACTTTTCATAACAACACAGATTAAGAAATAAAGCAATCAAACAAGAAAATCAGACTTTGGGGTACCGTACTTGAGATGCCGGTTACAGGAACATAAAGTCACCAGAACAGCCAGGGCCTGTGGTCCCAACTCTTCTCATTAAGCGACACCAAGATCTGCTGCTTGTGGCACTCATGAGGATTATTGGGTTGGTGGTATTCCAAGGAGAGCAATGCCAAATGAGCCAAATCCTACCCTGGAACTGAGCTGAGTGGATAGTGCCAACCTCTGCCCACCAATTAGGATGACACAGGCTGCTGAAGATATGTCCATGCACAGCAACCATCGTTCTCCTGAAGCCAGGCCAGCTCCCGAAACCTGCCGGCTACGGATGCAGGCTGGAAGGGGCAGGCTGTGAAGCCCGATGGCACGTGGGATCGCGCTGAGCCACTACAGCCAATAGCTACCAGCATCTCTATCTTTTATTGATGTGCCAAATATTTTTCAAATCAAAGTACTTTGTGCAGTCTCATTGCTATGAACCCCACAGTCACATTATGCACTGTCTTTCTAAACCGATACATTCTGGTTGTTCTCTGCTTGTTACCTGTTAAGCGGATAAGCACACTCAGTAAAATTTTCACGGACAAAGTTGAAAGTTACATCTAGAAGTACATTTTTGGCAAAAAGTTAATTTAAATATTAAAGGTGACAAAAATATATGTTTTGGTCTAAGAAAACTAAATTTTTTTCCAAACTACTAAAAAACTTTAAATGAAAAAAAATCTTACACATCAGGAACGTTAGTAGGCATGATTCTGAAAAAAGAAAAAAAAGAAAAACACAAGATAAATTCAAATGCCTTATACAGTGATGGACAAGAGATATAATGCCTAAAACAGCTCTGAATTTCTGAGTCACTTGATGCAACTTTGCTGTGACGAGCTAATGCTCCACACACTAAGACTCTGCTGCCAGGCATTCCTCAACTTAAAAATGGAATTCTGTCTGCCTAGCTCTACTCTAGCCCCAAAGAGCAGCCCGTGTTACCACCGCCTGCTTCCAAGCCCGCCTGGCCCAGCCGGTGCCCGCGAGAGCTCTGAGGACACGCGTGAGCCGCGCACGCCCGAGCTGGGGGCGCCAAGGGCAGGGAGCCATGCGGGGCAGGACGAGGACGGCAGCGCCCGCGTCGCACCAGCCCGCGCGCAGCCGCGTGCGGGAAGCTGCTGCTCTCCTCCTCGCGGCCCACGCGTACCCCAGATATGCACAAATACAACTTTGTATGTTGTGTGGCTACACATAGGGGCTACGTCGGCATATACGTAGGGGCTATGTTAAAAACATCAAAATGGAAGTTTAAAAATAAATTTAGAAGCTCGATCTTTAAGTTCTGTATCACTAAGTCACTTTTGCCCCTCTGAAAGTCCTTGCTTCTTGAGTGAGACAATTTTAATTTCACACATTATTTTCATGTATTCAGCTCAACAAGAGAAAATGGTAAAGCTGCTCTACTTATTAATTTTAAATTTACTTATGAATTATCAATGGAGAGCTCAATACTTTGGTGTCAGGCTACACCAAGTATGTAGACCTCAGTGGAGTTCAGATTCTTTTATTTGGAAAGCCAGAACACCCCCTGCCTCAAGCCAGCTGGAGCATGCAAGAGGACAACCGCAGAAGGCTTTGACAGCGAGACTTATTTTTGAGACATTATTTTGAAGGTTAACAACGAGTTACGCAGTTGGTTTAAATGTCTGAAAATTAACTGGGCTGTGTTAGAGAAATTTCCACAATGAGCAGACCTGAGAAGTCATGCACAGCAGAGTAATATTTTAAACAAGTGCTAGAGCTGCTGCAAGAACACCCCAGAATTAGCTTCACGAGGCTCTCATCTGATTCTCCGTAGAAGAGTCGAGATGACTCTAAAAGCAACCGCAAAGACGGATGCCTTTTTGCAGCCAGCCCAAGACCAGCAGATGGGAGCCCTGCAGGACCTGCTCTTTAACTAGCATCGAGCCCAAGAAAGGCTGAGGAGCAGAGATCACACCACAAGGCCCATTAAACCGTGCACTGAGAGATGGTCGAAACGCAAAAATAAGAGGGTTTCTGGGTGTCTGCTGCAGACTTGCAGGGGATGCCATGGCTTGTGCAACAGCTGCCGTGCTCTGTGGCCGGGCTGCTCTCCCACCCCGCAGCATCTGCGCGGGAGACGCAGCAGCTTCCTTCAATGTGAAAGGGCTGGAGCAAGTGAAAGGAGGGGTTGGCGTCTGGGCCCTTACACAAGTTCTTCACCAGGGCCACTTGCTCACAAGTAAAACTTCTGCCGGCCGTCCCTCAGACTGGCCAAAAAGTTGGAATATTCTGCCTGAGTCACCATGTCGAAAACCTCCAGGCTTCACATCATATGTTGCACTGGCCTCTGCAAAAGCTAAAGCCAGCTCTTCTTTGATACTTGCTTTTCTGTATGCTCCGGCATTGTCAGCTGCAAGTACACTGTGAAAAAGACAGTTCCCTTGATACAACACAAATGTTTTTTAATCAAGATGCGTTTGTTGGTTTAACTTTCCAGCTTCAGACGTTTCTGCAAACCATTCTTGATAATTACTTAGATGTTATTTCATATGAAAATCATTATTACGGAAATCTGCAGTACCCCACGAGCAAGCAGAAAAAGCAGCGAGCAAGTTGCGAGCACAGCTCATCTATTGTTTCTCACTGAAGCGGGGCTGCACATGCTGGAGACTGTTGGCATTTTGAAACGTCTGGAGACTCCTGCAGTTTTCTAAAATTACATGGTATAGCTCTTGGTGTTCCACAGACATTGCAGCTGATTTACTAAGAAAAAAAATTCAAGATGCATTTCTAAAATCTGTGCAGTACGCTCCATGCTTGATTGGAAACAGGAAATCCATGCAGCGACAGGCCTGCCGAGAACTGCATGGTCATGCTGGGTTTGGAGCAGGTATAAATTCTGCACCATAAACAACACCGAGTGGGTGACGCATGACGTGCTCCAAATGTTTGTTGGCCTGCTAAGGTCCATCTCTACTCTCCAATTCATTCTTTCAGCTGAGGTCCACATGGGGTTAGAGAGCAGAAGAAAAGGAATAGCATGTTTGCCACTATGAGCATTTTTACATACTCAAAACAATAATTCAATAAGTTAACCTCACTGAGGAGCCCTCCTGTCCTGTTGGTTTATATCCTGTTGCAACTTACACCTGGTTGTAAACAGGTGAAGCCAGGTAGAAAAAAAAGAGATACTAGCAGCATTGCTTGTAAAAGCAAGTGGAGCAGAGGGAAAAAAGACCCAGTTTTATAGAACCTGCACAAGGGCCTCAGCCTTCATCACTGAGGTACCAGGTTTCTCTGTTTGACTTTATATGCTGCAGCGTTGTGCTGTGTCTCAGAGCCCAACAGTTAATGTAATCTTTAAAAGAATACCTGGGGTACCTTTTTTCTAACAGTAATACTTTGATCTTTCTAGTTCTGGAGATCAGACTGAAAAATAACCAGAGTATAACTAGAAAGTGAACATGAATGAAACCAAAAATATTAGGAAATTTTTCCAGGAAAGCTGTTCCCCCCCAGTATTTTAAACGATTCTCCTCAGCTTATAAAATAAACATATATTCAGGCTTTCCCAGAATTATGGCTCCAAATCCAGAAAAAATGCCCAAGAACAAGCCTTTGCTTCAGTAGAATGAGTCTTATGGTAGGTAGGGTGACTTCTTACAGTATAACAATAAAATATTTTAAGGCAGAGCTAATGGTTTCTTTCTTTCTGTGAGTGGAAAACTACAGTGTGAAAAACAGATAAAGTCTCATTTTTTGTCTGAAACTGTAAAAGTTACAAATACAAAAGCTATTTTCAGGGGATGAGTTTCAGAAAGGATGAGCAGCAGCCACCAGCGGCCGGGAAGAGCCTGGCTCCCAGCTTGGGCTGGGAAGAGCCGCAATCCGCCTCAGGCGGGATCGACGCGGAACGCGGCGCTGGCTACTCAGAGCCCCCAGCGGTTCTGCTGTCGCCAAAAGGAGCTCCAAGACGCTGCTCTGGTTTAGCAAACGTATTTTAGTTCGCGTTAAGTCAACTAAGTTGGAGTTTTCACTGCTTAGGAACAGGGTGTCTGATCAGGGGTCGCCTCAATTGTATCTTTCTGCCAACTTCAGTTTCCGCAGGGCAGCCTCCCTGTTTAGACGAACCACGTGCCTTCATGAACCCGTGCACACTTCAGCCTTCTCCAGCAAGCAGCATTCCTGCCTTCACGCGCCACCCTATGCTAAGTCTCTCAAAAATACCAGGGCTGTAAGTCCCTGGGAGATACTTGCATTATCTTTGCACCTCTTCATTCCTGTATGGAAAAGCAAAGAACTGTTGGGAGAGTTGGGGAGAGAAGGGGGGGAATGTTTTTAATATATTTAGCTTTATACTAGTGCTCTGAATCAGAATTTTCCAGAATATTTTTATTAATATTCGGCCACAAAGGAAATTCCAGCACAGGGAAAGAAAAAAATCCCAAACCTACATATAAATGAATTTCCGAAGCAGGCAACTAAACAAAAGTCACAACAAAAATAGCTGTCTGGATTTTAAAACTCCCCCTCAATGTTTGTCTCTCAAGCACTGCAACACCTGATCCAAGCAGAAGGAATTTTAACTGATTTCTCCTCGCTCATCTGTTTTCAGAGGGCAAACTGAAGTAGACAAATAAGAAAAACAGAAATGATCATAGACCTCAGAGCGTGTACTATTCTTCTGAGCTGTTACTGGGGCACGCAGCAGCGCTCTGTGAAATGAAGGTGACTTTTAACCAGCCACGGTTCCGTGATTTCCCTTTTCGGAGCTCTCCCCCACCGCAGTCACAAACACAACTTACCCAACCAGGCCTTTGGAAGCACAAGTTCCCCACATCTGTATCCCCATTGTCACTTGCCATGATTTTAGTTACAACTTCAAGGCCTTTAGCACCTTTTCTTCTCCCTATCCCATGAATAAGTAGTATCTCATGTAACAGACACTTAGGCTTCCTGCATTGCCATCATTCAGATAAAGACACATTTAACCTTAATACTGAAACCAGTAGGATAGAGCTTAGAAATTGGAGAACACTTAAGAAGAGAAAAAATAAATTTTAAAAGACCATATATTGCAAGCTTTCCGGCCTCTTAAAGTAATTTGTTCACCAAGATTTCCTTGCAAATGTCATTTCAGTGCTGATGTCATTAGAAGACTTTATCATAATGGGCATGTTTTTCTTACAGTACCAAGACAGACTCTGATCTTGAAATTAATAAATTCAGCCCAGTTTAATACTTAATACAATGTATTCTATTTAATTGGTGGATAAAGAATGTGCTTTTAATTATGTACAGAGACAGCCTGGATTTAACAAAAAAATAAAGTGTAATCCAGAAACTGGAAATGGTAGGTGACTCTAATAGCATTTACACTTTCAATAATCGTGGTCAAGTTTTCTTTGTGTAGAGCTCTAGGATAAACTCAAGAGATGATTACTGTAATTAAGGAATTTACAGATCTCTTTCTTCAGAGAAGAGCTATTTGGCAGAGATTTGCAGTGTTTTCAGAGGACTCCCTCTCACCCCCCGAACTTGTGTGTGCCGCTCGTGAGGCTCCCGACCAGCGCAGGGGCTGCTGCTGGCACTGGGCTGAGCGCTCCTTGCGCCGAGACCTCCCTGACACCCGAGAGCAGCATCCGCTCCCTGCCACGGGCGCCCGCTCCGCACGCGGGGCGCTCTCCGACGCACGTGCCAAGGGCACAGGGAAACGCGTCGCAATTGCAGCGCAGCAGCCACGTCAGAGGAACCCGGCTTCCCGGTCCAACCCGGGCCCATACCAGAGGAGACTTTCAAGCCAGTGATTCAGGATGTCCAACGTGAGATACCTCAGACAGTATGACTTTTAAAAAGCAGGCTTGGGGAAAGGTGCTAAACCTCTTAGATTGGACATGAAAAAAAGATGAGCAACGGCCGCAGTAATTAGAGATTCCTCACCCACAAGGGGTGGGGACCGTAATTGGTCTCCAGATTGTTATTTAACTCTGTGAAGCCATCTCATTTGGAATACACTTGAGAGGACTGGTTCAAGGGGGACATTCAATTAAATTAGAAAAAGAATTTACACCAAATTTATCACACTTCATACTGTAGGTCATGAAATACCCTGCCACAAGCTTTAAATAAAGAAAAAAACACACTGACATTCAAAAACAGATCAAATCTAGACACAGATAAGAATATTTAGAATTATCGTCATCTACCTAAGACAACTGCTGGAAAGGATAAAACCTCCTGCTTCGGTTTTAGCTCAATTTCTCATTAGAAGGGATTAGAATGAAATTTTCATAGAAGCCTCTAATTCCTATGGGGTCTACCATCATCATCTGAAGCATCTGGTATGGTCATCAGAGAAATGGCAGTACATTAGGCAGACCACAAGCACAACCCAATATGGCAATTACGGTGTGGTCTTTCCCCCCGCTTGCTAGAAAGTTAAACAGCCCGTCTGACACTACCAGCCAAGCGCAATCCTGGAACAAAACACCAAACAAACATTTGCGCAGGGACAAAAGGCAGACAGAAAATGCTCGATAGCAACAATTACTATTCAATTCAGAAGGTGATGCAAGATTACGCACCCAGACCACAATCTACTTCACTGATCCTTTAGGAAATTTGGACGTGAGGCAGGGGGAATGGAGCGGGGTGTCCTACCTGGAATGTTTCCTCAGAGGGCACTGAAAACGAGCACCATCCTCAGGCTGCACAGTGTGGCTAGGAAAAGGCAACGTTCATTTGTTTTTGGGGTGGTTTTTTTTTTTTTTTTTTTTTTTTTTTTTTTTTTTTTTAAACAATGTGAGCATTTCTGTAGGATTTTGCTGCTCAGTGAGAAAAGGTAAAGGAACCACTGGGTGTTTCTTTTAAACACCTTTTTCTGTTCTTTGCAGAGCCGGCAGTACAGCAATACCATTGCTGCTCATTGCTTCCTCCAGACCTGGGGCTTCCTCCTGACACACCAAACTGACAAGCACTGGTCCCATGGTCTCTTCCTTCCTGGCAGCACAGCTGTGTAGGGATTATATATTTTAATATCCATTGCACTGCATTTGTGTAACTTAGCGTAACAGCAATATACACGTGACATATTGGACTCTGGATTGAGGTGTAAGATCATTCTTAGACCTTGAAAAAATGCATCCCAGCATCTTGGACCAACCCTAAGTTTTTTTGCTTAAGGGCTGAGGTTTACATATCCAATCATGGCAGATCCACACTGTCAGTAGGGAATCTGATTTAAAGTGCTTTGACAGGCAAATGTGTGGCACATGTTAACTAGTGTTCTCACACAGCAGTGGCAATAAACCAATTATTCTTCATTTACAGAGAGAGACCCTAAACTTAGAAATGATATTTCATTCCTGCAAGATGTACTGAGAGACTGAAATGAAATGACTTACGCTGGAAAGAAAGAAGGAAAATACTACGAGTGGTACCAGACAAGAAGGGAGACAAAAAATTTCTAGCCCCTTCTGCCCTAGACCATGTCAAATGGCAAAAGAGAGACTGGTAGGAGGGAAAAAGGGCAAGACATTTTTCAAGCAGCGCACACACATACTTGAACTGTATAGCTCAGCATCTACAAGGGGGACGAGAAAAGGCCTCTTTTGCCTCGGATGCATGTGGAACAAGGAAAGTTGTACAAAAAAAAAAAAAGAGACATTTGCAGAGATGCTTAAAAATTCAACTGGCGAAAGCAAACAGGAAGCGAATGCAGAAAGAGAAGAGCGATATTTTGCCTTTTACCCTACCTTCTTACGCGTTGCATGTAGAGTGTGGAGAACAGGGCTCTGCACTGAAAGCTCGGAAAGGCTTCCCCCCCTTTCATGCTTTCCCTCCCTAGCCCATGTAGGAAGGTGGGATTTACCCACCATCAGAAAGTGCTTCACAGTCTGCAGGCAGAGGCGACTTCAGGTTTTATAGCTTTTAAAGAAAAACTTTTGTATATTAGAAAACTTTGAAGAGTTGTTGAAAGGTTGTTTTCTCACACTTATTTGTGTTAATAGTCTTTTTGTTTGTTTTGTGCCTAATATTTGTACACTGTTTTGCCTGTGTGCCTTTTGCTTCCCGTCACGTGCGAAAAAGGGAGCCTCAATCTCCCCACTGCCCTCACGTCCCTCCCCATGCAACAGCGTCAGCTCTGTGCTCACCTGCTCCAGAGCAGGCCACGGGAATACGAGTGACTGCCCAGAAGCTAAAGCAGAGGCACTTCCCCGAGCACGCAGACCCTCGGGCAGCTCACTGCCATGCTAACTGCATTCATTTCATTAATGAATTAACTCTGATGCTAATGAAGGCACTTTGAGACCCCAGCTTCATTGCTAAGTAAAATAGACGCATGAACTTGAGGACAACTTAAAAATATGGAAAATAAATTCAGCTCTGGGCTAGCCTGTGCTAACTGGGTAAAGGCTCTGCTAAAGGCTCTGCTGAGAGCCTGTGGGAGGCCTGGGGCATATTTAGCACAAAGTAGATCCAAAAGCATGCCCAGAGAGGGGCACTGGAGATTTGGTTATTCTTCTCTGCCAGGGATTCATTTGTGCCTCTGCGGTGTGAAGCACTCTTGAGCAGGGGCCGGAGGAGGCTGCGGGAGGGATTCCTGGGGCCGTGCACAGAAATCAGCTGCAGAGCAAAAGGGAGGAACGAGACGAATGCTCAAGAGGGAGAGGCTCCAGGCAGATACAGCAGGCTGCGAGGGATACGATTTTTTCCATTTCTTGAAAGAGGAATTTAGCTAACACATGAGGAGAAGCAGCTTACAGGAGGTGGGGAAAGAAAAAGAGCAGACAGCAGAGGCTTTTGTCAGTCAATAGGCTGATTCTCGCTCTAAGGCTACCTTTTACGTGCATATTTGGTGGTAATCACCTAAAACTTTAATGTAGCATCACCTTTACAAATGTAAAAATGTAATTTATGTTTTTTTATCTAGGATGATCCATAGGAAAGAAATTGATGGCTAAGACCATTATTCTTGATACCCATGAAATACTTCAACTGAAAGAAGTGAACAGGGAGATTTTGTAGCCACTAAGCTGGTGGAGCTCTCACTGAGAAATATGAAATTATGCAAATGCAGGCTTTGAGAGCAACAGAGGAACTGGCTTCTATTATGCACATGTAAGCACGAACAAAGGGTCACGCAGTGGTTAGCTGAGCTTCGCTGCAAGCACAGCCTATTTAGGAACCACAAAATGGTATATAAAGACTTGACACAAGTTATCAACAGCTATAGCAATGATGGAAATTTGTGACTCTCTTGAAATCACTGTTAATTCTCAGCCGCTTTAAAGAGAAATAAGCTGCCACTACTCTCCCTGGATGCAGATGAGAAGAAACACCAGTGCATCCTGGGCAAACGTTTTTTACTCTAGAAGGCAACAACTGTTTCTCAAACCGAAACAAAAGGAGGTATGGCATGTCTTAAGGTATCTTTTGCCCCATTTAGTCAATTATACCAACAGCTTGTCAGAATGGGTTTCTACAACTTCCCATCCTACGCCTGTGATGAACAGCACATGCATCTTCAGGCATGTGCATGTTGAAATGTTTCTGCTAACCATTTGCTCACAAGATGAGCTAGGAGAGGACAGCCAAGTTCCACAAATTCTAGCTGCAGAAACTCCGAGAAACTCTAAGAAACAAGATTAAAAAGAAAAGTCCGATTTACATGGTTTCAATATCCCTTCAATATCTCCAAACAAGCTTTCAGGACCAGTAGCTCGGAAAAATAGGATGCATTCAGATTTCTGAAATTAAGTTTTACTTCTGTTTCTTTCATCTGTTTTAGGGTAAGAGAGGTGACAAGGCAATTCTCTGCTGATGTCAACCACAGCAACCAAAGCAGTCAGGAAAAATACCAGCAGGCCTTAACTCGCCTGAGAACTCTCTGATATATTTCAAGTTTCTTAACAGTGTGGCACGTCAATAGACCATCAGTCCCACAGGCATTCCAGATATGCACTTGGGCTGGTGTCACCATTTTGCAGAGAAACTGTTCACATTGCTTTATATCTCGCTCTTAGTTGTGGTGCTTTACTCCGCACAACATAAAGGTCTATAAACACTAAGTATTTTTAGATGGATTCATAGAACTTTACATTCCTGCAACTGTAGATTGTGTGTGCATCTAAGGATGCCAACACAGCAACCGAGACCACTGATTCTCATTACTTTCACATGCAATCTAGAGCTGGTAGCATATTGACCTTTACAAGTACCTTGAAATCAGAATTTCACTGAATTTAAACTACTTTTGAGATTATTTTCATTTGCAAAAAATCCTCAACTTCATGCTGAGTAAAAATAGGGTAGCCTGACTTTTCTGGGTATGCTAAGAACTGCACTGTAATTCCCATCCTACAGCATATTGCAGGATTTAATCACCTAAGTTACCACTACAAAGTATGAATGCTTGTGTCAAATGCACGAAATACATAAAGCTGATCAACTATAATGGCCAGACTTTCAAAACTTCTAGTTCTTAGATCCATAAAACAAGCTAAATCCATTCTGGCTAGCAGATGACTCTGGTAACAAAGAAAAGGCATCTAAAGAGGGACCAATTTGCTTGTTACAGTTTCATTTTAACCAGTAACTTTTAAAAGACTCTTGGAAACGCTATCCTTAATTTTTAGTAAATCACCTGACACATCAACTTTTCACACTTTCATACTTTTATGGCTACTAAGTCATGACCTTTCTCTCTTTTTTTTTTTTTTTTTTTTTTTTTAACAAAAGCAAAAGCCCACCTATAGTACACAGAATTAGCATGCAAGAGGGGAGAGGAGGATGAAGGGGCAGGTAATCTGCACCACTGTTCACCATATCCCTTGTCTTCAGTTTCAGTCGTCAACTACACATGCACAGTAATACATTTGTTGCTTTTTGACTGTGACAACTAAATCTGTGACTGAGATTTGAAAAAAAATTATCCTATACCTCAGTTCAAAGGGGATTAAATACTAAAGTTATTTTAAATTACCTTTCATTAAAAGATACAACACACTATTAAGGAACAGAGGAAGGGAGTGGAAGAACAGCATTTTTCAGCCCCAAAGCTCTACTCACAGAATCACAGAGTGGTTGAGGTTGGAAGGCACATCCAGAGATCATCCAATCTAGTCCAATCCCCCTGCTCCAGCAGGAACACCCAGAACACGTGGCACAGAGTGACATCCAGGTGGGTTTGAAAGATCTCCAGAGAAGGAGACTCCACAACCTCTCTGGGCAGCCTGTGCCAGTGCTCTCTCACCCTCACAGGAAAGTTCTTCCTCATTTGGGAAAGTCCATCGGCAAACATTTCCAAAAAGCTTCCCCCCTAGACTGATTATGATCTCTAGAACAGCAGATTTACCGTGTTCCTGAGCACACCAGCACACAGAGAGCTTGCAGAACCAGGGTTGAGATGGGGAGCAGGCTCCAGGCACCCAGGCAGAATCCCTGTGGACAGCAGCAGGCGGCAGTTCCCTCGCTCCCCTCCGAGCGGCCCGTGTCCCGCGGGCACTGCCCACTGGCCCGAGGTCACCTACGAGCCATTGCAGCAGTCTTTCCATACAGCAACTGGATTTTATTACAACTGTATGCTCTAATAAAAGGTAAAGTGGTTAGATTTAGTTTCCCCACTAGGCAGTGCATTACTCATAAATATATAAAGCAATTTAACACAGGAAGCACTTAACACGCAGAGGCAGCTCCCCCGCGCTATGCACAAGCATAACTACCAGCCTGTTGCTCAAATGGCACCATTTTCAGTGCATTAAACTTGTTATACTTCTTTTGATTTTACTCAATTGCAATTACACCTCCTGTCTTCAGTTCAATTTAAAATGAAACAATCTACTATATCCAAATGTGGATTTCCCTTGTGATTACACTGACCCCAAGCTTTAATGAAAGCTTTTCCTAGACCTACAACAAATTTCTACAAAGGCTGATAGACTGAAAAAGTTACAAGATCAAATCACTAAATCACTCTGGCAGTTTGTGTTGTGCTCTAATGGCTGAAGAATTGACACCTTGGTGATCATAAGCAAAGAGGGCTCTGAAAAAAAATAGCGAATTAGGTGTCTTTGGCAACTGCATGCTAATACCCATGTTCCAGCTATCCTTTAGGATCTCCAGATATACAGCATTTTGGCAGAGGTTGGACTAGAGCTCGTTTTCAAACGTAGCCATAAAAGCCATCAGGAGGTCACCTGCGCTGACTCCCAGTACAACTGGGAACGGCTGTGCCAAAATCATCCTAGACAAAGTGGCCCAGCGCCTTCTCAAAGATTGCCAAGAGATGGGAGAGAGTCCCAACAGAACAGTCCAGTGATTCATATCTTTTCTAACAGAATCAGTCAATAAAAGCGACCTCAAATCCACCTTCTTGCAGTTTAAGTCCATTGCTTTTTGCCTAGCTAAAGTCCTACCAGTAGGAAGAGCAAAAAAACATCCTTCCTGTTGCAATGTGATCAAGTCCTGACCAATAAATGTCACTCATTTGTATTGCGCTACTGCGCGAGTCACTAAGCACCAGCCCTCGCTCTGCAGAATCTCTGCCTGCATCGGTGCTACTCAGCCCACATGCGGGCAGGCAACAACCGCCCCCCAATACTCACTCATCCCCAATGAATTTCACACCATCTTTTGTGAATCATTATTCAAATTTACCACAATATTTGAATTCTAATCCCACACACAAACATAACTGCAGCCTCTCCTACCTTCTGTTCACTCTAAGCCTTTAAAAAATTGCCCAAGTCATCAATGAAATCTTCAAACAGAAAGTGGTTCCAAATAAGCCCCTGAGAAGGAGTATTTTGATAGGACTTTGTTTTGGCCACAAAGCACCTTACAATAGTTTCACCTAGCCCACATGCCTTGATTTCATTATGAAAGTGTCATATAATGCAGTTTTAAAACCTTCCTGAAGCCAAGATACAGAGGGATTTATTACAGTCCTTCTGTTGCCGTGCCATAGCAGGCAGCTACAGCAGTTAAACGTGATTTGTTCCTGAAAGATTTTGGCTGCTCTTCGTCCTTTGTTTCTTAGACATTTCCAAAGTGTACATTCATTTGTTCCAGAATTTTACCAAAGATTAAACTCAGCCTGGCTGGTCTTCTAGGTCCCCTGCTCCCCTCCTCTCACCAACCCTTCTCTGCTCAGAGCGATAGGCAGCTTCCCTTTCCTCAGCCTTCGCTACCGCACCTGTCCCCTACGAGTTTTTAAGGGCCAGCTATTAAAGAGTGGATTAAGCCCCTCGATGGTCAATAGCAGAGCTAGATGACATGGAAGCAAGGGCCGGCTTGCTCTGCAGCGCCGCAGGAGCATCGCCCCTTCACCGCTGCACACACTGCATGGGCCACAGGGCGCAACCGAGCCACGAGCAACGGTGGGAGAGGGGCAAAGCCGACAAGCGCATCGGTTTCCCACGCACCTCGGCAGCGCGCACCACCTGTGACATCCGAGCATTTCACCTCCGGAGCCATCAGAGGCAGAGCGGTCCCACCCAAGCAGCAAAACGGAGGAAGAAATCCTTCAAGCTTTCAGCCCAGATGGGTCACTTGAGAGACAGAGCTAACTCAGATAAATGTCCAAACTTAAGGTTGTTTTCCGAATCGATGCTCTCGAGGTTTGCTCATAGCCGTCATTACTCACTACCATTTATTAGCTCACTCGCAGATAAAACGAAATAGATCCTGGGAAAGGGAGAGAAACATTCTCCCAGGACCTTGATTATTAATTTTATTTATTAACAAAACTCAAACTAAGGCAAAATTAATAACTTTCTACACGTGTAGCAGAACCTTGGAAGAGAGGGAGGCCTTATAACCCTGTGTGAAAGCCCACTTGCGCGCTTCCAAAGAGGTCAGCTTCCATCAAGAGCCTCCCAACAGCAGGCCCCAAAAGGGGAGCGAGCGCTAGGCGGCATCGCACAGGAACGAGGCGGCGGCACCGGGATGTATGAGAGGCAGAGCAGCCTCCAGCCCCAAGAAATAACGCTCGCCACACTGATCCCCAATCCCTACACAAGCTGGCACCCAGGCAAAGACACCGCATTTCTAGTGTCTGACAGATGGGAAATTTGGAGCTGAATACTCACACGGCCAACCCCATGTTCCTAGCCCAGATAGCGCTTCACTGACCCCAGATGATGGAAATGCCAGAAGAGCCTCATCTGAACGCGACCCCTTAATGTAGTCCATGTGTGAAAAACTAAAGAGACAGTTCTTTTTCCAGCAGAGGCCAGGAAACGAATGAAAAACGTCCACTGAAGTCAGGGGATTTACATTGGCATAAATCTGACACACAGGAAAATTGGGGATCCAAATTCTGTTCTTAGAACTGAGGCCAAAAGGATCCCAGGCAAAGAGCTTCCACATCCATTTCCATGTACATAGCCACAGATTTCTGTTTGGAAATTTAAAATAGTCAGCATATTTAATAACACTAATGGTTAAATCTAAAATATTGTCCTGAAATAAGAAAGGAATTTCTTTCAAGAACACAATTTTATTTTTAAAATGCTGCCCAAGAGCCTTTCTAACTTCATTAGGTTTTCTGAAAGAGCCCAAGGGCATAAGGCTCTGAAATCATTCAAATTCAACGTGAGACTGGCTACTAAGTTCTGTTCCAAAAATCCTAATATAAACTAATTATTTGCAAAGAGTGGATCTTCATAAACATTTACTTCACTAAACAGATATTCCCAAAATGTATGATCTTTGCCAAAATAAATTTGTATTTGCTTCAGCACAAACACAACTATACACCAATATTTATAGATTGCACACAGCGATTCATTATCAAATAAAGTCTATCTCCTGTGCACCCAGTTGAGTTAAATGCTATTAAAGAGATCTCTAACTTCCCAACTGGTTATGGAAGGGCATCCTTTTATTGACATCTTTATTTGACAAAAATGCTTCTAGAAATGTGTTTAGCAAATAATATTGCTCTTACAGATCTCACTGCTTCAGAAACATGACTTCTCTGAGGAAACACTAGATCTTGTAACAGAAATATCTTTAAATCTTTTAGATAGCCAGTCCACAGGGAAAGGTTTAAAAAAGGATCAAAGCTTGTCCTTTCAGCTTGAATTATTCCATTACAGCTGAATGTGACATAATTACAAAAGATGTTGGATGTGGAATCTCATCAGGATTATCTGACACTCATCTTTGTTGAAAAAGTCTCCCCAGCTGTTGCTCTGATAGCACAAATGTGACAGGAGTGCAGAGCACAAAAGTAGCTGCAAGTGACTGCTGCTTTGGGGCTGCTTTAGGTTCCCTGGGCCACTTTGTGACTTTTCAGTCACCATAAATATTGAGCCTCTTTAAGGTTGACTCGAAAGTGAATGAGAATACCAAATATATTAATAGATTTCTCGATAATAGTTTACTGCCTCTTTTTCAACTAAAGAGCTGTGCTATTTAGCTGATGCACACAGACAGTTCGTTCTCTTTCTTACATAAAGTTACCTTAATTCAGCATCTAGTTTTGTCTCTTCCTGTAAGAAAATAAAACTTATGCTATGTTGGCTTTTGTGTTTCCTTGAGTCAAGAAAACAGTGCTGCTTAAACAAATAAGAAAGCACATTTTTTAATGAACTACATTGCTCTTTGCATCTGATGCATCCTAAACCAGGACACAAAATCTCAAATGGCAAGCAGCAGGGTTTTTCTAATCATGCTACAGTTTGTGTGTGCAATTGTATGTATATGGATACACACACACACAAACATGCATTTTATTTCTATAAAGGGAGTGCAGTTGTAAACTATAACATCAAACATCGAATCTTGAATAATTACTCATTCCAGAGGATTTGGTAGCTGTAAAAATACTTTTCTTTCCTTCCTTGTCATGGATTACATTTCCTTCATACATTATTAATGAAGTTAAACTACTAGTAACATGCCAAATGTGCTGCATAGGAGATTTGTGCCTAATCCAGCACAAAACAGGCCCAGGCACATAATGATAGAAAAAAGAACAAATGTCAACAGTTTCACACTGGGACTAGATTAAGCAGACCATACTTACTGATTCCTTACACAGGGATTAGCTCACTTTTAGTGCTATGAGAAGACAGGCCACACTTCCCCTACGTTATTAACACAGACCTGCACCTGAAAAAGGAAAAAAAATACACCAGAGTTCCAGAATCTGTTTCCAGACAGACACACACAATGTTGTTTATTAAACATGACAAATGCATTTAGATAATGGACAAAAAGAACACTGACAGTAAACATACATCAAAAATATAATCTTATTGCTTTAGACCTCACCCTAACTTCCAACAGAATTCGGAGACAGCCCTTAAGAGGATAATGCTGAGAGACTCCAGCTGAATTGCTTTTAAAATAACCATTATCTATGGGGTTTACCTTCCCACCATGGAAAACCCCCTTTGGCTTAGGATCCAAATCATGCCAACAAGCATAAGGCCAACAAGTGTTACCTTTATAGTTTAAGTGCTCACAGAGATAAACAAAGCTACTCACTCACACATGGTTACAGAACTACATGTTTAGTGCAAAACTGCTTTTCAAGTAACACACAAATGGACTAGAGTTTGCTTATTATTTTTTACATCCCGTTGATGAGTTCTGTTCACTAACTCCTGATGGCAGGTACAGCTGGCTGCTCAGGCTGCACGCTTAGCACCACGGTCCCACGGCACGGGAGGCACTGCTTGAAGATGCCTCCCAACACACCGGGAGTACTGCAGTCAAGACACGGACCGCAGGGCTGGGAAGGACTTGCGGTTCCAGTAAGGAATGTTGAAGGGAAAAGGGAAGAAAATGCCCGCAGCACCCACTCAGGAAAGATGATGGGGACTCTCCGCGCAGGGCAGGAGCACCTATGAGCACTCTGTGTGTTATCCCTGGGCAGCCCTTCCAGCGCGGCAGCCCTAGAGCCCCTTGCTTGCGCAGAGCACGCCAAGGCGCCCGGCTCTGCCTGGCCGCCCTACCGCAGCTCCCCAAGCATTCAGTGCTGAAGGGGGGGCCACGAGGAAAGTACTAGCAGCAACCAAGGCTTTCCACAGCCTATGGACACTAATGCAGCCCTCTTCCCAAGCAGTCGAGTCCACAAAGCTCCGTTCTGGCCCGCAGGCGGCACCAAGGCGGTTGAAGGGGCTGGCCAGCCGCAGGGCACTCCCTAGCAGAAAGGCCCTCTGCCTTGCAATCTCACTGAACTCCTTACCGCAGTCTGAAGATGACATTGAAAAATAAAATTTAAGTTCAAGTCCATGCGACTTTTCTGGCACACTAGCAGTTGCTTAAATATTGATTTTCGATCTCATGAAATGTGCTAAGCATGAAATGTCTGGCTTCAAAGTAATATCACACCATGAACTGCATGCTCAGTTTCAGCAAATTCTCATTCATAATTGCAGCTTATGCTTTACCCAGTTTCAAAGTAGTTACCAAGTCAGAGAGCAGTCATTACATTTCATTCAGTAAAAGAGCACATCCCAAATGAGGTGTCTTTAAAGAGAAGAAACAGGACAACTTGCACTGACAACATTTACCCTTTGTACTATGCAAAGCTCTCCTGATTCATCACCTATTCATCTGCTGCAGCCGCATCACTGGCCAACATCTGTTTGCGTCTTAAATCATAGCCTCACTGTGAACTCTCTGCCTGCGAAAGCGCAGGGCCCACTCCTGCAGCAGGGTCTACACGGGAGAGCTCTAAGGACTGCTAGAGAATTACGCTTTTGCTCTATGGCACATACTCTACATAGCAGGGTAGGTTTTTTCCTTTTATTTTATTTTTGCTTGTTACAGCATTTCTTCCAATTTGTTAAAAAATAATTGTTTGCTTTGAACACTTCAGGTCAGAAAGTATTCTAATCCACACAAAGAAAGCTTTGGTTATTACCTCATTCTGGAGGCAACCAGCCTAAGTCCAGACAAGAGGCCTTATTTCTGAGCCCCAGGTTTCCTCCACACACCTAGGCCTGCTCCAGGTATCAAAGCCCAGCCCTGGAAGCAGATCTCAGTCATCAACAGTGTGTCAGTCACCAGCTGTAGGATGCAAGGTAAGCAAAACAAGGCTCAGCTGCTAACACGGAAGACAAGCCACATGGCCAGTTACTGGAAAATACGGGTTGAGTGAAATCAGGGACGTAATGAACAATGGTACCTTGTGTATTTTGTAGGAATTTCATCTCCATTCAGGAGCTCAGCCTTTTATCCTGGCACAAGGGCCACATATAGGGTTTTAAACAACTTGCAAGCTTTATTTTATGTACATATCTATTTATAGACCCAAGTGCAAAATTATTTTCCCAAGAAGCACTAGAATGAACACATATTTCTGAACCAAAGTGCTGAATACTAATCAATCCCACGGGGTCCCTGAGGACTGGACATTCGTGTCTCAGAGCTGATGTCTTGACACAGAAGAGTTTGTTGGGAAGCCTCTTATAGCACCAGGTATTGATGCTCCTCCAGACATTAGAGGAAAAACCACCCTGGTTCCCTCTATTTCCTACGGAGGGAGAGCGGCACCAATGCACTTTCCCAAGTGCCAAAATGGGCTACTCTGTGCTCATTGCTGCAGGGAGAGCCGTGCTGGGGAAAGGCTCCTTCCCAGCAGGAATGCTCGCCTTGTTAAACGATGGGCTAGAAGTCCCACGAGCCCCGCAGCAGAGCCGCGGCTTCACTCGCGCTGCAGGTAACGTTTCCACATCAAAACGAGACAGCCCGCCAGAGGCTTCCAACAAAAGCACATCTATTTGTTACCTTCTGCTTTATGTTATACACGGCACAATAAATTAAGCTGGTGAATGTTTTACAAGCACGATGTTAGTATTCAGCAAGAGATATTTCTCCATTAGAAAATCCTGATACTTAAAATGGATTCAAAGGGACTAATAAATTGGTCCAGTAGGTGTTAATCAATAGTATAAATGAATAACCAATGAAAAACTGTCACTGGTATGCCAAAGGGGAAATCATCCAAGAATGAAATCGGTGCGATAATACAAGTGCATTGTATCCTTCAACAAATATATGTAAAGCATACTGGATAGGCATCAATTCCCTGTACAAAGGCACATTCCTTCTGGACTGCCTCAAAATACCTAATTTCATAAGGTGTTTATATAGGATTTTTTTTTCCTCATTTTAATCACTAGTAAGTTGAATGTGAGGATGCACACATGTTGTGGTTGTATACTGGATGTTTTGCTTAAATTTTATATTTGCTCTTTTTAATTATTCCTGCAGACAGCTTTTTACCAGAGCTTGAACCCTCGAGAAAAATCCCCGGAGAATTACATGGAAAAAAAACTGGCATTCCCTCTTATTTGCCTATTGAAAACACACACAATGACAGATTGTCAGGATGGGCAAAGCCTCTCCTGTTTTAACATCTAAAACATCTGTCCAAGATCCTCAGACAGTCTCCGTGCATTTGCAAATCTATGACTTCAATCAGTTTAATAATGTCCATTTTTATTCTCTGCAGCTTGCTGCACTGCCCATGGCTTCTGCAAGAGATTGACCTGCTGGGTTTTGCCACTCAAAATTCCCTCTCAGGTATGAGCTACTGCTCTCCTGAGTTCATGACCCTTTGGCCGACTACTTTGGGATTCCTGGTAAACACTCACAGAACACCTGGGACAAATTTTTGTTATCTCTGAAATTAAACCAGGCCCCAAATCTGTATCTAAAAATGCTTTAAGTCCCTAGAATTACTTCCTCTGGCTGTAAGGGCAAGTTGGACAAGATTCTTCATTCTCTAAAGGGGAGGAAACCAATGGACCAACACCTTCTAGGATCCTGTGTTGTCTTTCTATTGTTTTAGTTTTCTCCTTCACCAGGGAGAACTCATTAGTTCACTTGGTCATTCACTCCTGCCACCTTTTGCCTGACACTGCTGAAGGAGCAGGTCTGGTCTCAGGACGGGCAGTGAGCGTCGGCACTGTGCTCCAAAGCAAGGCAGGCCAAAACGCCCAGGGGGACAGGCTGAATTTTGTGCGTATTCATCACCAGGAGGTTGGGGGCACTCTAGTACAGAAGGGGAGGAAACGCGAGGTGCAGGCACTAAGCAGGAGCAGGAGCCAAGGGATGGGGGTGCTGCGCTGTGAGGCCCAGGCCTGACGCCACCTCTAGAGGGTCCAGAGGAGCCTGCAGCCCCTCAGAGGAAGGGGAGGAAGAAGTGCACGGCGACACCATCACCACGATAGATCTGTAGGAACTCTATAGGAAGGGGCAGTGAGATGGTGATGATAATTATACTACTCCTTTTACTAATTCAGAACCTGAGGCTTTGCACTGAAAAAGCTACTTTTCTGGAAAGCTACATATTTTAGTAAATTCAGCATTGCTCAAGAGCAAATATGGTTCAAATACAGAGCGTGAAAAGTAATTTAAACAGATTAAGTGACAAAGGGTGGCCTCACCTGTGTTTGAAGCTGTCTCCACAGGTCTCCTCCCTTTAGGCAGCTTTGCTAAATTTAAGAAAATTGGACAGTGTGAATTCTCCCACTTGTCACCAACACACCCTTTGAGGCTTTTCATTTTTAGACCAGGTGATCATGAGCACATGCATATCCACATTTTAAAGACAAGAAAATAAAAACTAAATTCTGTAGACATTACTTTGCCTGTAACATCTAGAATTGCTTTGCTAGTGTTTCTCCCTTTTAACTTTTCAGAGTAACTATTACATGTGATACAAATCCCTATCTACACACCTGTGACAAGTGCCAGGCGAGGCCCCTGCAGAGGTGGTGGACGTACACCTCTTCATTCACTACCTGCTGTGGCAGCTCTGCCTTTGGGATCTGACAACTCCTTCGCCTCGTACTGCCCCACTACTCTCTAAAGTCCCTTTCCTCTGGAGCAGGCAGGTGTAACAGACCACTTCCAACCAGGAAGCTTGGAATAAACAAGAGAAAGGCAGTCTATGCTGTATGTTTGAACTATAGATGTTAACGGTGTTGACGCAAATCCTCTCCTCCATTATCCTGGCACTTTGGCATCCATCATTCCCACTTATCCTCACCACATCTCCAATTATACGGCAACATCTCTGCTGCAGAGAGCTCGACCCTAAGTCTAAGCTGTCCTGCTAGCGAGCCTGCAAACAGGACAGACACGCAGCAGCAGCAGCTTCCCATCGCATTCCCGTTTGCTTTCCGGGACAGCTCCCGCACACAGGGCGCTCACCTCCCCGCTCGCGGCCGGGGGCCTGTGCGGCCGCTGCGGCGCTGGAGCACAAGCGGCTGCGCGGGGAGGGCAGCCGCACCGCGCACAAGCCCCAGCCTCCTCGGGGGTGCGCGGGCCCACCCGCTGCCAACACGGTGCCGGCCAAGGCTGGAGCCGGCCTCGGGGCTGCTTGGCACCAGCAGGGAGCTACGCCGAGTGCCTGCCCTTCTCCTCTTTCTCCTCCAGCGAAGTCTTGATGAGCAACGTGGAGTACGGTTTGTCAGCAACACCACGTTAATCTGGCTGTAGAAAGCTCCTCTCAGTCCCATCACATGCCATGTTGAAGCTCCCATATCAACAGCTATTTTAATTAAAATGTTGACTCACATCTCTAAGTATATGGTTATAAACAAGAATCTCAGTGCACTAAAGAATAGCTCAAATGGTTCCAATTCACACATGTTTCCACAAGACTAATGCATATTAACCTGCTGCTGGTAAGTACTACCTATATGCATGCCCTGCCTTTACTGAAGTTTTGTTAGTTCTTAATACAACTCCTTTACCCTTACCCTGAAACACCACACTCAAATCGAGGCACACAACAAACACGCTGATTATTTTCTTCAGACAAAAGCCTTAGATTGAGCTCACACTGACACTAACATTGACATTCAAGTTGGATGACATTCTCAGCTATTCAGCTACCATGACAAAACAAAATCCAATAATAGCTTTTTCAATATCAATTTTTATAAACATTCACCACAAAATTCTTCTTCCCTCCAAAAAGGGTATGTATACTCCTTTTTGCAAACTTTTCCCTCTAACTATCCTTCAAACCAAATTATTTTCCTCAACCACATACAATATCTAGAGAAATCTGCAGTAGTGAATTTGATTAGTGTCAATTTTTGGCATTCCTCAAAACCACTAGGACTTCAGAGACTTGTGCTTGCTCAAAAACGTTTTCATCTGTTGATAGAAAATGTATCATAACATTCTGGTTTGCAAAATGATTTCCTGCACTTATTCTGACATGCCTAAGAGTAAGTGACAAGAAATCATCAGTTTGTATCATTCAGGAAATGAAACAATTCTCAGTTAGAGCAAGGCAGTCTCCCGAGCACCTCCAGGACAGCTGCTCCCTAGCATCCCCATTACTCACTAGCTGAGGCTCTGCTCGATGAATAACACACCATGAACTAAAACATCTGCACAGTTCAAAACAAATCCTTTTCTGGATCCTCTTATAAATAGGATTCATGTTCTGGTTTTAAGGAAGGAAAGGTAGATGCAACATCCCTGCTTCCACTTTTCCTGCCAGGCCTTTGCTAGGTTGCTAGAGGAAGCAATGCACCTGCACAGTTCAAGGCGTGCTCCACTCTGCCCGTACTTAAGCCTACATGGTTAAGGGGATTATCTGCAGGGGCTGTACGCACAGAGGCTCCGAACACTCACACAGCTCACTGCAATCTCAGTCTTGCTTCTTGCAGCTTCACAAGCCACCGCTCTGGCTTTTCTTGACACTAGTTGTTTGGATTTCATCTTCACCTGACCTGTAATTTTTCTTAAATAGCTCCACCCTTGAAAATCAAGAACGCAGAGCAAAAGCAAGCATGAAGAGATTAAGCTTACTGCATCAAAACGCTCATTACCGATGTCCTTACAAGAGCAGGTAAAGAGGCGGCACCTCCTAGTGAGGTGGTAGGTAGATGCCGTTTTGCTTACACTCCACGTAAAGACGCAGTTCCTCGACCTCTTGCAAGTGCCCAGGCTGCTCGTCGCTCCCGCTCGAAGCTCCATTTCACAGCAGCAGGCAGCTCGCAGCTCTGCAGACCCATCCTGCTCACCCCACTGTGGCTCCCAATTTGGCCAATGATTATTTGTCTGCAAGATTAACAGCCATGCCTGCCTTCTCACTAGATTGTGTTATAATTATAATATTTTGCTAAATTCATCTATGGTTCAACTCACATTTAAGTATTGAGTTAATGAGTTTTCCTCAGATATACATATATATATATATATATACACACACACACACGCGCGCGCACCTCAACAGCCTTTCTAAACCATAGAAAACCACTGTGACCCACGACTCAGTAACCTTAATAATTGATTTGTTTTTGAAGCCATCTACATCATCACAATATTAGAACATTCACAACACAGAGGAGCAACATTCATTCCTACACTCTTCTTCTGCAGGAGCTTCTGGAGATGGTGTTTAAAAAAAAAAAAAAGTAGACATGGACAGAGATCCTTGCAGAATTACCCAGGATTTTTACTACCTTCGCCTTACACTGTCCAATCAGCCTTGCAGAGGAGAGCTAGGTGCATGCAATGGCACTGGTTAATTATATTAGTGGTAAAAGTACGTCTGAAAATCCATCCCAAACACCTCCACGCAGCCCACAGTGTTGGGTCCTGCTCGAGCTGTCCTTTCTTACTTACGCTCTCCAAGGCTGCAGTCCAGTGAGACACTCAGCTGCTCCAACCACGCTACACCGCTCACATCAGAGGTCTGTCACAGACAAGTTCTCTATTCCCCATCATTAGCAGCAAGCAAACAAGAACATTTTACTACCTTTCATACAAAAAGACAGTTCGCATTGCTGAAGAACCGGATTGCCACTCAGGAACAGCAGGCAAGACACTAATTGAGGACAAACTTGGAAAAGAAACCTACAAAAGCAGTTTTGTTTTTTTTTTTTAAAGCTGCTCTGCGTGAGAGGAGGTGGTCGCTATAAGACACCAACGCAATATAAAAGGGACCCCTAAAGGCCAGTATGACACTGTGCCAGTGAGGGGCCAGGGGAGCGCGCAGCTCCGACAGCTGGTGGAGCAGCCACGGGAATCGCGCACAACCCCACGCGGCCGCGCGAGTTCCACACGGCCTCCGCGCTGCCCGCGGCCCCTCACGGCAGCCCCTGCGGCTTAGGGACACCCAGCGCCTCGGCTGGGCCCTCCTCGTGCGCGAGGCAGGGCCCAAAGCAAAGCTCCTGTTTTACAAAACTGACCCAGCTCTGCAACGCCTTCCACCTCCAACGCCAAGAATCCAGGTTTCAGTATTCCATATACTTAAAGATATTTTAAAATATATAGTTTTTGACAACCATATGCAAGCAAAAAAAGCACTTTAATAGTGTTGTTGGATATTGGAATGCAAATCCCCACGCTCCTTACCTTATGAAGTCTTTATGCATGCATAAAATATAGTTCAACATTAAGTCTTTTCTGGAAAATGGGGGACAAATCCCAGTGCAATCTTCATACAAAGTTCTTTCAGATGCCTAATGCCTGTAAAATTATAGCTGTGCCTGGTCCTAAACTTAAAAGTCTTTCAACATTGCCATTATGAACCTAGTTTTTTCAGGGGCTTACAATTTGACCATAAAAATGAGATTCAGGATGAATCTTGGCATAAGACTGCTCAGTCTGGAATATATGTGCAGGTTGTGCCCCAAGATAGGGAGAAGTATATTTTCATCTGGGCAGAGGCCCTGTATTTCTCTTTAGAGACCGCTATTCATATTCAAAAATTCTTATTTGTACCATTCACATACAAAGAAGCAACTTTGTAAGAACAGCAGTCAAGTTGCCTTTCCAACTACCGGCACAAAACATCCACACTGGGCAAATGAAGACCAAAAGCCCATCCTTGGTACAGCAGCACAGTGAGTGCTCTCAAAGGCTCAGACATTAAAAACACAACTGAAAATGGGCACTTTGGGGAAAAAAACCGAAATGCATTCCCAAAAGAGATTTTCCTGATCTACAATATTATTTTAAGGGGGGAATTAAGCCATTCAAATATTGTACTAAATTCCCAGAACTATTCTTTTCTAAACCTGACATGGAAAAGGAGCAAGAGGACAGGCCACCCTGGCAAGGCCTTCCTGCTGATCTTGGGCAAAGGAATAAGGTAAACTGAGAAGCCGGATCCAATCCTAAAAACTCTCCTCAACAACACGAGCCTCCGGCAGGAGCAAAGGGACAGGCTGGCTGGTTATTTTCGCCATGCGCACGTGCGCTGCTGCCTGCAGCCCCCAGCTGCTCAGCTGGGCAGCGGGAGCACGGCCCGCGCGGGCCAGCGGCGTTAGGCAGGGAGGATCTAAGCAGCGACGTCGGGGTTCGGATTTCAAGCAGAGCACAGCAGCGCCCGGCGGCACCGAGCCCCAGCGCACGGCGCAGCTCCGCTCGCCCTGCCCTCGGCCGCCAGCCTGCGAGGCAGCAGAGCGCCCCGCCACACGGCACCCCCACGGCACGGCACCCCAATCGAGCAGCAACCGGCGCTGCCGCGTGCTCCGCGAGGCCGTGCGGGTAAGCAGGGCGTCCCCACACAGCCATCCCCAGCTCCGCTGCAAGTCCAGCAGGGAGGAACCTCCCAAGACTAGCCCAATGGGGGAACAAAGGGCCCTCCCCACCGCCACACGGGTTTAACTGGGGACACAAGAGCACCAAGAGAAGTGGTGCCAGGAGCCACTGCAAACTCAGCCACGCGACCTGCCTGCAGCAACTGCGCAGGCAGCCAGTCACACTGAAATCAACGGGAGGCCGGGAGGAGGAGGGATGGGGCAGCTCAGCTCTTTAGTGCTCTTTAACTTCTGCCAGGTTTGAATGTCCACTGAAAACATCTATCTTCCCCTTTCCCAGCAAGGATTCCTGTTATTCCTGTGGGTTTTGCTGAGGAGAAGAGCAGAAGAAAGAGGTCCTGCCAAGAGGATTCCTGATCACAGGTTGTGCATCAAACAAGTCACAAGCAAAATTTTCCTTTCTGGCTCGGGCTGTCCCTTGGAGGGCCGCTTTCCAGCTCTCACCGAGCAGGGACACATAACCCTCTGGTGTCTGATGGGAAGCCTCAGTAACCTGCTATATATCTTACAAATGACACATTCAGGCTATCACCTGTGTAGGTTACACTTGAATTCATTATTTTCTATGAAGAGCCCATACTACTGCTATGCACGAGTCTGTTGTAACAGATCTGAATGCCTGAAGAACGTGCTGTGACTGTGGCCAGTTGGACACGGCCAAGTGCGAAGGGAGATTTCTGTGCCTGAAACCTTCTGCTTGTCCTTCTTTCTCCTTTAAGTCAGCTGCCTGGCAGGCAGGGAAGTTACATTTTACAAGGAGAGGTAACATGCCCTTGCTGTTTTATTTTGGAAGCAGTGGCGAGTTTGCACCACATTAAAGGTCATTTAAAAGCCAATAAAGGTTTCATAACAAGTGTGTTCCGAGGCCACAGTGGTCTAATAAGTTAAAAGTGAAGAGCTACCAAATACACTTAAGCAACCTGGTTTAACCTGCATTTATAACACGGGAAGCATTAGGAACAGAAATTACATGGTAATACAGGGATCCCCAGCCAGGATGTAGATGCTACCATGCTGGGTAATGCACATAATGAGAGCCATGATCTCAACAGTACAATCTATATATGTTCTTTTTTCCCCACACATTATGTAAGGTATTTATTAATATTGTTCTCTAATTTTTTTTAGATTTTGCAAGGAAAGTGCCAAATAGTTCCCACGTTCACACAGCAAAAAAATAATCTCCCGGATCCTTCCCCCCAGGACCCTGTGCAAAAGCGCTCGCTCTTCCCCAGGCTCACGGACACGCTGTGTCCCTGCACCGACACAGCTAATCGCCCCCGTGTGAGGTGTCAGCGCCAACAGCTCAGCTCCTCACGCTGCTTCAGCACTTCTGCGGAGCCCAGCACCCCTGCGGGGTCGGGACGTCCCTCCCACACGGAGCAGCACAAAATGTCCGAGCGCTACAGACAAGAATTACGACCCTGGTCTTCCCCGAGAGCAGCACAGAGCTGCGCATTGGAGCACTACTGTAAGGGGACAGAAAAACAGAAAGAGAAGGTGGAAGAGAAAGAAAAAACAAAATACACAAACTCAGTTTTAAAAGGAGCACAATCCTAAACTTTCCCTGGAACGGACCAAGGCACAAAACCAAGAGCTGCTTAACAAAAACCACCCCACATGCAGCCAAGCCCAGATCCTACGCAGCAGCTCAGGAACAGGAACACAGCCCCAGAACAAGGTTCAGTTCCTGGAGCTGCTGCTGGCCAGGCCACAGGTACAGCCAGGTCTAACTAGCAGGTCCTGCCTCCTTTGCATTTCTCTTGAATATTTGAATTTTAAAGGTGTAGGAATCTTTCTTGAAGGGAAAAATAAGTCTGCCTTGCTACTGCAAACAGGCAAACCATCTCTCAGTCTCTACTCTTCTTGAAAAGCATCCTCCACACACCTACCGCTTTACTGACAGCTAATCTATATTCAATTTACAATACTTTTTTAGGCCAACATCAGCACAGCACTTCCCAGGCTCTGCACAGGAGCAGCTCAGGAGCCCAGTGAACGGGTCAGGCATTAAACCTTTCGCTGGCACCACCACAGGCCGGGACCATGCTCACGTCTGCAGGGCCTGACCGCGGGTGGACCACTCGGGCCAAAGGGCACAGCCGCTCCTGGGAAGCTGCATCCTGAAATCCCAGCAGGAGCATCAGAGAGCCAAGGGAGGAGGCATCAAAAGAGAAAAGCAAAACACAGAGAGAAGAGCATGGAGTCCAAAGAGGACAATATATATATATATTATTTACCAGGGAGAAGTGGTGCCCTTGGGACACTCAGTACATGGGTTGCAGAGCTCTGTAGCGAAGCCCAAACTCAGGAGTCATGCGAGCCAAGGCCAGCCAGGAAGGGCCTGCTAAAAAAGCAATAATAATAAACACCCCTCCCACACAGTGAAAGCATTTAACATCTTCACTTAAGCCTTTTTTTCCAATATTTTCTCCTTGATACTATGCTGCTACAGTGACAACTACTTTTAGAATTACAGTTTGCGTGGTTTTTTTTGGTGAGCAAACGTCAGTCACTTTCTGGTTAGAAGTGCCCTATCCAAAGTTTTCAGAACATTAATAGTTTCCTTTTCACAATCTATACAGTCCCTACCTGCTACCCAAACTGCTGCTCGATGGCAGCGTCGGACACAACTGGATTTTATATAACATTCAGAAAGCTCGAGAGCAACTAATAAAGGCCGATGCTCAGCTTCCCATGCAAGTCTACGAGTCTTCCCAATATTACTATCTCAACTAATTTGTTTTTAAGGTACTCACTAAAATGAGAGAAAAAAAGAAAAAAATAAAGATGTTTACTTGCTTCTTACACTTTAGGCAAAACTAGAGCATTCCAGGAGGCATTCATCTTTACCTAAAAGCAGCAGTTTACTAGAAAGGGATTTTAATACAGTCAATACACTTCACAGGCCTGTGTCAACCAGGGCCTGGTATATACAGCTCTTACAAACAAACAAAAGAACTACCTGAAGTAAACCCAGTTAGGAAGGACTGCACAGGTACAAGAGGGTAACCTGCCACTTGCAACAGTTTGGCCACACTCCATTTCAACGCACTGTAGTTTCCAATGAGAACAAATCAAAACTCAAAACCAAAAATATTTTTCAAGAAAAGCCACAATATTTTCTTTTAATGCTCCCTGTGTTCTTGACTGCAAAGTCTCTTCAGGCCAAAAGGCAGACTAGGCAAACCACAAGAGTAAGCTGTAAAGACAGCCCCAAGCATCCCAGATTAAAGGAGGTGCACTTCCTTTGGGTGTAATTGAGCTGGAATAGGGGATATCCTCATTTCATGTTCAGTCACTGCCTCCCTCCATTAGTCTATGCTGCAAAGCATTTTCTCATTCAGGGACATTAACACGTTTTAAGCAGATGTATCATCAAATGCATTACATGCCAATCTGTTTATCATTAAAATGAAAAATCAATATGTCTGATTCATGCGTAAACAGAAGTTGAGTGTTCGAGCTGTCATTGAAGATGACATATAATTATAGAATATGATTTGTACTTGGCAAATCACTATTTCCTGAAAAGGGCAACAGACGGTAGCAACCAACTCTTCACAGGATAGTGCCACTTACGGCCAGTGTGTTAGGGAGCAAAGAGATACCTGTGTAGCCAAACAGAGCAATAGGGAACCACTGTTAAATTTAATCACTATGTATGTTCAGCCGATCAGAGAACATGTAGCTTTATGTTACTGGGCTGAGTCCAGATTTTTATTTAAAACAGGAAAACTGAAAATAAGAACTTCAAAAAAATACTACAGGGTTTCTGTTCTGGACCATTAATTTTTCAGTCAAATCAAACTCTCATTTAATTGAATCCTGATGCTAGAACTTGGATTCTACATGAAAAACTTGAAACTAAAGCACACAATAATTTGTTATGTCGAGCTATTCATCCCAATATGTCAAGCAAAAATAAGACAAACTCAAAACAAAGTTAGCCTACTTTCCGTGATGACACGGAATTAATAACAAAAGGAAACAAACCTTCATGCTGGCCAAGAAACTAAGCCATTAACTACCATTTCTTTCCAGCTGATGCTTACTTTAAAAATACACACTTGCAAAATGACAGAGAATACTAAGTAGGAATGCAACAGCTATAGATGCGAGTTATAAAATCTGCATGAGAAATCAAGGGCTTGCAAAGGCAACAAGCCATTTCAGGCAGCCTGTTTGAGGCAGTGCAAAAAGCTCGGCTTTCAGGAGAAGCAGAGGAAAAGTCCTGAAGGAGAAAGCCACCTTTGAAAGTGTGGCAAATCAAATATTTAAACGTCTCGGGGAGAGGGGAGGGCCCGTTTCACTTGACCGACACACTCCAAATTTGATACCTATCAGGGAGTTCCGCTTCAGACATCAGGACTCCCTTTTCCCCTGTTGTGAACCCTGACTTGGAGAGGCCCCTAACCTCCCATTTCTGTTTTCAGGCACATGTGCCTCCCCCTTGCCTCGCAGGATGCTGCTCTGCCCCACGGTCAAGCTGGGGACACCCGCACCACTGGGTCCAGGGGAGAGGAGAGCGCTGCATGCGCATGGCAAGGGAGTCTGTCACCTGCCTGGAGCCTCCTTGGGCGCACAGACACCAAAACGCTCTGTGGATCTGCTACCTCCAGCCAGGCAGCTCCCAGCATCCCGGTCCCTCCGAACTGGCGATGGCTCCTGCTCAGATATGAGGCAAAGCCGTGACCTGTCAGAAAGGATCCCATGCTCTGACACCACCAGAGCAGCAGCAGCTCCCAAGTCAAGTACGTGAGCACCAAACCTGAAAACATATCCTCTTCCTAAAGGTGCTTGTTTACGCTGAGGCAAAAGGAAAGTGGATGCAGAACCAGTATCCTAAATAAGATCTCATGTTCTGATCCATATTGCTTTTGTTCTTCCCCAGTTAAAGAGTTTACTGCTGCAGTCCATCAAATGTATATATTTCTACTTTGGAAAGGGAAGAAAAGATTTCTTTAGCACTTTCACATGCAATGATTAGCTTGGATTACAAAGTAAAAGCAACAAGGCTAAACTTATCACCTTACTAGAGAGAATGAATTTTATAACTGCCCTCCAAGGGATCTTAATTTTACTGATGCTAATAAGAGCACTTAAAGAAGCTACATCTACAGCTTGATCACCAGCTTCATTGCCAGAAGTTAAGGCAAGTAAGCACTTATTTTGACACTTCCCAATGCATTATCCTTACATCATTCTTTCCAATTGTGTCAAGCTGTTTGTAGTGTTTGTAGGACTAAAAAAAATACACTTTAGTTATCTGTATTACAGGTGCTTTCAACAAATCGGCATCAAAGAGGGAGCAGCCTCCAGCTCCCCCATCGATATTCCACACTGCACTTTAAGCAAAGTGATTTTCAAACAGTGCATGCTGAACAGGCACCATCAGTTCCTTCGATTCAGCAAGAATACACGGACTCGCTTTACTCTCAGGAACATTTGTAAAGTATTTGGAGTTGAACCTATAGCATAACAACTTTATAATAAATATAATAAAACAGCTCCACAACTTAGAATTGAGCTTTAGCTGAGATCTTTTAAATGCTACCCAGGTATTACAACCTTAAAATTTCCTAATACCCCCAAATGGAGATTTACTTTGCCGAGAAACAATAAGTAAAACTAGAACCGTCTGCCATTTAAGAGGAGACCAGCAAAGAGTTTGCCACACGTAAAACAGGGATATAATAAGAAAGGATAAAGCAGTCAAATTTATTTGGCTGCTCCCTTGGTTATAAGTTTGCCTGTGTATTTCTGCAAAGCATCAGCACAAGTAAATCAGGAAGGACACACACTGGATGCAGGCAGTGCAGGATCAGGGACACTAATACTAAAGACAGAAAGGAGAGGGGAGAAAAAGCAAGGTATATTTTGCCTTCCTTTCTTGTATCAGAGCTCAGGAAAAATGAAGGGCTGCTGTACCAGAGAGCAGAGACAAGAACACTCTTAAAACCCTGGTGTCACCTTCTCAAAAGCTTCATGCCCATGAGACCATGTCCAGTAGGGTCACAAAGCAGGAAACTCAGTGCCTCGGGCATATGCAGAAATGGCCAATGCTAGGGCTAAGGCAGGCCCTGGCGCTATATAAAAGCAGGAGTTGTAACCACCATATAAATAGCATTAGCTAAGAACAACCCACAGATTTACACCTACCACACTACCCACAGGTAAAATTCACTTCAGTGAGTATTAACACAGTTCTTCACAAATTCCATTTTGCAGTCTTTGCTAGCCAGAAGAATCAGTCGGCAGCCCACCAGCAAGGACCCTCTGGTCTCCTCAGGCTTGTGCAAGGCAACAACATGAACTAACTTGACCATTTACTCAACTAGGTCACCCTTGAAAGAGATGGGGTTGGACACCAGTACTATGGATTTCAGGTGTCCACAGCATCGAAAAGAAAAATTGAACACTGCGTTCTTGAATTAAGTTGCTTAAAGTCTTAAGTCCTGCTGTGGTTATGAGCTAAAAGCCTATCTCTGCCTCTTGCTAGGTTTTATTAAGAGACATGAACACCCACACATTACCTCAGTGGAAAATGAAGGACTGCCAACGGTTACCAAGTCCCTCAAAAACATCAGGAATAACAGCTTTGATAAAGTCACATATATAGCTCTGCACAGTCACATTCACCTTAGTAAAAGGAACAGACTTAACTAAAAAAAAAAATTATTCTGCAATATATTTTGGAGAGATAGAGCCTGTGAAAACCACTTGCTCTCAAGGGGAACAAACCCTCTACCCCCACATTTGCTCAGGGGCAGCAGCTCAAGGGCCAACACCTGCCCGGTGCCAGCAGGTGCTCAGAGCTTTGGAAACGGAGCTACCAGTGACTCCTGGGTGGGTTCTTTTCTGGTGCTCGCAGTTCCCTCCCAGTGCCTCACCACAACACCTTGATTTTTAGTTGCCTATTAACAATACTAAATTTAATCTGGAAAGTAGCACTTCTCTGTGTTGAAGAGATGGTTCAGAAAGAAAAAAAAAGAAAGAAAAAGAAAAAGAAAATTCAGCCTTTGATGAGCCAGCCACTTATTAGAAGAAGAAAAAGGCAACATACTTTTCCCACAATGTACAATAAGTGAAACACAAAGCCAGATCTCTTGAGCATCATCTTGGAAGCTTCAGCACAGCTTCGCTTTTTAAGCGACTCTAAACCATAGGAGGAGAGAGAGGAAGGTGTCTCATATTGGGGTGAGCTTTGCTCATCCCTCGGCAAATACATCTGGCTAAACCATGTCCCTCATATAGACTACAATAAACGTCCCTGGAAGGGGAATCCAATACGTGAGATCAACAGCCCAGCAAGCTGGTGCTGAGGAGTGAGAGCAGAGAAGGGGCCAGGCTCACGGTGCCAGCCCTGCAGCACGGCTCAGGCAAGAGCAGCTCCTACGCAGCCCTCCGGTGCATTCCTCCAGGCCACGCATGGAGCTCCTAGAATGCTCCAACATCCCCTCCTTTTGTATCATCGCATCCCTGGCAAACACGGGAGCACAAGGACTTGCTGCTTGTGCCGTGGCTCGGCAGGCAGGACAAGCGAGGCCGAGCGCTCCACGCTTCGCTGTGGCCGATTAGGAAGAGCCTAGCCGTGGGCCTGCTAAAGAAACAGCCCCTCGTTCAGAACAGAGCGGCCCCGAGTGCCCCTTTTGCTCCTCACCACAGGCCTGCCCAACCTCCCCATTCCCTACCTACCTCTTCCCAGGAAAACCTTAGCAGCAGGTGCAGCTCCTGCTTTTATAACATGGCAAATCTCTTCCCCTCACCCCCTTCTCTGTGAAGTGCCGGGAAGGAGCCCAGCTGTTCAGGATTTCATTACTGATTTCTTACGGAAGGCAAGGCCTGGAGAAGCCACAGCACACTCTAGCCTTTTCATGGCAGGAAAGGAGGAAGAACAGCCCCTTTTCACTGAAAAAAAAAAGGGAAAGCAGCTCAAGGCTTGTTCCTGCTCCCTTGCCTAGTTTTAAGAGAAACATCCTCTCCATGAGGTGCATCCTCCCCACGCTGTTCCTGAGCTCCTGCGGGCCCTCCTGCGCCCTGGGAGCGGCAGAGGGAGGCTTGGCGGAGGAGCCCTCGCTCCCGCCTTCCCACCTCTGGGCAACCACGGTGGCATCTGCTACCGAGCGCCCTCAGAGCAGATCTTATCGGGCCTCTTAAAAGGATTTTTTTCCCCAGCTAAGCAAAGTGGGAGTGCCCAGTGTCATCTACGTTCATGCCGTGTTTTATAGCTCGGATATCAGATTGCTCCTGCTGTACCCCAGTTTGTAAAGTTTACTTGAAGAGAACAAAAACAAAGCCAAAAAAAAAGTTATTTTTCTTTCACTGCTTATAGATCAAAAGGCTTTACATGCTGTACTTCCCACCACAAAGCAAATGTTTGTGCTACGTAAACTCCCAACAACTGAGATTATAATGAAAGCACTAACAGCTCCTTCTTATTGACCTACAGCTCACTTGTAATCACAGGTATGTTCAGTAGCTTTTAAAATAAAAGAAGACAGAAATAACTTCCTGACTGTTATTATTACACAACTCTCTCTGAAACTCCCAGCTTTAATTCAGGCTTCACTCATCATTTCATTTCATGGCAAGGTGCCTGCTGCGAAGTCGTCACGGCCTCTGTGGTCCCAGGGCTCTGAGGCAAAAAGGAAATAAGCTGGAGGCAAATGGCCTGCGTGAGAGCGTTTGCTCTCAGCGAGCAGGAGGGACAACGATACCCAGCGTGGGCGACAGCTGCCCAGTAGCAGGCAGAGAAGCAGAGATTGGGCCCAGAACCGTCTCCTTAGGTCCACAGCAGCTCTGCATGCCGAAGTAGGAGGTGGTCTGCTCCCCACAGGGCACCTGAGGAAACATTCTCTGAATGGCGCAATGCCGGGCACAGGAAAGCGGCAAGGCTCTTTCCCCCAGAAACGGTGGCTCAACCCTAGCCCTAGTAAACCCTAGCCAGCACGGGAAAAGACTTCAGAATAAGGCCAGCAGGCAGCGGATAGAAGAAGTGACTCCGTGTGGAAGGAGTTCAGTTGTCAGCTCAATGGCCACAGCTACAGCGAGTGCTCGCATAAACGCACGTTGCGCGACAATCCACGGGGCGACGCTGGTTACAGCTTGCAGCCCCAGCACGGCCTGCCTCACCGGAGAGCTGTTCTCCATGGCACGTTGTCCTCCTAGGGCTGCATCGGCACAGCAGTGTCCCTGGCAAGAGCCAGCAAGACATCTTATTCCTGCTCTTGATAGAGCTAGCTTGAGCGGCGAGCACATTGCTCTCCCGGGAAGGCAAGTCCCTGAGAGGAGGGGAGCTTGGAGGAGAAGCCTGCTCACGCCTTCTCCCGTTTTCCAGGCTTGTCTCCCAGGCTTTGCAGTCTGAAGAGCCTGATGTTTTTTCAGGTTTCCCCCAAAGAAGCACCTTTTATCTTTCCTCTTCCAGTCTGACCTCAAAGTCAGTCTGTCCTCTGCCTGCGGAAATGAAGACACTCCTATAGTGTACCCATAAACTTTTCATTTAGTGTGGAGTTTGTGTGTTTTTTTAACTTGAAGATCTCTCCAGCTCTACCCTGCCTTTTATTATACCCACATTCTGTTTCCAAACACTTTTTGATATGCTGTCCAAACATGCCCAGAAGTGCAGCTTTATGTGATTGTCCCAATGTCATCAAGAGCTGTTCTATCAAACCTACCACATTAAGCTTACCATAAATGTGAGTAACAGATCATATCATAAATTCCATCCGAATAAATATTTTTCTGAAAGCATTTAACATTTTCTGTGATAGGGGATGCCAGAACTGCTTCATATAAAAGTAGTAAAAGGGGAAAAAAAAGTAGCATGGCAGAATTCAACTGGTGAAGAAAATTTACCATTAAGTTTCCAAGTGCAACACTTTTTAAAAGCACTGTATAATAGGGAGCCAGCTCTTTGATATGGTATATTATAGTGAGTAAGAGAGTTTGGCGAAGCTCCCAGACAAGGAACAATCCACTGGATGCCACTCCATTTGCCCTCACACGAGCTATTTCCCCAACTGCTGCTTAATATTTTAACCTCTCCAAAGTGCTGTTGGAAGAGCTGGGCCAGGAGCCGGAGCGTCGCCGTTTGCTCTCCGCCATCTTCGCACTGCCAGCTTCAGAGACAGGTTACACACCGTGGCCCGAATTCTGCTCTCCCCTGTCAAGCAAACAGGACAGCTGCGGTTAGCAGAAAGCACAGAGAAAGGCAGGGATGATTCAGGCATTTGCCCCACAAAATATAACCCTCGGTACCATCCGGTTCCTTTGGAAAAAGCTCCCTCTCTCTGTTTTGGAGAATTTTTTGTTTTTTCTTTTTTGGCAATTCTTGTCAAATGAATCAGATTATTAATTTCAGTTAGCAGCAGGTCTTTCGCTTAATCCAATCCCACCAGCTATCCCAACTCCCCTGAAATCACGTTTGCAAATCACGGGGAGGCACGCGAGGTACCCGGACCATGATGCCTTCCGAATTGATTGAAGGCTTTAGGGATCATACACAGAGTAAAGAGCCTGTTGTCACAGTGACAAGAATTACTTGGCTGTCCAAATTAAACAGCCACGCTATTTTTAAGCTGCGTTTCCCCGCCCTTGGGTTTCAACAGATCCCTTTGCCGCAGACGCCTAGTTTTAATGCAGTTGAGCTTGTTTTACTCTTTTCCCCGTTTCCTGATCCTGGGCGGCCGCAGGGAGGGAGCAGCCCTTGCTCCGCAGGGCAAGGGAGTGCTCTTTCACCTCGGCCCCGAGAGGCTCTCGGAAAATCGCTTGCCCCATCTCCCGGGGTCCTGGGCCGGGCGGGCCGCGGGCGCCCACCGGTGCCTTTGGGGCAGGACACTTTTCCCCTGACATCTTCAGCGTGGGCTCCAGCTCCTCCTCCTCCTCCGCACGTCTCCGCGGCGCCTCCTGCGTGGCTCTCGCCCAGCCCACGGGTGAGGTTCCCAAACTTCATTTCCGCCATGGGCCAGGGCAGCTCACGGCCATGAGGCTTTCGGGCAGAATGGGAGGGCTGGCAGCCAGGTCGCACCTCAGCTAAAGCCGAGGGAGCCGGGGAAACGCAGCCTCTGGTCGCAGAGGGTCACCCCAGGAAGTCGCCCAGTGCTTCCCCGAGCGCTTTAAGCTTCCCGGGGCTGCAGGGCTCGGAGGCCATCACAGGGGCCAGATTTAATTGCTACCAAGGTTTTGCTTTTGGTACAATCAAAAAGGTTTCCATCTCTTAACCAACCAGCTCGTTTCAGAGAGCTGTGTTTTGCCACCTTTTACTTGGGCTCTTCACCTCTCCAGTGAAATACTGTGGCAAAAAGAAAAAAAAAAAAAAAAAAAAAAAAAAAAAGAAATGCATGTGGGGAGATAGAAAGATTTCTAGCCAGCTTCAACACACTCCTCACTGCTGAGGCCGTGCGTGCTGCCCCCATAAGCTGGTGATGCCTCAAGGACCTCCACCAGCAGGAGGGAGAAGCAGGGTGAAATCCACCTCAGTTGATGTCTCTTGGGCACTTCCATCTTTTCAGCTGCTGCAATATGTAGGTCCAGGAAGATACCAAAAAGCAGGAGCGTACCCACTGCAGACTACCACATCAAGTGGCCACGTAGCCATGCTGGGGAGCAGAGGCAAAGCCCAGCAGCGCACGCTTGGCTTGGCCGCTGCACTAAGCTCCTTCATGCCCACTTCATGCCCAGAGAACAAAACACCGTGAAGAGAGGCACTTCTGCAACAAAATCATAAGGGCAGGAGCACTGCGGGTCAGTCTGCCATTGCTTTTTCTCCCCCTTCTCCTTCGGGAACACTTGGAGGCCTCAGCAGAGACCCTGTTTGGACTCTTCAAACAGCACTTCATAGCCTGAGAGAGGGACTCGTCGCCAAGCAGGCAGGCGAGCTACCGGCGAAGCGGTGTCTTGACGAGCGTGGCAGAGGCTCCTGAAGAGGGTGAGGGCAAGCACTGTGAGTGCCTGGAGCACAAGGAATGGCTCCCTGCGCTGGCGGCGGCTGTGGCGCCTGCGCACGACACGGGAGCGGGAGCCCGGCTCGGCAGCGTGTACCTGCTTTCTGCGGGACCCGGCGTGCCCTGCAGCCCACGCCTGCGGCACTTGCCAGCAGCGCTTGTTGGACCAGGCATGGGTGAAAAAGAATCAGGATCTACACAGAGATCCCAGGTTCCTGTAAGGAAGGTGTTCAAAGTGATATAGAAATGCATTTAAAAAAAAATCCACACGACACCCATTCTAGTGTTTCTGTGCTAAACTGCCAACTGCCCCAAGTCTGAGTCCAGCTCCTGTCGGACAACAAGTGGTGATTTTGTTCCTTCTCCTTGGCTACAAAGTGACGGTGCCGAGCAGGAAGCCAAGCGACAGGACTGCAGCATCAGGCACGTGGAGAAGACAGACGTGGGAAGCGCACGGTGCGGGACAAGGGATGCGAGCGGGGCACGGGCTGAGGAGTCCTGTCACAAACGACTCCAGCCCTAAGAGGAGGCCTGGTTGTAGGCCCCCTAATCCTTACAGGTCTCACTGCCTTACACGCCACACCTCGAGGAGCTGAATATGCTCTCAGTAGTGAGTACAAGAATTGGGTGCAGCCAGACACGTTGTGGGTCGAGCGAGGAGGCCGACCCAAGGGGAAGAGAGGGGAGAGCAGCGAAGGAGCCATCCTGGTGGCAAGGGCAGGCGTGAGGGGAGGGCACAGGCAGGAGCAGCGCCTGCAGCACTAGCAGGAGTGAAGGGCAGCGAGACGCTCACCGGGCGCCGGCTGCGGCATGCTGCACACACGCAGAACCAGGGCGGCCGTGGCGGGGATTAATCCCCTGCTGCAGGTCCCCGACACCAAGATAAAGAGCAACCACCCACACGCTAGGGGGTAGGGAGAGGGAGAGAAAGAGGGAAAAAAGACGGAAAAGAGAAATAAAAAGAAAAAAAAAAAGGGGGAGAAGGCGGGGGTGGAAGAGAAGGAGGCAATGTCCATACCAGGATGGGTTTCTTTGTCATTAGGCAGCGGCAGCCTGCGCAGGAAGAGGAGGAATGTGCGTGTGTGCACACCATGTGGGACAAAGGCAGCGCCTTTCTCCTAGCCAAGAGCCTTGCTGTCATCTGCCAGCGGTGCATGGCCGCGTTCGAGCAGCCCCGGCACCTCTGGCCTCCTAGTGCCTCTGGTAATAGGGTTTTCGTGTTATTTCCTCAACTGAATTATGCTTTCGGCTGCCCTATTCTGACGCTATGCGGTGCGGGATGCTGCATCCCGCACGTGCTGCCCCCAGACATGGACACCGAGACCCGGCAGCGGTCGTGCGGGAGCGGGAGACAGAAGGGGGATTCTCGGGCTCAAAACGGTGAAGGAAAAAAAAAAAAAAAAAAAAAAAAGGAAAAAAAGTTCCCCACAAGCAAACTCTGTTGCTGTCAAAGATTCCCCCCTCCCGCCTCCCCTTTCTTGCCCCCCACCCTCGGTTTTATTTTCAAGGCAGCTGATGTGGTAATTAAGAGTTTGGTGAGAGCGCGGTCAGGTCACCTCGTTTCTCAGATCAGAGCCCCATCAGAAATTCTTTCAAGTGTCCTTCTGCGTCGCCAAAGATGACAACAGCAAATCAATAAGTGCTTGAAATGAAAGGGGCTGCTGGCTAGCCCCCGAGGCTACAGCTTTGCGCGCCGCCGGGCGGGTTTGGGTTTTTTTTTTTTGTTTTTAGTTTTTTTTTTTTTTTTTTTCCCTTTTTCTCTCTTT
>JAWLRI010000756.1:1403865-1517425 GCA_034781795.1 Crypturellus tataupa | reverse complement strand
TTCCTCCCTTGTATTCGATTTTTTTTTTCTTTTTTTTTTTTTCTTTTTTTTTTCTTTTTTTTTTTCGGGCATTTTCCCTTCTCTGCTGCCTCCACAGGGTGCAGACGGGGGGCCGCTGCCCGAGTCACGGGTCCATGCTCACCTCCAGCGCCGGGCCCGTGGAGCATTAATAGGCCAAGGAGCCCCGCGGTACTACATGTTCTACAGAGGGGGAAAACAAACGAACGAAAAAATAAGAAAAAAAACACCCACGCATCATCTTCACGGCCCTAGCGAAAGCCCCCGAAAAGCTGAGTTGTAAACGCCGAGATGCACTTCCCGGCGCCCCGGGGCCTCCCCGCTCCTCCCGCCCCAGGACCTGGAGGCCGCCGGCGGCCCCAGGTCTTCTCCGCCCGGCCGAGCCCGTTACACACGTCTCAAGGCGAAAAGGGGGAGTAAAGAGAAGGGGCCGTGAAGGCCCGTAAGGCTTGTGGAGCACAGGCAGCCCCTGGGAGCAGCTGCCAGGCCGGCGACAAGGTGGACGCGGGGCGAGCCCGGAGGCGGCACCACTGGGATCGGGGCCCCGAGAGGAATGTGGCCCTGAGTGTATGTCAAGAAGAGAGATTCATGCATGTCAGCGAGCTCCTACAGCACGCAGGAAGGCTCCCACTGCAGATTTGCTTCATATTTTTCCTCGGATTAGAGGAAAAAAGCACGAGTTTTTAGGGAGAAGGAATGCGATGCGGCGCCGCTCCGCGCCGCGCCGGTGAGTAGGCGCAGCCCATGGGAGCGCAGCAATCAACGGAGCCGAAAGCCCCCAGCAGGCTTTCTGCGGCGAGAAAGGGAAGGCGCTTGACGAGCCCCCGGGCTCTGGGTGGGCATGGGGAGATAGGGCAGCGCTCCCACAATCGCGAGGGTGGAGCGGAGCTCATCGCTGTCCGTGTGCTCGGCGCGCTGGTAGCGCCGCTGGCTCACCGGGGACTACTTCCGCGCTTGAAGTTACTCACAGGCTTGAGTGATTTGCTGGATTGTGGCCATATGTAAAGCAATAAATATAAGTGGCTACTTCTGTGCAAATACAGATCCAGAGGTCTCACAAGTAATATTCCAGCAGATCCAGACCTTGTACAGCTAAGATAAAAGCGCACAGAACATTTTGCTCTCATTAAATAAAATTAAAAAAAAAAAAAACAAAAAACCTACCACCACCAGTTAAGGTCACTGATACAGCACAAGTCTAAAGGAGCACAGTATCCCTTCTTATGAAAATCCTTGCAGGGCCCTTCCAAGGCTGCACTATCTGAAGAGGAGCAGGAATCCACATCTTGGTGCCCCTGTGGTTATTTTCACTCCTCTGAGGCACAAGTTCCTGCACTAGCATTGGTTGATGCAAAGTGATTTCTTGCCAGTCGTGAAGGTGGTGGTTTGTGCCTTAGTGGATCCCGGCCCCTTTGTACTCCTTTGAAGTCAAGGGAGCCAGAACTGGCAGTGCTGAATGCGAGAGGAGCTCCCAGGCAAGCACACACTCTCCCAAGGAGTTTCAGTGGGGCTGGAGTCCCGTGATATCCCTAGGGAAGGCCATGTGTGCTTCCCACTCCTCAACTGGGCTAGGAAGAGCAATGGAGACAAGAGATGGCTCTTCTGCCCTTTCTCTTCTATCTGTGGAGCCAAGATTTCTGGCAATTCACTTATTTTTTTATTTTATTTTATTTTATTTTTTAGTGCAAAGTAAAACAAAGTTTGATTAAAATAATAATATCCAGCTTTTGGCAATGCTTCCTATAAATTCGTGGCTTTAGTCTGGTCTGTCTCATGGCCAGACTGTAAATTTTCACATTCTAACTCACTGTGACAAATCTGTAGCTCTAGTCATTGTTATTTCCTTCAGTTTTCACATCCTGCTGGCAAAAACCTCGAACTCTGGTAATTCTCCCCTAAAACAGAAATTCCTACCACAATTACCCTGAGAACATTTTTAATAAACATGTTTGGAAAATGAAAACAGGACACACAAAATATAAGAATATGAGTTACATCAAGTGAAGTCTTGGAAGCAGTTTCAAGTAGTTTTACAAATAGGAAATAGTTTTCCAGAGATAAAAATACTCTGTGTGTTCCGTTAACACCAAAATTCAATCAAGCTTTATTCTCATGGTTCATTTGGATGTTAAGGGACACCTTTGTCCTACTTGATGTGTTTGCAACTGGTGGCTGGGCTAGGAGGTTACAGACTTCAGCCTGTAATCAGTGGTTGACTGGCAAAATCTCTGACAAATAATGTCAGTGTGATGCAATCAGAGAGACAGAGCCATTCTTGCATGTCAACAGCTTAGGAAGGCAAAACAGAGGAAGCAGAGACGGACACTTCAAAGCAATGTGTTATTTTTTAAGTTCTGGTCCATACAGCTGAGATGCTCTCCAAAACTTCAGGCTGCTGCCAAACAAGGAAAATGGCTCCCACTGAGAGTTTTTTTTTTTTTTTCTTTCAGCAAAAAAAGGATATTAATCACCCTGAGAAGTAGCCTACACTGCTGACTTGGTGGCAGTTGCAAGCTCTCTGCAGTCTATAGGGTGTTCCCTTTTAATTGTCAAGGATGTAGGGAATGTTGCTTTTTTTTTGTACTTGTTAACAAAAAGGCTTCTACAACTGGAGTACAGCTCCAACAGTACTCTCAATGACAAGAAAAGATTTAATTCTTGTGATGGCCAGACAGCACCAATTGAGATCGTTCAAATTCCCTCTGGTAGAACTGGAAGTTTAGGGACATAAATAACACAGCTCTGGGACCCGTGAGTGCATTTTCACATGCCAATATTACAGACCCACCATACTCAGGGTTGCCTTGTCCTGCTTGTAGCGAAAGGAAAAGAAACTGTGATGGGCTCATCAACTCAACTTGGGCACCTATGTGTATGTTTAAATCTCATTGACTACCGAGTTAAAATTCATGTCCAACTCTTACTGAAAGCCATCAGGAATTAAGCATGTGCCTACATGCCTTGCTGAATCAGGACCAGGTTCCGTGGTTGGACAGAAAGCACTGGGTTAAAATGATTTCACTTCCTATGGCTTGAGAACTCATTTCATCTTGTGGTGCTGCTCAACAAGGTGAATGACTAGAGAGATTCTAGTAGGCCTTGAAAAAAAACTCAAACCAGAAAATACTTAATCTCCTGCCACAGGAATCAACTGTCTGCTTGGGAACAGCGTGCGTTTGATGTTTAGAGGAAATGGAAGAATTAAATTAGAGAAAACCATTCAAAAGAGTTCAGTGAAGGCTTTCCACAGGGAAAGGAAAAGGAGCCGGAGCCCGGATCCATGAAGAGCGTGCTGAAACTGCTTGGAGGCTGCAGAAGAGAAACATGAGCAGGCACTACTGCACTCTTGCATCAGAAACAAGTTGCATTAGAAGCTACGGACCACGGCTTTTCTTCTGCCTGGCAAAATGAAGTTGAAGGAGGAGTAAGAAAAAAGGGCGAAACAGACTGAGAAGAAAAGATCTTATTTCTGGTTCCCGTGCCATTTCTTGCGCAAAGAAACGCTCGTTCAATACAATACCACAGAAGCCAATGCATGGTCATATTAAGAAAAGCCTATGTGTTCAGCTCAAGGGTGGTACATTATAGAAGTGATATTTCTGAATCTTCTTTGGTGATAATACCCAACAAGCTATATTTTACTGATTTTTAATGACAGACTTTCCTTCTCTTAAACAAAACAAAACAAAACAAACAAAAGCTTGTAGAGGGAAAAAGGAACAATGAAGTTGGAGAACTTCAGACATTTCCATAATGGAAATGATGATTTTCACTATCCATTTTCTTTCTTCATAGTGTCTCAGCAATTTCACTGTAAAGTTTAGATTAGACATATAAAGTAGAGCATGTGCAGATATGGAGGCTGAGCTCCCGCAATGACCCTCCCAGATTATTATGAATATTAGGAAGAGAACTGGAGAACTTAACACTCTTCCTTAAGAAGAAAGCTACTGTTTTCTGTCCTGATCCTGTTGCCTCTCAAGGAATCTGTGGAGTACTTTCCTGTGAGAAGATACCTGATCAAGGAGTTGTCCTCAGTGCAGTCTCCTAGTGAGGCAAAAAAAAGTCCTGCTCTGTGCATTAGGAGATGTATACAATTTGAGACTGCAAACACAGACCATAGCCAAATGGGTGAAAAGTATAAAATCACGAAAAGTTGTTACTGATATTCTGGAAAGAAATCCACAACTGCATCTGACACTTATCTATGCATAATGCTAGTCCAACCCTACTTAACTCTGAAGGGCATGACATTAGATAGCTAACCCTGGCTCTTTGTCCTCTCTGATTAAATTGCTCTCATGCAGTCTAGGCTTGTAGCTGCTGTTGGCGGAATTACAGTACCCCCAGGGGCTCTAGATGCTTTAGAGTCTCGCCAGAGATTCAAGTGAGAATTGCCATGGACTGGAGAGATTGCACCGACCTTTCTTCCAGCTATTTCCTGCTCTCCCATTTGCCCTTGGAAGGGTATATTTACGGGACTTGTCTTTTCTCTGAAACTGAATTCTCTTGTCCTAAAGTCTCCAAGAACAAATAATAAAGCCCTGAGGGAGTTGGGGTTTAGCCCAGCTTTGGGTCCACCGTAACCAGAGCACGGGACGTTACTGGGTACTGCGCATGCAAATGCAGCAAGATGCTGTGTCCTTGGCATGGAGGGGTTGAGGAGATGCACTGCACTTTGGGGATTCTTCCCCCAAGTGGGACACTTGGCCACGGTACTTCAGGCCCACCTAGTTCCTGTTTCAGGCCCTGGGAGATTATGGTTAAACTGGTGGGTCAGAGATGCTTCTAGGTCTTTAGATCTGGGTGTACTTCCAGCCATCCAGTTTGGCATAGTGGTTCAAGCATTACATTGTGTTGAATATTTATACATATTCAAGTCTGGGAAGGAAATCAGGCATGTAAGCAAACTAGGAGGAACCACAATGTGTTCCTGTCAGGTCACCGGTGTGCTACTGAGGAGGTTAATACCAAGGATTCACTGTGAAGAGGAAGAACTTCTTTACTGTGAGGGTGACAGAGCCCTCAGGCTACCCAGAGAGGTTGTGGAGTCCCCTTCTCTGGAGATCTTCCAAACTCACCTGGATGCCACCCTGTGTCACATGCTCTAGGTGTCCCTCCTGGAGCAGGGGGTTGGACTAGATGATCTCTAGAGGTCCCATCCAACCTCAACCACTCTGTGATTCTGTGAAAGTCCCACGCCAGTCAGACTGGACTCACGCGCACTCTGCCATGTATGACTTTCACCTCTCTTACCTGAACCACACTAGCAATTATCTTCCATGTGTTATGAAGATAAAGCTGTATTAGTGGCTGTGAAACGCCTGGCTGTCACGGTGAGGAAAATCATTTCTGAACATGGACAGCTAATTAAACTTGTAATTTCTACCAAGCAGCAGGCACTGACTGGGCATAATGCACATGTTCATTTCTGTTTTTTTTTTTTTTTTTTTTTTTTTGACAGACATAAGATTAGCAGTTTCAACTCCAGATCTTTCATTCATGTGAAGAACACAATCTTCATAAAGGTCTCTAAAGATAAAATGGCTTGTTGGCCTATAAGCTTGAAATAACCTACCTATGCTAAGCAACACAAAAGATTTCAATCAAAAGGTAGCTACAGGAGAAACTGACTCAGAGTGAAACAGCCATTTCACTACAGCATCATTAAGGAAAGACTTTAATAGGCTGGGACAGATTTATAATAATTAATACAACTTGCTTATTATCTGAGACAAAGAATCTACACCATATAGCATGTCTCTGCCTGAAATTTTAGACTTATTTGCACAAGTGCGGGCTGATTACATTACGTGTAAGTAGCAGGGTGAAACAGGACATTTGGTTCATATACATGTAAATAGAGTAACTAATAGTTTTTAAAAAAGTCATGTCATGGGCAATTTATACCCTCCTACTTTGTCAAATCATGTTACCCAGGTTAGACATTTTCATTCCGTCTCCCCAGAGGAAAAAACATACTGTTTCAGAGGCTTGACTGCAGAAAAAGTGCCACGCTGGTAGGGATGCCAACTGCTCGTTTTCCCAGTGGGTGGTCTCCTGCAAAATCCCCAAAAGGCGAAGGATGTAGAGTTAGTCAGGGCCTCCCTTAAGCTGAGGCGTTTAAGAGATTTTTATGTGTAATTTAAGATGTTTGCTGAGAAATAGAGACTCTGATTTAACTATTTGCAGCTTATGATTTTTCCATTAGAAAATCTTAAGGAACCATCAGCACATTCCATATTTGACTGACCACAAAATCACAATTTTTTCCCTCAAATCTATTGCCCCACAACAGTGTCCTTTGTTCCCCTCTCATTTGGCTTGTACTTATTTGAAAATTGTCAGGGAAGACACTCTACTACTTTTATTCACATTAAGAAATATGAGTTTCTAAAAGGATTGCCACTAGCTTCTTCTGGGACAATTTGCAAAGGAAGAGTTTTATCTGTAAGGCTGGCTAAACTGACATTCATGCTTCATTTTTTAATATGACTCTAAAAAATCCTCAGAGGTGTCACCCTGCACTTTCTATGCAGACACCCCTCCTTAATCCTGTTGGAACTCAAACAGGAGCAAGAGAGACCCAATCTCTTTCCATGGGATGTAGATTTCTTCTGTACAAACTTCTCAATAATTCCAAAGATGCTTGAGCTGTACAGCATCAGACAAACACAACTTTATCTAATTGTCTTCCTTATTTAAGTGTTACGTTTCTGTAGGAAATATATAACTTTTGTTTGACAGTGCAACAGGGTGGTCCTGTGTAAGCAGAGCGAAGAACCTGGAGCCATTTTCCCTTCTTGCCCCCCTCACCCCAGTAAGCTCTTTTTAAGGAAGTAGATGTGTGAAAGAGCAGCAGACAAGATAGAGACTGGAGCCAGATGTTGCTCAGCGAGCTACCTCCTGACAGGGATAGAGAGCCAGCTGTTTGCTGACTCAGGGGGATTCCAGGCCACAAGTGCTGGGATTTGCTGTGTGTGCAAGAGAAAGGCACAGTTCTTCCCTACCAAGGGCTTCCCAGCTTGCAGATGGAGAGAGGAGACCCGTGCTGCATTGGGAAATGCTCGGGTGCTGCTAGGAAGGCTAATGTGTGCTGCACAGTGATGTGGGGAGAGAACCTCAGCCCCTAGAGTTGTGAGAATTAGCTAGGTAGGCACATTAATCTTGGAAAAAGGGACTTCTATTAAGAAGAGCTGATCTGCAAAAGAAATTGCTACTTTTAATAGTTTGGGCATTTGTCTAATTTGTAGGTGGACTCAGAGATTCTGTTATGGAAATGCTGTAGGCTGAAAATAAATAAAAAATATTTGCCTTGTAAAATATATCAGATATTTCTGGACATATTTACAAACATCTCCTAGTTAGGATAATAAGCCACTTGGCCAAAGTCAACATAAGCTGCTGCACGTATAATACCCCCTGACATACACACACCTTCTACCCGAAAAAAGGAGTTCGGCCTCAAAAAACACTCCCCGCTCTAATCTGCTTCACACTGTAGATTTGGGGGGAGAGCAAACTTTTCTATGCAACTGGCCTGTTGCAAATAAATAGTCTCTAACCAAGGGTTGGCAAGATGTGGTACACACACTGCTTTCTCAGAGGAATCTGACACAAAGAATGAAGAAAAGCCTGTCCTTAGGATGGCTTTTATTTTACACTTCTTTAACATTCAAGAGCAGGTGCCACACCTGCAAAATCCCTGCCAAGGGGATATTTTAGGCTCTTGCATAAAAATTCTGCAGAAGTGTACCATTACTCAGAATTATGAAGGTGTGCACGGCAAATTCTGATGCTCTCTACTTGTTCTTTTTTCACAGGGCCATGGGCAATGGCAATTAACCAGGCTGGAAAAACTAGAGCATGCTGTGGCTCTCTGCTGAGCAGGAACACTGTTCAGCTGTGGGCGAGCACCCTGAGTCTGTGCTATATGGCAGAGCCGGCCAAGGTGCCTAGCACTTGGGAAGGTGTCCAGCTCACAGGCGGGGTCACGAGGAGGGAGCATGAAGGGCCAGCACTGGGGAAAGCCCTGATGGCTCTGTGGGCTCACTTTCACTTAGGGCAGTGAGTACCTCGCACCTTCCTTGACAGAACCCAGCATGGGAGCAATTTGAGCTGCTTTTCAGCTAAGTGCCCCTCAGGAGCCACGGTTTGGCCCACTGGGCTCTGAGATGCCACAGGTGCATCTGCAGTTTTGAGGCTTGTCTCCAAAAATTTCACTGTCAGATGACAGTGCCAGCAAAGCTGCATTATGGCTTTAGCTCCTGGACAGGAAGGGCAGCGGAAATGAAGCACAGAAGAAAGGGGCATCATTGCTCCTCTGCCTGTTGCTAAGATCCCCTCTGGAAAAATAGCTTATTATTATTTATACTAATCCTTTAATTGATAGTGGTATTTACTGGTTTTGCAGTATGATAATCCCAAGAAAGACTGGTTCCCATTCAACTAAGCAGAGCTAGCTAGCGCAAGGTGAGAAATTCCCTGCTCAGAAAGTCTGCCATTTAAATAGATAAGACAAATTGTAGGAGGAGAAACAGGGCTAGAGAAAAGTGAAAATACTCGTTCAAGGTCACACGGCAGATCAGTGGCAGATCAACAAAGCAGCCTGGTTCTCTGAACTGCCAATCTGTTGCCTTGCGAAATCTTTGGAAAAATGATCTTTAATAACTACGGTTATTCTACTGCCCATAGTGAAGCTGTGCAAATAATAAAACATAACTCAAATGATGGCATCCCAGGAATGAGTGTTTCCATATTTTACGCACTCAGAGTATGATCCTATAAGACAGCTAACTTGAAGGACGGCTGATTTGCTGGATTGGTCATTTGTTTTTTAAAATTACGTTGGAAAAGTATGGTTATCCTGAAGTCTATTTCTTTCCATGGTGAAAGGAACACGCTGGTGACCATAATCTTGGCTAAAATATAGGATAAGGAACTCTTCCCCCCCCTAGTATGCTATTTTAAGTTGGTATGTGTTTACAGAGATAACATTTGATGTCATAGTTGCCACATTTGACACAGAAAAACCTGAGAGAACCATTAACTATAGGACAAGTCAGCAATCTAAGGTATCTTTGTCCTTTGCTAAATGATTAGCTCAAAGCAATACTTCTGAAGTTTCCAGCCTAAGAAAAGCCCACAAACAAACACCCTAATAGCTATTATAAAATAAAGAATCCTTTATACACAGCAGAATTTTACAACTGCACAAAACGAATCCATCTTTATTGCCCACATGAAAAAATATTTATTTTTCACTCACTTCTAAAATGCTTTATAGTAGCATTAACAACAAATTTGCAAGTATCAGGGAATGAGAGAAGATAAACTAAGACAAATAGGAGTCAAGGTGCCTTATTCTTTTTTCTGCTCCACCACTTGGTTGCTTTGTAATCTTGGGTATGTCATGTAACCTCCCCACCTCACGTCATTCATATGTCAAAAGGTGAGGACGCTTCCCAATTCCCAGAGAGATGCCTCTCCTTTTGCCACATACTCAGTTCCTCAAACCTCCCTGGGAGAGGACCTAGGAAAAAGGATCTGCTTTTGATGATTCGGAGAGAAGTCTTTTCTCCACGAATCCAGATAATCCCCAAAGAGCTCTGTGAATCCTGAGGGATCATGTTATTCAGGAGATGAGAGATTGCTGTCAAAGAAGAAGAGTTACATAGGAGCTAAATTCCCAGGACGCTGCTAATCACGGCAGCTTCGAAGACCTTTGAAAAGCTGCTGGTGGCCAGGGAGCCGCAGGCAACACCTATTTCTTTTAGATGCCTCCAACATAAGCAGAAGAGCCAGGGATATTTTTGCCTGCAGCTCAGTCAGACTCTGGGCTGTAAAATTCGCTGGCCACAGGCAAGAGAAGGGAAGGCCGTGAGTGGGACAGGGGCAGCTGAAATTGTCTCCCATAAGGAGGGGAAGATCTGCATGCAGGAGGTTCTTTAAATATGCGAGTCTGAGCAGCTGGGGGAAGAGCCCACACTGAAGCATATTTAACTTCACTGCTAATACGTTAAGAGAAGCAAAATTATTTTTAACTCACTACTTGTGAAACATTTTTCCTTTTCCTTAAAGAAGTACTTCAGTAGAAGGTGTGGCACAGATGCCTCTAATACTATAAGCTGTTACTGGGAAATGCAGCATTACACTGCATCCATAAGAATGTAAAGTTTCATTTTGTAAAAGCCTATTCTGAACATGTCAATTTTTTTCACACTGTCCTTCACATTAAAAACATCCATTCAGGCTATCCATCTTTGGTTGATGATTTCTTTATCTTTCAATTAAAGATTCAGCAGAAATGAATCAGCATTACCCGGGATAGGGAAATTTTGAAAAAGGAGAAAAATATGTCCATCCCACTGAAGAGCATTAGCTCACATGTGCTGAGGCACAGGGATATGTAATTTGCTGATAGAGTTTCTCTGAAATCAGGAACACATCCCTTTCATTCCTAAATAATATCAACCAATTCAGTGTGGAATGCTAGTTTGACCATCCTCAGGAGAGACTTGCTATCGCTGGCAGCTAAGCTCCTGGCAGAGGACATGTGCTGTCCTCCCCATCAGCTCTAAGCAGACCAGCTGCTCTAAGGGAGCACATACTGATGTGCCCAGGACCCAAAGGCTCATGGACATCCCAGGGGCTACCCCTCCACGATGGTCACAGGATGCTCTTTGTTTCAGATTTTGGGACCACCTGGCAATCTTGCAAGCAGTCCACGGTGCTGTGCTTGAACCCTAAGTGTACGGCTACGGCTCCGCTGCATTGGGCAGGCTTGTCCTGAGGCACTTTGGGAAATATCAAGGAGAGGCTGTGGCTACTTGGTGGCTGGACCTGCTATTGGGCACTGCTATTGGGAGGAGGGTCTGCAGTAAGAATACAGATCATGAACAGTACACAAGGGACACTGGCTTGACATGTAATTACAATTTACCCTGGTGCATCCTGTTTTGTCTGCCCGACAGCTGGTTGTCTCTACTGTTGTTGTCTTAGGCCAAGAGAGAGAAAATGCAGTTTGCTGGGACTGCATCTCCATGCACAGGAGCACATCAGGCTTCCACAACGCAAGTCCAAGCAGTGTCCCCAGCCCATGATAGGACAGACTGAAACTGCCCTGCTTATGGACTCAAGTTGCAACAGAGCCAGGGCAGAGGACATGAGGGCATGCTATGGTGGCACCACTTGTCAACGCTGGCAGTTTAATAGACTACATCTGTGCCTGAGTAATTTTACATCATATGCATAAAGATTATTAGTTGCTGTAATGATAGCCAGAGAAGGAAGGTGTGGGGAGCTGGGGCTTTAGAAGTCTCAGAACAAATTGCAGTCAACTATATTTTTGTGCTTCCCAGATTCTCATGCAACAGAGCAGGAGGCTATTGAAGCTGTGCCTCTTAGGCATCACTGAATGGCATGTTTTACCACACAATCCTTTTGCTGAACCCCTGAGTCCGATGGAAAGAACTGCTAGACGTTTATCTGTAAATAATGCTGGCAGGAGTTGCAACATATGAGTACCTCAAGAATAGTGTGTCCCCTCTAAGATCCCAATTTAGTGGAAGGTTCTTGACTTTAGTCTCCTCCTTTAGCTCTCTTCCCCATGTTGAAAAAACAGACAATACATTTCTTTTTTAATTTCCTTTTTTTCCCCCAGGAAAATGTTATTTTTCTCTACCCTCAGGAAAATAGACACAAGAACAAAAGAGAAAAGGGCAACTGAAAAGCAAACAATATTTTTTTTCTTAAAAACGCTGAACATTTTAAAAATGAAACTTTTTTTTTCAGAAAAGAAAAAGCTCACATCTGTTATTTATAAAATTCCATTTTATGTGATTCTTTTTTTGCTGGCTTCCATTCAGATACCAAAAAAACAAATGAAACACAAGTATTACATGTTGTACCAGTAAGTGCTAGAGTCCCTGAAAGAATATAGCAGCGATTATTTTTTTTCTAAAGACTTGGCAAGGGAGGTGTGTTTGGAGGAGGGATAGAAGGAAGAGAGGTAGATTTAGAACAGAGAGAAGCATGATTAATAGAGTACAACCCCTTTTATCTTCTTTGTCTCCAGATACCAAAAATATTCAGGTGAGTAAGGAAAATGGCAAGTCAGTGTTACAGCCCTGATGAGAAACTGAGTCAAACGAAGCAGACTTTCAAATAAATCCATTTTCTTTTTCAAACGAATGTATTCAAAAAAGGTGCAAGCTTTGTTGGCTTGGGCACTGGACTTATTTTTAAACATTTATCTAGTCAGCATGCCAAGCTCCTAGATATTCTCACAAGCAAAATTCTTAAGGCTAGTGTTTTATAACTGCAGATCCTCTCTGCCCTGCTGCCTGTCCTGGGAAACATGTGCTTTCAGCCATGTCTGCACGCCCAAGGAGCACCAGCACAACCCTTCCCTTCCCCTCATCGCGACTGCCATCCCACCAGTATGCAGACCTCTATGGGTAGTATTATTCCTTGCCAGGGAAAGGAATGAGCTGCGAGCACTTTTCTGTTGCTCCAAGTGAATTGATACCAGGAGCTAGACGCAGTTAAAAGAACATTCTTCTGCTTCCCCCCAAAGTATACTTGTACAAAATCTGTCTATAGAGCAGGCTTTCATAGACTATGAGTCTTTACCCTTTTTTAATCCACCCAGATCAATGGCTGTGCACTGCTAATTCACATGGTAAAGGGCAAAAGGTTGTCTACAAAGCACAGTTTTCCCTCGTAACAAAAATAGATGAACACATTTTCCTCCAAAGAATTCATTACTCGATGCCTTTGTGGGTTTTGCACGGGCAATGATGTGAACTAGGTAAACTTTGGTGAATGTGAAACCTTGCTCTCCACTCACCCTCCATGCATGGGGAAAGAAAGATTCTAAGTTTAGGTTTAGGATTGTAAAAGACATAGTAGTTCTATTTTTTAACATATAACTTTTTTGTTTTTACACATAGTACCAAGCATTCTAAAACAGAAAGAGTACAGAGCTTTCTGAAGCTCTGCTAAAACGCCCATCCTGCTAGGAATCTGGGACTCTATTGAACTTGTAATACATTTCAATGAGGTACAAATACAATTATAAATTCATTATGTTAAGGACTAACTTGTGTTCTGTGTTAATGGAGCTACCAGTCCAAAGGAGCATGGGTCCATAAATAAATTTCTAGGGGACAGGTTACTAAATATAATGGATTTACTAAAAATTAAAGGATTTTCTGCATTTTACACACAAAATTTGTTTAGATTGGTTTTTAAGCTATTCAGGCTAATCAAGCAACTCAGAATCCAGGTTACTGTTACTGTTTTTCCAGTTGGGCTTAGCTGCTAAAGCCATTTTTAGATATTACATGTTCTCCTACGTACTACCATTCAGTTTTAGCAGTCCTTTTTGACCAAATGACACAAAGACAAATGCTACAATGATTCCAAGAGAATAGAAACATATATATAGTGGCACATGCTACCAAAAAATGACCAGACCAGAGCCTTGAGAGGTGTCACACAAATGTAGTCTGTCTCTCTCCCTCTGTTTTTTTCTAATAATTTCTTCACTATTCAGCATTTTCTTTCTGGAAATTTTCTTGAAACAGTAGGAGATCTCTCAGCAATTAATTGAAGATGCAATTATTTTGAAATCTCTAACACTGGATATTAGTATATGAACTCAATCAATAACATCATGCACATAGTTAAAGTTAGACTTGTTCTTGAACACTTTATTGAAAGAGGAACCAAACAGACTTTTTCTTACTCACTTAGCAAAAGAGCTACATAGGTGTTAACAAAAAAAGTCTTTCTATATGAGCTGATAATTAGTCATATTCTCTCGATCTGTCAGATTTCATTTCCTCTTTGCCTGATGCCACATCTGCTAAATCTCCATTCACCTGTAGCATACAGCAAGTAAAACAAACTAGGACTTGATTTTTTTTTTGTATAAAGTATTATCAGAAAAATCTCAGTGTGGGAAAAAATGGCCCTGTAGATAGAGATTAAAACTACAAAAAGTTATTTTCTCCTGCAGTTAGCAACTTTGGAAAGCATCCTTACATCTGCATTCACTTGTACTTATCATCTTTTAAAAAACTCCCACTGAAACAGATTAGATTTTCATCAATGACTGTAAAAAAAGGGGATATTCCTCCAAGTTTCAATGGAGATAAACACTGCACAGCCCTTCTTTTCTCTCCCATTCTCTGGCTTCTATTTCTTTTTTTTTTTTTACATTGTGACAAATAACACACAAATTCAAGATATTGCAGTACTGCAAGCAGAGCTTTCGCAAGTGTAATATCATGTTCTCGATAGCCGACACCACTGGAGCCTGGGACAAAGCACAGCACGTGCCTCTATGCAGTTTACGTGTGCCCTTCCAAAACACAGGGAAGGCACAGTAATAATCTGCCCTCTGGATGAGCCTAATTTAGGAAGTAGAAATTGATTTCATAAGCATAAAGCTAGCATCCTCACCACAGATATCAATGGTGTGATTGTTATAAGTTTTGCTAGTCACAGTAACTTATACTAAAGCCATGATATCTCTATCAAGTGGAGAAGTGATGTTAACATTCCTATAAACATTTACACCTTTTCAGTTCCAATCCTGTAAACTATATCACAGACTTGCTTTTTCATGGAGGGAAGGGTCCTCTTCAGCAGACTAGATGGCAGGTTTAGAGTTTTTCATGCCTCTATCCAGGACCACAGGAGCAAACAGATTGAGTCATTTCACATCTAGCAACTCTTTGCTTGAGCACATCAAACAATGCTAGCTTTTACAATCACATACATGCACAAAATTGATTTTTTTTTTTTTTTTTTTGCGAACAGCAATTAATGCCTGGTGGCCATGTCATGCCTGTGATGCAGGAGCATTCTGTCAAACTGCAGCCATGGAGGCTAGTGCAATTCCTTCCTCGTCCACAGTCCCATTTTCCCTCTGGCCTGGGCAGGGGCAGGGGCAGAGCAGAGAGACCATATTCCCACACTTCATCCCAACATGGTGTCAAGATGTAATTGAGGTAGACAGCAAGATTCATGAGCTAGGAGGTACAGAGGCCAGACCACATAAACACAGTCAGTATTAAAAATATATTATTTGCTCCTGAATCCAGTTATGTCTGAAAATGTTACTGTATTAGGCATTGTACAAGTCCAGAAAAAAATAATCCTAATGTACACACTGATTAAGGACAGCACTGAACCAAGGAAAATTACCCATTCTTTAAAGATAATCATTAAAAATATTTGAAAACTCTGTTTTCTTTTTGGAGTACCACTACTGCTCCTTTACAGAGGAGACCTTGCCAGGCACTAATCAAATGTGTACAGAAAGGTGTTTATGACTCAAACCTAAATAATGATTTAAGATGGAAATGTTGACAGAGACTGAATACTAACAATAGTTCTAATAATCATAATGCATCTGGGAATTTATTTCCTTTTACAGCCTATGATAAAAAGGAGAATAGCTCTATTGATGTTTTAAAATAAAAGTAAAACTTCATGTCAAATACCCACTAAAATGATGTGCCGCCCTTAAAATTAAGAATCTCTACTGGAAACAAGGAAAAAAAACTCCACTGTAAAAGTTTCAGCAAGAGAAACAACATAAAAAATCATCTCCATATGTCTCACAGATTCCTTTCATGGTTTATTACTCATTGTTTCTGAAGTTAGGATTGTTAACCAGCATCCTCTTATCATTTCTCTATTCCCCTTATTTGCCTTTTTCTCTTAAAATGTGTATTTGCTTCAAAAAGAAACTTAGTTTTGACCCACTGGCGGCCCAGGCTAAGTGCAGAGCTAATATTGACTAATATTTCAAAATAAATTGCTCCCTCTAGTGAGATCATAGTAGTACTGATGTCTAGCTGATGTGACTAAAAATTGCCTGACTTGTGTTTTTCTGTACGACTCACTTAAACAATTGGCTCATTATTGATTTGCTTTTGCGCTCCCTACACAGACAAAACTCCAGATGATCTCAAGAGGAGACTTGCCTGAGCAAGGAGTGCATGATAAGACCTTCTGCATTTAAGATAATATTATTTACAAAGGCTTATGCCTCCTACACCATTAAAACCTTCCCTTAAACAACAGGCCAATTAACGAGCAGACCTTTGGAGAGCCGCACTAGCTCACAGAATGCTAAAGACTTTGCTGTGGAGAGCTTTCATGCAAACAGTACTGTTATCACAATCTCCTTCATTTCTTTCAGTGCTGAGTTATTTAAAAATTAAGAATCAAAACAGAGATAGGATTCAGTCTAAGGATAAGCCACGTGCTTCAGGATGCTTCCCTGCATCTAGCAGTTTTTAAAGTTAAAAAATATTAATACCAAATATTTTACTTTGAAAGACTCCTGAACTTTTGTTCAGGAGGCTAAACAGCAACAGGTTTATCTTCTATTCAGCATCTTTTACCATCAGTATGATAGCATCAGAAGTAAGGCATTTAATAAGCAACTGGATGCTTAATATAATTGCAGTCATACGGTTTGTTTCTCCTTTGATTACCCAGACCCACTCTGGAAATAGCCAGGAATAACTCTGAAAAGTAAATACGCAAAGACTTGAGAGCTAGGATGCTCCACTGTTAATTCCTGAGTGCCACAAATCAGCAGTGCTATCCTAAAACGACTGTGCAGTCATTACACATCCACATGCAGTTGTGTGCCTCCCTTCCCCGCGTCACGCAGCCCTGAGCAGGCGTCTCACGGAGGGCCCTTCACCACCAGCGCTTGCAGGCGGCACCCAAGCCAAGGCAGGCCAGCAGGGAAATAGCAACCGCTAACTGGCGTCTGGCTAGCACAATAACACGTCCAGCTCCCCGCTCCGCTCCCGCGGCTTGCAGTACTGCAGCCTCTCACTTATTCCTGCTTTTGGTGTGGGCACCCAGACTGCTGCCAGGTGCAGACTGAACGCTGAAGGCACAGACCCACACTGTGGGAAGGGGGGAAATTTGGGTCCTAGGCGCAGCACGTGGCAGCGGTGGCTGCTGCCTGGGATAAGGGCCATGCCTGGGTTGTTGATGGCCAAGGTGTCGATTAGCCTTGGCACACCAGCACCGTGATACCCGTTCTGCCCTTCCTGCTCAGGAGAGGGCTTTGCCCCCGCAGTTTTGTATCTGTGCTTTGCTGAGCAGCATCCTGGCAGCCATGGCGACATCTCCCTACCTGAGGGCTGTCGTGAAATGGCGGCGCTCGCAAGATGGCGGCTGCGCGTGGTGGCACAGGCAGGATCACGAGGACGAGGACAGTGGACACTACCAGTCTCTCGAGGGCTGCTCAGGCACCGGCTCCGCCCTGGAGACTGCTGGTGTCTCCTCGTGAGGCGGCCGTTAGCGCGGTGACCGTTACCTCAACGGCCCTTAGCTCAAGGGCCGTTGGCCTCAGGCGAGCACGCGGCCGCCTCCTGGCGCCAGCAGGGGGCGCTCGGCTGCCGCGGGGCCGGGGGTCGTGCCGCGGTGCAGGCCCCGGGGGAAGCTCGGGCGAGGATGTCCCTGCGGGTTGAGAAGCGGCCTCGATGCCCAGGCCAGTGCGAGATCCGCAAGCGGAGCCGCCGCCTTGGGCAGCCGCCCTGCGGCGACCCAGGAGCTGAGGTAACGCGCGCCACCACCCCCGGCAGCGCTCCTGCTTCCCATGTCTCTTTCACTTCCCTTTTTTTTTTCTCTTTGCTTATTTTTCTTCTTCTTTTTTTGTCTTTTCCATTTACTCTCCTTTTTCTTTTATTCTTTATTTTACCCTTCCTTTCCCTTTTGCTCTTCCCTTTCCCTTTCCCTTTTTCATTTTTCATTTTTCTCCTTTTCTTTCCTTCTATCTAAGCCACAGCTGGCTTCAGTGGTGTGTGACGGGTTTTGGGGAGCCGCCTCAGCCCTGTCCGCGGGCTGCCGGAGGCCGCCCTGCTGGCACAGGCAGGCACAAGGGGAATGGCCAACGGTGGGAGTTGTAAGTGGGAGAACAGGGAGGAGAAAGGCCCTGATAAGGACTGATACAGGCTCACAGTTGGAGAAGACACATAATTTTTATCTCAGTACAGTGGCTTCTTCCTGCAAACATTTGTTTCTGTCAGGGCAAACCTCCTTGGGTTAAAATGGTTTGTCTGACAAAACTCAAAATTTGTTTGTAAAAGTTGGGCTGGTCGCACTGAGGTGTCCCCTCCTGTGTGTCAGTCGGTGTCTGTCAGAGATGAGGTGTTGCCAATTTGCTGTCGCAAACGGCACTGTGCCTGGCCTCACTGTGCCCAGCCTGGCCGCCGCCTCCACTTGTGGGCCCTGCTGTGACCTCCTCTCTGCCCTTTAAAATCACTTCCTGAAATACTGCAGAATACATTAAATTTTGAAGGGCACCTTGGCCTTCAAAGCAGCCCCAGGGGACTCAGTAGTGATGGCCCGTCAGCCTCTGTTCATCTCTTAGCCTCCATCCAGCTCAGGTGAGGATGGCAATGCCTCTCTTTCCTGCCCTGTCAGTATTTCTGGGGACAGGTGGCAAAAATATTTGGATATTCTCCAAAGCGGACCATGATTTCCGGGTGTCTCTTCCTCATCAGCTTCTCTTTTTGACACTGTATAAGTTTCAGTGAGTCACTGATGCTGAGGACAAAGTTGCAACTGTTTTTCTGTAAGCAAAACTTAACTTCCATGAACAGCTCTTTAAAGGTCAGAGCAGAGTCAGGGCAGACACACACTCCTGGGAGAACAAAAGCCATGCATGGTGGCAATGGCTGAATTGTTCCTCAGCAAGTGAAGGAAAGACTTGAAGGCAGGTACTGAGGTTTCTTGAATAAATATTTCTTAACTTCTTTTCAGTAAGGCATAAAGGACCATCCTACTCCTGAAAGCAGTGGATTAAAAATCTAAACACAAACCGGTTTAGGAAATGTTGAGCTTGGATTGAAGGCCCTCTGTGGCAAGCTGTTGTTTTGGAGGCTGCATAGCCTTGGATGGAGGCTGCTTCCATGGGAGGAAGCGGCTGTTCCCCACAGGCGCCAGCCGTGCTTGCTGCTCCGGCAGTTAGAGGTCATTCCTCACTGCCGCGCTGTTCCTGCTGCAGTGCTTTAGCATTTTGCTGATTATGGAGTTCTTTTGCAAATGATCATTGGCAGGTGCTTGTTCCCACAAGCCCTTGAAACACGAGTGTCTGTATGTTCCCAAGGAAAGTCAAGTTTGTAAAGAGAGGTAATATGCTTTTAATGAATCAGCTGGTATAATAGGCCTAAGCTAACAAATGCTAGTCTCGGAATGGTATATGTGACTGTTTGATTGCTCCAAATGACACACGCCTGTTTTTTTGCTTAGAAACTTTTTTAGATTGTAAACCACACCTTGAGATAAAATCAGCATCATTCCTGAGTGTGTCTGAACATCAGTCCTTGATGCATCACTCCTCGATCAGCATCGCTCCTTGAGCTCAGTGTGTCTGTTGAGTTCAGGCTCATGTGTAAGTCCTTCAGGATTGCCTCAAGTCCCGTGTGTTGGCTTCCTGGATCTTTTTAACAGTGCCTGGTGTTTTTTGAAACATGTCTTGCTTTTCAGCAGTGTCCATTGCCTTGAATGGTGCTTTCAAAAGTGATATAGGAACTTATTTTATGCTTTTTTTTGATGCCTCAGTATTGTTACAAATCTGAGCCTTAATGGCTCGGATTGCCATTTATTTTAGGTTAAATACCTTCCATGATGAATGACTGCTGCCATTTGTAAGAACTCTAGGGCAACTTTTTCTTCAATGTATTTCAAACACTTAAATGTCTATGCACGCACAGTGTGTCAAAGTCAGTGTAGTTAAATGTAATGATTATCTACTGTCACTAGAGGTTGCTCTTAATACACTGTGGAGAAACAGGAAAACTTTTCCACAGCGCATTCTCCCATAAAGGATATATATATATATTTTTCTTTATGTTAAAGGAGGATAAAAAAATATTTTTTATCTCCATGATTCTCATGCATGATTTTCCTACTTATTTCCATTGTCAGTAGTTTAACCACAGCACCGCTACAACTATTACAGTCCTATGAGATTAGGCAATATATGGTCAAACCACATTTCCTGAACCAATATTCACTTTTTTTTTCTAGTGCACACAGAAAATATATCATGATTTTTGAGTTGCAGTTTAAGAAGCAGCTGTGCTATTTTTATCTGAACATGAGCAATCACTCCTAATTGTAGTAGGAACTTTATATTTTACTTTAATGTATATATTTGGAGTAAAATACATTTCCCACAGGAAAAAAAACCCATAATATTATTATTTCACTGGTAGGTTTTCTCTGACTCTTGCCATTTCTGTTATTCTTCTCCATCTGATCTGTCTTTGATAGGTCTTATTTATCTCCTGCACGATAGCTAAAATAATCTTTAAAGCTTCAGTATTTTGCAAAGAACTCTTAAATTATTTGGGTAGAACTGTTAACATAGAAAATAGGCATGCTTAAGCAAACAAAGCATAGGCTTTTGTGTCACTAGGATATGTGTATCAACCTACTTTTGCAACTTAAGTATATTTGTATTCTCCTTTCCTTTTGAACATTGTTTCCATGTTCATTTGGACAGCCCAGAATATACATTACAAGTATCTTTTCCCCAGGTGAAAACACCCTTCCCTAGACTGTAAGAAGAGGTTTGTTTTAGCTTAATGTGGTGGTCTCTATTTTTCAAAATGCATACGTAGACAAATATTTCTAGGTTGTACGGGCGTTAGCATGGCACTACACTCATGCTGACTTTGACCTTCATCCTAGCCCCGGCCTTTATGAGCAGGTCGCTCTGGTGCCAACTAAGTCATGGTTTCTGGCTGCGTGCCTGAGTCCCCTCTCTGCAGTGTGACCTGAGCTGTGTGAACCTTCCCCTCTGCTCTGCTGCTGCAACACTAGTTACGTGGTGTTGGGCTGTGCTTCTGCTGTGCATGGTAACTGCCTCGCTGTTCATCCAAACATGTTCCTGCTCGCATTAGCCTCTGTCGAGTTGCATGACAGTCTGTGTGCTGCTGTTCTGTGGCTAAGGTGATACCTACGGGAGCCATTTGCTCTGGATCGCCTTCCTGCTTTGCTCTGGTTTACTTTCTCACCCTGAGCTTGTTTTCTGTGCTGCAGTCTGGCTGGAGAGCTCAGCTGCCCATGCATGAAGCCAGCGGCCATGTTATTTTGGGGCACTCTCTGGGGCAGTGTGCTTTTGTTTGTTTGCTTTTCCCCTGAGCTGAGGAGCAGGGAGGGCATCTGTGCAGCTTGAATGAAGCTTTGTTTCATGCTGAGGAAAGGAAAAGCTGAAATCTTGTCCTGATGCAGAAGTGTTCCCTTCACTGAGCTGAGCTTTTTGGTCTGGGGTTCTTGAAGTGGTAAAGTAAATGAAGGACAGGCATTTGCAAGACCACCAGAGGAGGGAAAGCTCCCTATGTGCAGTGGCTGGGAACCCTGTGCAGGGCATGGGTGGGAGTCTTTTCTGTAAATGGAGGTCCACAATGTCTTCTCCAGATGAAGCTGCTCAGCAAACCTGGGTGGGCTGTAATTTCAGTTCACCGAAAATGTGTGTCTGTTAAAATAAATGAATCAAAGCAGTTCTTGAATGTCCACCAAACACCTGCAAAATCTGCTTGTCAGTCTGCCACAGCAACTGTTCCGGCTTATAAGAACATTGTGCAACTTTCATTTTGGGTAATAGCTGTCTCGACTCCCCTCTGGAGAGTCTTCTGCAGTTGTCTTGTTTCAGACTCCCTTTTTGCAAAAGACGGAGAAATAACAGCAGGTGTGAGTTCTGTATGTCTGTGGTGCACAGGCCCTGCCTGGAGAGGATCCCTCACACAGCTGCAGGCTGCCCCTTGGGTGTGCGAGTGCATTGGATGGCAATGATACGGAAAGGGAGCAATGGTAGAACCTCATGGTCTACTCTCGGTCTTGTGATGTCATCCAGTCAGGCTTGCATCTCTCTGCTTTCCTCTCTGCCTGTTTTGTAAGAGCATCCCTACATAATGCCTCTGCATTATTTAAGAGTGGCAAGTGGATGTCAGCTTGAAGCAATCTCTGGACATCTGTGTGTGAAAAAGTGAAGATTGATACAGAAAGATTTTGTGCAGGTAAGGGACTGCCAGAGCAACTAGTGCATGCTGCTTACGAATGGGGGGTCTCAGATAGCATGTTGGGTTCATGTTTTTTCAAAATTTGTTCTTTGCCCACAAATCTTTGGAATATATACTAGGAAATCAAAACTTCTCTGACTTATCTGACTAAATAATTTTCAGATACTGTTATAAAAAAATTCCTTTTTTCCCAGTGTACATCTTGGAAAATCTCAGCAGTCATATGAGCTACTGTAGTACCTGTGAGCTGGAGAACAATTCCTAGTCTCATCTAACTGTGTTTTTCTGTACCAGCTTTCCAGCTATAGGCACACATTCAGCTGTCACAGATGTGGATGTGAAGTTGGAGTACCTCCAGGTTAAATGACTTCTGCCAAAATACTTGGGAAAGCAAATACGGCTTTGTTTGACTAACTTTCATAGCTGGATACATATAACACGAGATGTAGTCTTAACCTGACAGCAGTTGGATGAGGTCTTGTCCTTCTGACCTGCTTTGCCAGTCTCTCAGATGGCTATTACAAGCTGACTTTTTTGCTTCCACCTTGAGATCCAAACCCTGCTGGAAGACATCATTACCAAATGATGGTAGCACTGGTCACGGCAAGATGACTGGAGGTCATGGTTCCTATAATCATGACCTATTTTAACAGTGGCATGTGCAATGTGTAAACTTTGGTAAAGTCTCCGTGCTTTGTAGTGATTTAACTACTGTTTTAGGAGCTAACTCAAAATATTCACGCAACTGGAGATCCCATGGTGTTTGCATTGGTGCTATTCATTTCAAGTTTTCTTCTGTGCAGCAATACAATATTTTTGGTTGTTTCTTTACCTGAACGATCAAGATAAAACATTTTAATATGCGTATCAGGTTTACAGCCTCCTGGGCCCCACAGGCTCAGGCTCTATGGGACATGCAGCTGTGTCTGATATAAAAAAAGATTTGTAGAGCTAGTGTAAGGCTACGCTGGAACAGTCATAAGTGTCCCCTTTTTAACTACACTACATTGCAGTCCGATTACTCAAAACTTTTTTACCCTTCACCGTGTGCAATTGCTTTTTGCTCTGGTGCAGTAGGAGCAGCAGTGCCTCAAGAAGCTGTGTGGCTCAGTGGGGCCAGTCAGTTCTACGCTCCCTCACTTGGCTTTATCAGTGGAAATTCCTTCCTTGCTGATCGAATGACCAAGGGAAAATTATCTCTTTTTAAAACAGTTCACATTTCTCTGGATTCAGTTTCAAACTGGCATTCTTAAGCTTATCGCAGAGCATTTGTAAATGTACTAGTTCCTGACTGAACGATTTAGCTTGTACCAGATTTGTTATCCATCTAGGACAAACAGTCTGAAAGAGGCACATGCCATACAGTACATTCTCCATGAACCATTTAAAGGTAGCAAGAGAACTGTGTAATCTAAAAGACATTATTTAAAATTGACAGAACCTTTATCGTGCTATAAAAGCATCTTTCTTCATAGGTTTTTAGATTTAGCTCCATGTTCACCTCCCCACTTTAGATCAGTGTAGAAATCCAGCTAAACCTTCTTTAACATCGGAAATATCCAGGCTCTAGCTCGATGTATCCCTAATCCTGTACCGTTCAGACACAAAAGCCTCATGGAGTTCTCTTTCTGAATGGAGCTAGAAGCAAATAAGGGGAGGCAGTTGCTTTGTTCACTAGCCACAAGTTTTTCCTCCTCCATTTGTTTGGTGTCTTGCTCCCAACACTTGCTCAGGCTTGTCCTCTAGGCTTCTTGATCTTTCTTTACCTCAGTGGTATTTTTCCGTTCCCACTTTCTGATCAGTCTTCCCTGCTCCCTGTCAATGCACAGTAGTATTAATATGTGTCATGTCTTCAACAGTGGTATGCCTGTGTGATTTAGGTGGAGACTGCTTTCCTACACCATCAAAAAGTTTTATTTCTTATTTTCCTTAATGAAAGCCTACTACCACAGCTACAGTTTTGGTAAGTGATCCTACCTGGTAGCAGTAGAATCTGTTTATTTAAAAAAAAAAAAAGAAGGCTGCCCCTTGGGTGAAAAATAAATCTGTTAAAAAACTTGACTTAATGTAATTCTGGAAGTATCTGTACTTCAGATTCTTCTTCCTACAATGTTGACAGAAGCCCATTAATGGTTTCAGAGTCAATTATTTCTTTCTGACAAACTTCTTTAAGTGTTCTTTCAAATGGAAGGCCACAAAGTTAGGTGCTTGACCAGTTTTGGATTGTGTCCATCTGGAGTTAAAAACTTTCAATTAAACAGCATTGGAAATGTAAAGAAAAGTTCTCTGAGCCTTTTTCTGCATGCTAGTTAGTTTTATCACCTTATTAGAAAGAGACTGATCATTTTATTTTATTTTTCCTTAAGAAAACAGAGAGTAAGTACCAAATGTATTGTCTGCAATTTCTTCTTTTGACAAGATTTTTGAACAAGACAGGAATAATCAAAACAACACCTTCCCCAAGCTACAGAATCCTAGTTAGTAACATGAAAAATGAAGTTGAAAATAGCGATTCCCCTGTGTGACAGTAGATAAACTTCAAAAATCAGTGGGGAGGGAATTTTAACTGGCCTTTCTGTAGTGTAAGAAAGCAAAGCAAAATCCTAAATGTGGAATTTTCAAAGATATAAATATATGGGACAATTTTCAAACGAAGTTCAAATTACTGTGTAATCCCCTTTCTTTCAGAACAGAGCTCCCATGCAGTTGGAAAGGAATCCCTGAGTATAACAAAGATACTTCTGTATGAACCAGGAAGTAGCTTTTCAGAGTGGCATATGAAAGAAAAAGACCAACCAGCTTGATCAGCAAGGACCCCAGTTTTGCCAACACTTCTACCTTGAATAACTTCAGACATTTTTCCTATTTATTCAGGTAAATTAATCTCCCAAGGTATAAAGCTATTCATATGCACAAGTGTTCGCAAGATATGGGATCAGCAACTACACAAATGTTGCTCTGGCAATGGGCTTCTGGGTGTTTGAAGGGAAAAAAAAAAAGCCTTGGTCCTCTAAGGTAGCTAGCTGTGACATACACATTGATAAATATCTCTGAGCGACCTGAATGATTACATGATGTTTTTAACAGAGTAAGACATTAAGGGCCTGCCCAGTTTTCTAGCCATGCTCGTATATCTTCCTTATTTTCTTTTAGCCATTCGATATTGTTCTTCACCTGCTCGATTGACTGCTTCCTGGGTGTTTCTCCTGCTCCAGCATTAGGATATTTCTCAAAGAAATTTTCCATCTGGAAAACAGAGAGAAAAACAATTGACACAAATAAGTAATGCTGCTATTAAGTAAAAAACTTTTTAAAGGAACCTGATGAAGGGCAGTTTTGTAAGAAAGAGATACTTAAGCTCCAGCTAAGAGCACTGGGATAATTTTACAGTAATTCCTGCTGCTGTAGACATTAACACAACAAAAAGACAAATTTCCTGGCAAGTATATTTTAAAATATATTTACTTAAAATAAAGAGAAGTGCTGTCGTCATACCTGCCAAAGCTGGAGTTCAGTGTGGTAGGTTTGGGAAATGGTTACTATCCGGCCAAGTACTCTGTCATTGATAGTGAATCTAGAAAAATAATTTAATAACAATAGTGGATGAAAAAAAACTTTCAAAGGATACTTGCTGACTCTTTGAAAGAAGGACCACAACAGTTATCTTAAGTTTAAAGCTCCCACTGCACTGTTAGGAAACAGATGCACCCAGCCTTTTTAATCACTGTCATTTATAAGTGGATGTTTAGGGAAAGAATGATTTTCACGTTAGCAGCAATGCACTTTTTCACTGCAGATGGCAATAGTTGCATTGAATACACTTTCCATTCTTCTTATATAAAGAGGCTGAGTATAAGAACAACTAGAAATAAAAGGAAACTTGCAAACTTTGCTTTTCCAGAAGAAAAGTAGATAGAGGTCAGTGGTTATAGTTGTACGATGAAATAAAGTAGGCCATGGCTTATAACAAGAGATGTGGATTTAAAATTTGTAACATGGTCATTAACACACCTGCCAACTAAGTATTCCCAGTTGAGCCGTATCCAGTCCCAGGCCATTGTTTTCCCATAGATGTTATAGGAGATATATCTCAGGACTGTGAAAACGTCTTGACTTTTGATGAGGCTCGTGTTGTAAATATATTTAAGATACCTAAGGAAAATCCAGTAAAAATAAATGGAACGCATCATGGAAGATTCTCAGAAGAAACACTAACACCTCCAATCTACACGTTTACTCATGATTATAAGAAACAATGCCATATTAGTATCTGTAATTCTACAGTATTTGACACCATCATTTTACAACTCATTCCCAGAGAAGGGTATTATTCTTTCAAAAACATCTTAAAGACAGGCTGATCTAAAGCATAATTATCTATTAATGGTAATTGTACTATAAGATAATTGTATCCAAAGAAACAGACATTTAGGCATCTCTATAAAATCAGCAGGGTTTATGCCTCCAAGTCACATGAAAATTGCCAAAATCCATTATTATTTCTATTTGTGAGTGAGAACAAGATTGGATGGCTAGATACCCGGTAGGACAGGTGAATGGTTGATTCTGTAGGGAAAGAAATGTCTGTGCGTATTTAAATCACCTGTCCAAAATGGTGATGTCTTTCACTGATGCGAGACCATACAGGAGCTTTTCTTTTTCTTGAGCTAAAGAAGTCTCTTGGTATTTCTGGAACATGTAATTCCAAGATGTCTCATTGCCTGAGTTCTGCATCCCATAGCGATATACGAGGAGTCGGAGATTTACAGGAGGACTAGAATAAAGAAGCAGTACTTTAGTTGTGCTACCCCTTTTCTGCATGAGGTCTGTGACCAGGGCACAGTGGTACCACTTCACGTCACTGTGTTCTTCAGCAGTCAGAAAAGCCATGAGCACTCACTTTTGCCCTCTGAGCCATTCCTCAAAATGGAGGGAAGCATTGTTCAAAGCATCTGTGTCATCCACACTACATGCAAACTCCAGAACAGATGCACGAAGAAGCCTTTAAAAAAAAAAGAGGGAGACTTTCTCATTAGTTAATTTTCCTTGAATCTCTCAGTAATGAGAAATGGGGAAAAAATGCCTGCTCAACCTTTCCAGATGGCTTCCAGAATCACTCCAACCCAGCTGATTCACAATGGGTTTTACCAGGGAGCGAAAATAGTCCTGAGGCAGAGAAACAGTTTTGGTTATTCATTAACTTCATTACATGGCAGTATATCATAGATTTATTCATTTTAATTTTCTGAGAATTAGCACTTCTTGGACAAAACATAGCACAAAGATGCACATACTTGTAACAAACAGATGCACACATCACTTTTCTGGACCACCACAGTGTGCCAAGTCTGAACATGCTCATGTACTCTTACTTGTGACATTGATGCACAGGTAGGACAAGGCCAGCTGGCTTCTCCCCAGCCTTGCCAGTGCTCCACAGTGAAGGTCAGACTGTGACCAAGCACATGTGCCAAAACTGCTTGCCAGATATATTAGTGACTATTAAATCATGTTCAGCTTCAAGTCAATGCTGACTGCCATGCTGAGATGTAGCTGTCCTTCATGTTGAGGACGGATGTCAGAACTTTTGCTGTCCAATACAAACTTATTTATTGGATGCAGGACAGCCCTGACACAAATGTCTGTACTGTGACTTACTGTGATGGATTATAAGAATACTGGGGCATAATTTCTTATTTGCCAATTGACAATCCAGGTAATTGAGAGATCAATACTAAGCAGTTTTAAGCATTTTTTTAAGAGTACAGTAACAAAGAGTAAATATTGATGGCCCAGTGACTTTGAAAATCATTTGAACTTCAATATTATTGCTGTTACAGATCCTGAGCTGTCAGATACAGTGGTTCCGTGACTGAATGCTTTTTTGCTTCATCACCTTAAACAGAAGATAGAGATTGGTATCGTCTTCAAGCATGTCTGCGAGGTAGGTTACAGCTGATATAGCTCTATGCCAGGGTAAGTACTCTGTTTCTTTTGTTAGGTATTTTGTGAGATCCAGGGGAACAGAGTAATTCACGAGTCCAGCTCTGAGAAAGAAGACATAACTTCTGTTGTTTTAATGAGTTCCAGGAACTTGCCTCTTTAACAGTGTTAGAGGACTACTCACTTTAAAAGGTCTGAAATGCATTTGGGAGGGAGAAAAACAGTCTGCAATGCAAGTTGGGTGCTGTTTTCCAAAGAGACTGCTGAAGGATAGCTGTTGTTAGATGCCCAGCTACAGGAGCTCTTATCACCATAAAGAGGCTACCCGTGTTGTACAGACCAGTATGCCCAGGAGTGCGTGACCCTCAACTGATTGCATTAGGCCTTGCCATACAGAAGGAAATTGTCTGGAGACATCCTGAAAGGCTGAGGAAGTTCAGCCTTGCAGGCTGTTACAGAAGGTCACCTACAAGGTATCTGTATGTCATCATGGCCTGGTGCAAGAGCTAGAAGTTTCCAAGCAGTCTCAAACAAGAAAGGTGAGCTAATAACTTCCCAGTACCATGTTATGCATTACAGACATACTCCTGCTTTTCTGGACCCTTAGCTTCTTCTGGAATGCTTCTAATATTGTTTCCTACATGACAAAACCACCCTTTTCTAAGACGCTTGGTATTTAAGCCTTCCTTACTCTTCCACTGAAGTGAAAGGGAACGTTTCTCTTGACTAAACTGGTGCTAAAGTTGCCAATACATACTTGTATTTGTGCCTTTTGAAGGACAGCACAAGCAGAAAAACAATTAAAAATTACATCAGATTTAAAATTCTGCTTCCAAGCACCTGAGCTGAGCTAATTCTAACTAATGGACAACAGGAAAAAAAAAAAAAAAAGTGTTACATTTCCTGCAGAGAATTAGTTTACCTTGCTAAAGAAAAGGCATCATCCAAAATTCCTGCACGATCAGCAGCTGAAAATACCTATTTGGACAGAGAAAGTGAGTGGTCAGGAACATACAATGATTTGCTGGAAAAATAGCATCTGGAGACCCTATAAGAGACCCACCATGATCAGGTTAATTTCATGTCACTTACTGTGTGGTTAGAGACAAGACTGTTGGCTAAATGAGCCCAGTTCTGGCTATCATAATTCACTCGATAAAATCCAATATGGTCTGGATTAATTTTCACAAAAGAATTGGGAGATGATTGTATTGTAATTCCTGCAAAACAAACAATGATCAGTTTGCACATTTCATGTGACTCAGAGAGCTCACTGGACATGCTTTGGCTCCAAAATGGTTTTAACCAATGTCAAAGTAAGATTCAATACTTAATTTTAGGATTTTTTTTTTTTTTTTTAAAGTGTATCAGAGACTTGAATGGATGCCAGCCCATGTCTTAGGTTATTGAATTGTGGTAATTACTTGGAGCCAGCTAGTTTAACTTTAAAATGGAGATCAATGTGATTAGTGATGAGGATGGAGAACATTAGTGTAATTAGGAAAAATGAAAAAAATGCAACGAAATGCCTCTTACTAATTTCTTTAAAAATGATCCAAAGAGTTTTCAGTTTCATGATTATTATAAATTTTTCCCATTTTATCCTCCGTTTGTTTTATTAAGATAATTAAGCACACGCTTAGATGCTTTCTTGAATAGGGCTGGATTTAAAAACATACTTAAACACTTTATTGAATTGGACCTTAATTGACATAATCTGTATATTATTACAGAAATGACTACTAACCATAGAACAACCAAGCTTAGTGTTGGTTCCCAAATATGAAAACTGGAAAGTGTGAGAGGTAACTGTATTTTAGTTCTTATTGAGGGCACTTAAAGGCTTTACTCTATTCAATACACTTAAAAGAAGTAAAAGAGAAGTTTACCTGCAGAATCTGATTTATTGTAGAAAGTATAATTCATTGAACTTCCAATTTCCCATTTCACTGGAATATTCCATTTGTAACTAAAATTATTTAAAGAGAAAAAGAATCAAATGACGTTTGAAAGCAAAAATTAAAAATAAAATCATAAGATATCTTTTTATTTGGTTTAACATGTACATTTTGTTTCATGAAGTCAACGCTATCAGTAGTTTTATACATGCATAATATATATGCATCTATCAGTGTCTGATCAAATATCCCTTATAACAAAAATAGACTTTTTTTTAGCAATAGTTATGACTATGTTATAAAAATGTTCTTTCACTGCTTCAGGAGACTCTTCCAGCTAAAGCTCTGTACCCTGATCCTCTGCTCAGGCAAGGAAATGTCAGATATTGGTGTGGTGTGATTAGGGCAGTTGTTTTCCTTGTAAAGCAAAGTAAATTTGTGAAATGTTTTCTAAGCATGTTGGTGCTCTAGAGATGAGGGATAGCAGTGCCTCGTCTTAATACTATGTATGTATAAATGATTCTCAAAATATGTCTTCCTGAAAGGGAGTGGAGTAAGTTTTTGTGTCTGAGGCACAGGTATGAGCCAAGTTAACTTGGTGCTTTGTTTATTACGCAACAGAAGTTGTATCTGAGAGCAGTGTGGTGTATCAGGAATTTGGAAAATCAACGGAACTGCTAGGGCTGCATTCTCCACCTCCCCACAAGCAGGGAAAGATTACATGGATTAATTTCTGGTGCGCTACCCTGTGCCATTTATTTCTGAAGCTGAGAACATGCAGCCTCATTAAGTAGTATGTTCATGTCACCAGTAATAATTTAGCAGGGCACAGAGCAATTAATTGAGCTAAAGATGATTATATGTAGATGGGCAGCCTCAGCATTAACATTTGTATGTCCAGGGCTCTGTACAGACAACAGTTAATCTTCACAACACGCACTTGAGATAAGTGTCCAAGTATTAATAAATCTTTTCTTTTGCATGTAAAAAAACTGAAAGGGTTAAAGCAATACTGCCATAGAGCAGTATTCCAGCTTATTTTCCTTCTCCCAGAAAACCATAATTCTTCCACTGTTAAGCACTGAGTGCCCAATGTGACCTTATCCTTCTGGCTAAGCAATTCCTTGAATACCTTCAGACTAGGTGCAGGATGCTTGTCTGGGATATGCCTCACTTCCAGGCTTTGGAGAGATATGCCAGAACTTCAGCATTTGGACTCAGCAGGGAGTCAGAGCACAGCTAGTGCAAGACCATGACTGAGTGCTTACAGAACTACAGCGACAGGGTGCATGAGCATAGATGCATAGCTACCTAAATAGGACTAGTGGGATCATGAAGTCCTTTTGAGCAGGCAGCTGCTCTCTCATGTTAGCATATTGCAGTCCATCCCAAGGAGACTTCCTTTCCATTTTAAACATCCTGAGTACAATTGCAGTGGGAAAATCTGGATATTCGTTACAGCTCTGGATCAAGGGAATAATAGTTACTTTCCAGGAAATATCGAACTGAAGGCTCTGCTCCTTCTACATGAACATACGCTCCTGCTAGCTGTCTCATGGGCCATACTACCATGGAATTTAGAGGGCTTGTTGTTTGGCCAGAAGTATCAGCATTGTGTTTCCCCCTGAGAAAGCCCAAAGAGTTTTTTGATTTGTAATTGCATTTAATGGAAGGATTTTATTTTGTTTCCTTTCTATGTTTCTGAAATTGCATACATAAGTACTTTTCCTGAGCATTAGATACAATAGCTGTGTCCTGTTAACTGTGCATATTGCGGACGTGTTCCTGACATGCTGTGCTCTAGCTACGTATTTGCCCAGCAGCACTATTTTAAGAGCACAAGTTTCTGACCTATTTCTTCGGAGTGCCAGTTTTCAGGGGGGGAATCTTTCAAACCAGACATGCTGCAGGCAACTGGGTCTCAAGACTATCCCTGCAGGGTTCAGAGAGTAACTCCATGCACAAGGCATCGAGTTTTCACTGCTTAAATAAAAACTCCACATTCAGAGGTGACATGGGACAGTTCTTTCTGTGCTGTGATGTCTTCGAGAGCTTCCTGTGAAAGTGGAAGGAGGAAATAAGGGTTTCCAATGGCCTAACCTTTAGGCAGAGGAGTAAATCTGTCCCAGGGCAGATACTATCAGTATTGGTATTATAACAATACATACTATTGCATTTCACTTCTAAGTCATTTATAGAAACTACATATTTAGCAAAAAAAATCCACATCAGTTTCAGAATGGCAGAGGCTGTTCACAGCTTGTTCCTTGACAGCTTAAGGTAAGAACTCCACTGGAATTTCTACTTGAAAAATGACAAATGTCAAGGTACTGTAATTCCCAAAGTCAAGGGATTCCTGACTTCAGATTGAGCCAAGATTTCTGACTTCAATAAGCCAAGATATTTAACATAAAGAGCATTTTGACTGAATGGTTTGTAACACCAGTCTTCACACGTACGGGACTGGTGTCTGAAGCTAGAATTGCTTTAAGTCTGCAAAATGGTATATTGATATGATGGGAGAAATACATTACAAATACATGAGTAATTCTCTGTTCTTTGGATACCTGTACCTCTCTACCAATACCATGGGTCTTGCACTGCTTTTGTTTCCTCGTGCCTTTGTCATACACAGGCAGGGTTCATCGCTCATGTTAGTCCTCTGTTAATTAAAACATACGGTCTTCTACAGTGTCCTGCCTGTCCTGACTAGGGTAGATGTGTGTCTGAAACTGGCCCTCTGGCACAAGATACCTGTCTGACTAGTAACTAACAATCTTTTGGATGGTTAAAATCAGCCAAAATAGTCCTGAGCTGTAGGAAATACAGGAAATTGGAAAAACACAGCTGCTGATTAGGATTATTAACCTTCATATGTGATCATCTGTTTCACAGTAACTCATGTTTATTAAGCCACATAAGTAAGATGTGGCTTAATACATCCCTATATTGGGATGTGTTACATTTCCTGTACCATATAGGAATGGGGAATATGCTATTCTACTATAAAATAATTGCATTAGGGTACCTGCTTTCTGAGAAGAAACAATTCTTTGTCTGTCTTAGTTTGTCAGACTGTAGTTTGCTGGGGTTCAACAAATGGCTTATTGTCATCTGAGCTGTGTGTGCATGAGAATAAGGCCCTTGGCAGGACCCCATCCCCTCCTGTGCTGTTGTGTTTGGGAGAGAGTGCTTGAGATAAGTGTTTATCAAGAACAGGTGTAACACTGCTTTGTGTGTGTGTGTGTATCAGTAGGAGGGAATATCTATTTATACAGTATTTCTACCTTTCTGTTTTGGACATTTAAAATACGTTCTTACCCGAGATCAGAAGGAGGGTAAGAAGCATTAGCATGAGGATCCAAGAGAAAACGTTTCTGTGTGAACACAGAATTAGTTCCCATCTCCAGCACAGGATAACCCATCTGTCTAGTCCATGTGTCCATGACTTCCTTCACAGGTTTGTTACTTGCCTATGAGTGAGGGGAAATGTTGCAGTGAAAAAGCAAATTCAAGACAAAGTGGCAAAAAAAAAAGTATCTGGCAAAAAAAAAAAAAAAAAGTATCTGACACTGAGAGGAAGAAGAGCAAATAGGAATAAAGGAAAGAGCAAATTCAGCACAAAAATACTCCTTTAAATACCTTTATGGTGCCTGTTATGGAAAGTGGGAATGAGCTGGAAACTCAAACATATACAGATGAGACGAGAAGTATGTGAGCAGAAGTTTAGGCAGTAACATAGTCAGAAATACTCAGTACCCTTTGAGTTTCTCTGTATGGCCTATTTTCTCTCCAGGTAAAGACCTGGTTGCAGGCAGGTAGCTTTTAGGGCTAATGAGATGGGAACAAACAGCCCAGCCTCAAGCAGAAGTCCAGAGAAGGGAAGCACAGAACTTGGAAGCTAAACTGACAGAGATGATAGGCAACAATATTATTTGCTGATGAACATCATCAAGAATTTTCAACTAGACAAATCTGGAAGGGTTCAGGTGTGCATGTGTGTGCTTGGGGAGACCATGACATTGCGTTGAATTGGTAGAGATTCTGCGTGTGTGTGTGTGTGTGTGTAAATCCTGTCAAAAGCAGTCTTGTTTCTAATTCCACCCGCCCACTTCTCTGCCAAAAAATGAAGGAATTATATTTGCTAGAAATAAGTTCTGTTGGAATATGTTGGGAGGCTCCCTAGCTTGTGATTTCACATTAACAGAAGAGCTATAGAATATAAAAAGCTTAAGAAATTCAAAACATGTGATCTGAAACTTTTCACCAGTAAGGGTTCCGAGTGCTGCAAAGCATACCGTTTCCAGTGCTGCCCAAAAGTCATCTGTCTTGGCATTCATGAAATGGTTTTCCTTTAAATATATCTAGAGAGAGGTAGAAGACTGTGAAAATACCACCAGATCTTTCTTCTTCATGTACAAAAATAATATACATATTCAAATAGGATCAGTTGTACATAATATGAGCAGAAATATCCTGAACCTGGAAGAACTTTGAGCCAGACATAGGCTGGTTCATTTCCCTGGTTTTTGCAGGCACCATTCACTGTGTTGAGTTCCTGTAGGATATTCCTGGAATATTTTAAGCTGTTCTAAAATGATAGGTTGTTCTAAAAAAGAGACCTGCCCCCTTTATTTCATAAGTAGGGGAGGGAGGAGCAGTGCTTCTAACTTCAAGTAAACCAAAAACATGGAGAACTAGTTTTTTGGAGAAGTATTGAAAAGGTCAGTCCACAGAAGAAAAAGAAAAGGACTCTTCACTCTTGATAATGTAGTTGGTGTGAAAGTATTTAAGTATTTTAAATTTACGCATAATATGTGATTTTCTGTATACCAAAATACTTTCACATTTTATAAATAAACACATATTTCCCAGAAGAGAACTCCTTGCTTTCTAACATATTCCGTAATATTTTCCCATGTAACATAGTATGTATTTTATTCAAATGGACACAAATGGTGCACATTTCTATCTAACTAGGGAGGTTGTTGGGAGGACACGGTTATTTCAAAAGGTTTGAGTAGTTGTCAAATCACAAAGGAAGCATGAAAATCTGCTCGCCCCTAAGTTGTGATCAAAATGACTTTTGCAAGGATTTTAAGAGCATTCAACTTAGTATTTGCCCATCCTAAACACTAGTCCCATTCTTTGGCTTATCCTGTCTTTTTTCCTGTCCTGCTTCCTGGACCTGGTAGTGTGTAGTCAGTAGATGGTGCTGTTTCTTTCCTTCGTAGCCATGGCTAGCTACTTCAGTCTTCTGGGAGACTCTGGGCAAACACCAGTAACTAGTCTTTAGTGACAAGGTATCTGCATTTTCCTGTTATTTACAGCTGTCTTCATTGAATATAGGAAAGGAAAAAAGTAGGGAAAATATGACAGCTGTTCTGTAGCAGCCCATGCTTTCTGAAGGAGGAGGAGAAATTTAGTAAACCTGTGTTCAGAATCTGCAGAATCCTGTGTCAGCTCACAGGAAACAGGAGATAACCTTGGTCTTTGGAAGAGTGTCCTTTCTTCCACTTTTCTTTCTGTAGTTTTGTAGCATTGAGTTTTTCCTCAAAGAGAAATGTCTCCAAACTATGTAACCTTTCCCTTTTCTGGACCTGATCATCTCAGCTCTTTGGGACCGGGTTCCTCGTGTCAGGTCCTGATGTCTGTAAGACACTGCTGCATAGTGGGCTTGGGAAGCCTGGAGGACAGTAGCATCAGGAAGCTTTCCAGGAAAGGGCTCTCCAGGTGAGGGAGGAGAACCTGGCTGGCAGCAGGATACAGAGCAAAACACAGGGTGGGGGAGGTTTCTCTATGGCCAAGTTGTCATGGATTTAGGTCCTTGTGGGCAGATTGTCAAATCATCCTGTAGTTCACATTCTTGCTTGGTAGAAACAGGAACTTCCCTTTGACACTGTTCACTCAGCACTGAAATGAATTATATATTTCTGCTCCTAGTACCAGAATCTGTGATGTTCCCTTTTCTTAATAATGAATTGGCAGCTGCCATATGAGAATCAGCTGCATTTCTTGCATGCTTTGGGGCCCATCATACCTGACACCCTTTCTGGAAGAGGTCCGGTGTCAGCCAGTCTCGAAGCATTCGGAGAATCGATGAACCCTGGGGACAAAGGAAAAGGGAGCAAGATTATACCACACTGCGATAGCACCTTTCACTTCACCTAAAAAGTAACACATGAATTCAAGGCCCTCTTCTGAATGCAGCTGTGCAGACAGAAGGGTTCACGAGTCCTGCTGCTTGGGGCTGTTATCCCACCCAGCTGTCAAAGCCTGTAGGAGCTCTCCTACCCTAGACAATGCTGGCTGGTGGCAACAGGGAAACTAGCCCCATCCAGCCGGACAGCCTGAGAGAAAATGACTTCTACTGAACGCCCAACTGACAGGAAACTCCTGAACCAGAACAGGTTTGGGGCACTGCATGCCTGGGATGGTGCATCTAAAGATTTGCGGTGAGCTTGTTTGAAGGTCGATGCAAGAGCTTTGGCCCCGGAGGAGGGTAGCAGGGGGATTACAGAAGTTACTTGCATGACACAGAAAGAAAACAACTAGGATCTTGAAAGAAACAGAAGGAAAATAGGAGAGAAGTAAGAGTCGTGTGGGACAAAATGAGGGAAAGTAAACAAAATGCAAACCAAATCTAAAAAGTAAAATACGATTTTAGGATTAGTGCATTTTCATTTTCCCAATAAATGAAGGGGCAGGTGAAATCCTACTGCTCTGAATGATTTAAAAATCCTGTTGTCCCAATGAAACAAATCTGGGTCCTCAGTAAATCCTCTCTTCCCTATTTATGTGTTTGAGAATAACAGCCAGGCTGTACTAGTCATAGCAGAATTTGAGCAGATATGCCACAGACCACCTTCCAAACTACTGCTCTTCCACTATAGTCTGGTGGGGTGTGTTTGAGAAAATCTCCTGCTAATAAAATCACTAGAAACATTGGTGTTTTCGTAACTTTTGTCTTTTTCAAATATTTGGGGAGGTTTAGTGGAGCAACCTTGATTTGATTAGTTGACCTTCTCTGCTGGTGGTGTGTGTATGTTTGGATGTTTATCAATACCCACGTAACAACTTCTAGAGAGCCATAGTAATTGCTAAGTGTATTACAATATTGTATATAGCAGAAATTTGGAGGGTTTTATCCTGAACTTGAGCTGTGACGTTTCTAAATCATGGGACTCCCAGAAGCAAGTTGCTGTCAGAACATACATAAATATTTGTTTTCTGAAAAGCTAACCATTTTGTTTTCCAAAGCACAACATGTCACTTAAGAGAGATTATTAAATTTGAAAAAGAGGCAAGATATAGATCCTTTTTAAGTGTAGATTAAAAATGTGGGTTCATTTATAGGTATATGAACTATATATATAAAATTATAATATGTATTTTTATATGTAACTATATATAATATATATACACACACATACATAAACTTTAGTGACCAGCTCTATCTTGTGCAGCTTTCCTAGGTGAGTTATGCCCTTCTGATCTGACACAATTAGATGTTCATTCACAGAATGCACTGCAAGGACTCTGCAGACCCTTAGGCCATTCGTTAAGAGTTTTAGGACTTTACAAGTCCTGTAATAATTGGTCTGGTAAAACTAACAGAAAGCATTGCAAGTTATGTTTTATTTGTTTATTGATGAATATTGTCATAAGAAGATTGGTTTTAGAATAAAATTGCTAAAAATTGCTAAAATTGCCAAAATAAAGACAAAAAGAAAGAAGTTAATTTTGTTAAGCATATACATAAAAATATCAACAGTACTTTGAGCTAAACCTATGCAAAAACTTTCTCTTTCAAGTCAAATTATATCCCAAGTACACAAAATCATGCAAAAGTTCCTAAGTGTTTTCTCTTAAAAGAAAAGTTCATGTAGCAATTATCTAGGACAAAGAGATGAGCTAAAGCTTTTTTTTTTCCATTGTTTTTTTAGACCATGCAAGACAGTCTCTTGCTTAGCTCACCACTGAATTATCCTATTTTAGGCCAGAGTATTTGATTTAGTTCTGTATATTGATTTTTGTTTAGCTTGATTTAAGAAATTCAGTGTTACACAATGTAGGTTTTCACGTGGTTTACGATTTGACTGTGAGGCATTTATGATGCAATAAATACTGATTGTGTTGCTGAACAGAGGATTTAGCAATTGAAAACAGAACTGATGGAAATGGATCAAGTCTAGCTAATAAAAGTAATACAGATTTTAGATAAAGGTGGAAATCAATTGAATACATACTTTATGCCTAGCAGGATAATGGGAACTTGGAGAGAAGGAATAATCAGGATGTAATAAATAGTGGATTTTTTTGTGTTCTGTGGAAACTATTGCTATAGCATCAGACAGGAAACTGATAGAGTCAAGCAAGAAGCTGTCAACAAAAGGTGGTTTGTGTTGCGACCAGAGTCCCAACTCCTCCGTGACCTTGCTGGCAAACATGGTGCCGAGAGGAAAGATGGTTGGAGGTGTTTGATCCTCCTGTACTTCTTCAGACTAAATGTGCCAGAAGCTCCCTCAAAACAGAAGTGCTACTGTCAATGTGCTTGAGCCAAGGAGGTGGGCTAGGCCCAGGAGCTCCATCCTAGGGAGTCGTGGAGGTCAACAGTGGTTACATCCCAGGGAGTCCTGAGCTAGGGGTAATCCTTCTTTCCTAAGAATGCTAGGGTGCAACACAAGACAAAATTAATTCCATGTTTTCCCTCACTTTATTCTCTGTCTCACTTTCACAAAATGACAGTTACACTGTCCCAAAAGTATGACAGAAAGTGAGAGAGGGAATCCAGACATCTGCCCTTGAATTAGGTTATATGTCTTGGCTTAATTGGGCTGCCTCAGCACATGCGATGATGGGAGAGGGATGTGCTTAATGCCTTTTCTGGATAATTTTAAAACTGCCAACTGTAGTGCCAAGCAGTGCTGACGCTGTGATGTTCCTGCTCCACCGTGTGCTGCATGCAGTTTTGCGTGGCACACGAGAACTGTCTGGGGCACTGGCTGCACTGCTTTTCTCAAGGCTGTTTTTGTCTGAGTCATCATTGGCAACAGTAGGGAACTTGCCAGAAAAGATATTTGTGCAGACTCAACCCATGTGGGTTGGAAATTATGATTATGAGCTCTCCTGCCTTTCATCTCTTCTCCCAAGCGCCTACTTTCCTTGCAGTTACGGTTATCCCAGGAGAGCTGCCTACCTTACTGTAGGATATCCCATCAAAGACAGAGGTGATTTCAGCTGGAGACGACACGTCAACCACAATTGGGTGCGAAGAGAGTAGAGAGTCGTCCTTCATTACAGGAAGCACATCATCAATTAAAACCAGGTCTAGCTGAAAAAAATGAGATGTTAGAGGAGAAACCGAGGACAACCTCCAGCTCTTGCTCCACAAAAAAAAAAAAGGTAGTTTGAACTGCACCTTCTCTAGAGGGGAAGCACTTGGAAGGAAATTTCACTTCCTCTAAGGGAGGGCTTACTCACTCATGCTTCTGAGAGGACAAGGAAACATTTTTTTCTTACCTAAGGTAAATTGCCTTTTACAAATCCTATTTTCCCATGTGTATCACGGCACAAAAACTTAATAGGCAAAAAAGGAGCCTGTATTCCCAATTTCAGTAGTGAGATAATATCTGGAAAGCATTATGGGCTCCTCTTGCAAAGATGTAGCTGGAGAGGAGGAAGGGAGGAATTACAGTTCCCCATCCCATGGTCTACTATGATTATTATTATTATAAAAGATGAAATGACCTGCAGTCAATATCCCCTTAATCCCTAATCAACATAGGCAAGATAGACTAAATTTCTATTCATTTCTATCTTCTAAGACTCAATAGGATAATAACATTGAAATGGCTTTAGGTCTTAAATGAACACAATGTCTGAATATGAAAAGGACTGTTAAATATTAGGCTCAGTAATTAAAATTTTGCGTATTCAGATAGTATAACAGATCTACTTCAGAGTGTAAAAGAAGTGATCGTGCAATAGTTGCTCTTCATCCTCCATTATACAAAGGCGATATTTGGGGTGAGCGGGCAGTGGGGAGGGAAGCATGCTGTGAAGCAGCACTAGGCGCTGCCACAGTATGGGGACGCAGACTCAGCCTACACAAGAGCAGCCGTGCTCCCTTCCGTGGGCGTACCTCACAACCAGAATCTCATTGCTTCGGGACAGCTGGGGGAAATATGAATGCTATGTGCCACAACTCTTTGGGAGAGAGGGAGGGAGGAAAGGGAAAGCAAGAAGCCTCCCTTTGGTCACAAACTGTTTTCATTCCACAGAGTATAATGCACATTTAAGGCTACTGTCTTTCTCTGAAACCCTAAAGCCAACGAAGATGTTTTTGATGCACACTTAGTGCTATGGAGCATCCTCTGCCACTTGCTTTGTGTGGAGTGCAGGTACTCTGCTTTGGAGTGTTTGAAATAACAGTTAAAATACTGGCAGTAGCTGAATGGGGAGTTCTGATGTTCTCCTTGAGGAACAGCCCAAGCTGGGGGGACAGGCCGAGGTTCCCAGCCTTTGCCAGGCTGGATAACGATTCTAAGACAAGTCCTCTTAAGAGATATTACAACCCAACTAGATAAAAAGGGATCTCTGTCTTCTGGAACTAGGGCTTTAAACAATCTTGCAGAAAGGCCAAGGCTTAGCCCAAAATCCACTTCATTTTTTATTACCGTAATAATAACAAAATACTTGACGTACTTGTAAAAAGAAAAACTCTTCTCTGTAGAGTAAATCTTTATGAAACCTACCTAACTAGTTTCAGACCAAAACATAGGTAGGTGGAGAAACTTAAGCTGTTTTATTTTTTATGCTTTCTAACCCATATATGTCAAGGTATAGAAAATACTCAGTGTAAGCCACATTTATGTTGGACTGCACTATGTTAGTTTTCTATAAATACACTTTAAGTCCTCATTATCCATCCCTAATTCTACCCTCTTCCAAAACACTTCCCCTCACTCTGCCAAAGCCTGCAAAGACAGAAATAATTACCATTTGCCAATCTGGTTCTGTAGCATTTACTCCTAGGAACTCAAAGTAACTGGCAAATCCTTCATTTAACCACAAGTCATCCCACCAGTCCATGGTCACAATATTTCCAAACCACTGTAATTATAAACAATGATAGATGCAATGTTAGTTAAATAGTAAATGTGCATTTCAGGATCTCACATCTCTGCATCATACATCATTTGTTTACATTTCTTCCTCCTGCCAGATGAAAATTAACATAATTCTGGGGTTTTAATAGGAATTCAGGTCTTGTCTGGTATTAGAACATAACTTTTATTACAAAATTGCATACTACTGGCGGATTGCTAATGATTCATGAAAATATTTTTAGTTTCTTCCTCTTGATTTGATGATTTGTGTTTGTAAGGACATGTTTCCAGACAGCCTTCACGGTTTATACCGTATTTGCTTGCCCGAAAGAGACATCTGCACATACAAATTCCTTCCTTTAAGACATTTCAGGCAGATTTTCATAGGCTGGCTCGCAGACTGGACCCAAGCAGCTCATTTTCTGAGGAAAATTCAAAGCAGTACTGGTACCTTAAATCTTTAAGAGGGAAGCGTGATATTTTGCAATCAAATGGCAAGCTCACATAGATGAGCGGGAGACAGGGTTCCTGACACAGTATTTTCACAAGTGAAGCATTGCTACCACTCACGTGAAACATTTAAAAATGAAACATGTCCTAAAATGTACCTGATGAACAAGCTCGTGGGCTATCACAGCTGCTACTCTCTGTTTGTTGGAAGAGGAAGACTCATTGGGATCATAGAGCAGGTTTGTTTCTCTGTATGTGATCAGCCCCCAGTTCTCCATAGCACCTGTCCCGAAATCTGGGATGGCTATTTTATCTGCAGCGGAAGACAGAGAACATGATTACCACTGTATCCTTTAAGCCCTGTGGCTCAATCCTTTTGCATATTCACAACCTGTTTTGCTTGCTTACTCTTTGTGGCTCGAGTTTACAGTGGGCTGCAGCCTAGAACCTGTGTTTAAGAAAGGAGGGACTGGATGCTGCTGATAGCAACCGCCCTGGCTCTGCTCACATTCACAGAGCTACAGTCCATGGCACTGGCTGAGGATGTGTCCTGAGAGAAGGTGCTGTGCCACCTCCCAGGAGCATGTGCACCAAACGTTACCTCATTTTGGAGCGTGTCTACCATATGTTACCTCATTTCAGCTCCAGAAATTAGTAGTGTTGTCTGGGGATGTGCTGTTGGCAATAAACCATCTGAAACTGTCTGCAGCATAATGAGGCATGTCATTGTTCATTCCACTCTTGCATTAAACATATTTATTGACATGTTAACCAAAGTAAATCCCTCGTGTAGTGAACAGCATCTGCTTCTACTCCTGGCAATCTGTGGGGGTCACTCCTTCATGGTCAGTAATCAATATTGGTTTAACTGAGAATTATAGCCTCAGTTGGGCTGGTATTTCCTTCTTCAGAGAATGACCACAGCCTTTTATGTGAGTTGGTGAAGAACTACCGATGGATTTAAAACTGAACAGAAAAACAACTCTCACATATACCTCTAACAGAAGGGAGGAATTACTGATTTTATTTTAAACAGCCTGATTGGAGAATCAAAGCTGATTGATAGACTGGCAAAGGATCCAGTGATGGTGTAAGTGAGGAGCACAAAGGCAATGGCAGTGCCAGAAGCTGTAACTCAATGTGAAATATATTTTTGTGAATAAATCATTATGTAGAAACATATTTAGTTACCAGGTTTGATCTAGCTGACTTCTAACACAGAGGGGACAATATAGTAAGTCAAGATTTGTTATCTAAAAAATAGACATTCTGAGAAAAGTCTACGGAGCATCTACCATCTGATATCATTAACCCAGAGGTTAGAGGTCCACCTTAACATGTAGACATGTGCTAGAATGTGACAAAACCATCAGGCAGTTTTGAAATGACAGCATGCATAAGACAGCATGGACAAGATAGAGGCCCAATAATTAACTGGGAGAAATGACAACATACTGTACTGGTTCCCTAGTATAGTTGTTAAACTGCTAAAATGCAGATGGAAATGTACAGTTAACTCAAGTGATATTTTGAAGAAAGGAGGTCAAAATCTGTTATTAAAGTAATACAGGTTAGCATATTAGTTATATTTATGAGTGTCTAGTAAAGAATTTGAATAGCATTGTTAATAGTCTTCGAAGTTTGGATTTTTTTTCACGTTACATTGTTTTAACTTGTTTGTAGTCAATGTTTTTTCCATTCTTTTAAGTTTATGAACTTAACTAAATTACCTCTTTGGAAGCTTTAGGAGGGGGCATTTCCAACAAATTGTTACAGCATTGATTACATTCCCAACTTTATTAGTTCAAACTGTACAAATCAGATCCAGATTCCAGGTAGACGAAGCTAAAGGATGCCCAAATGCCTTTTTTTTTTGGCTTATTTTGCAACCACAGGCAAAATTTGGTACTATACCAAATCTTGTTTAGCTTTAGATCTTCATATTCAGCCCAGCAGTAGAAAATACAAATTATACACTGGACCACATTCATCTTTCTAAGAAGTGGATACACACCCACTTTGCACTAAGGTTAGTAAATAGTATGACATACTCTCTGGCAGTTTACATCTTCACTTATCTCACTGCTGACATTTGTCCAGAAGTTTCCATGAGAGTGGTACATGTTTTTCCCTAATTGCGTCTGGCTTTATTTTAGCTCATAATGTTCCTTTGCTCATGTCACCAGTTCTTCCTCTTATTTTCCATGAGACATTTGAAAGTAACCATGCCAGCTGGGAGAACTGAAGGAATAGAGCATCACCACTGAGACCAACCCTCCCATCATGACATTTAAGAATATTTGAACTATGGGGATACATAATGTTGACATAATATCAACAGTTAGCAACCAACCATTTTCATTCTCTGTTTTCCACCAAAAATGGACTTGCAGGAGAAATATAACTACAAGAGTAAATTTAAAAAAAAAGAGAGAGAGAAATATAAATATCAATAATCACCTAGTTTTGGAAGAGAATAACTCAAATTAAAGTAATTCTCAAAGAAGTCGAACACAATTTTTGTTACATTTGCTGCATATTCTGCTGTTTTTATTTGCAATGGCTGCGCATAAACTCTCAGCTGTAAAATAAAGTAGAGAGACAATTAGAGCAGTTCTTGGTTGAGCAGGTAAAATCAGAAATCAGAAAGTGGTAAGCACTGAAAAGTCATTTAGCATGCAAACACAAAGCCCTACAGGTATTCTCCTCTGTGAGACTGCCCTGAAAGCAAAATTCTCTTTTGTGGACTCATTTATTCAACGGAGTTTTCAGGAGAGAGCCTAAGTCAACATGTGATCTGTGGCTGCTTCCTACAGGATGCCTAGAGGGCAGAACTGGCAAGGCTCATGTGTGAAACCTCGTGCCGGCCGTGTTGCAGCACCAAAGCCCGCAGCAGAGCCTGGCTGCATGCCAGCCCCTCCTTGCCATGCTGTTTTGTGCAAAGGAGACCCGGGAAAGTAGAGCAGAAGGGAGTCCACTTGCTTTGGGCACTTCATTGATCGGAACTGATAGCATCAGAGCAATCTTTAGGAGTTAAGTGACCCCCGCTCCAGTGTGGAGGGTAAGAAATCTTCATATGGAGTCAAGTTTCTGACTTTGGGATAATGACTATTCCATCTCGCAGGCCTTGTATCTCTTATGAATGGACACCATTTTTCCAACTGCTTTGGTGTGGCTTATTTACTCCTCATTGCTGTCTTACAGCCAGGAATTCAGGGTCTAAACTGAGCAGAGGAGTTGGCCCGCTCTGGGAGCCCTCTTGGAGCCTGACAATGCTTGGGTTTCAATGCCATAAAATTATACTTCCTCCAACAAGGGGGAGGAGACAGGAAAGTGGTCAGAAATAAAGTTGGAATGAAAAAACAACCCCAAAAAAGCTTATGAAATTCAATCGGGAATCCATTCTAGCCAGGGGATTTCCCTCAGGGTCAGTTTGCAATTACAGCCTGCCATTTCCACTTCAGTAATCTCTTTACCCATTTTAGCATTCTTTGCTCCCCTAGCTGATCCCTACTAATGGGCTCCAAAACCTGCAGTGTGCACTAGAACCGAGCTTGGGTTTCACTTGTATAATCTCCTTGCCATTCTCCAAGCTGCACATTCAGTACCTGGCAGGTAAATCAGCTCAGCTGCTTTGTTTACAACTGTGGGCACTTTTTTCCACCATTGATTCCATTAACATCTTTGCTAGGGCAGTAAATTTCAGAGCTTTTGGCAGAGCTTTTAAATAATTTATCATATCATGTGAGCTGTATGCTTGCTTATGAAAACAATATATAGATTGCAGGGCTTTCTGCTGGGTGAAAGATTTATTGCTAATATTTTTTATAGCAGACTGTGCAAAGTTCGTTTCAATAATCAGTGAATCTAAATATCCCTTGGCAAGACTCCCTTAGGAGAAGGGCTTTCTTAATATCCAATTAAAAATTTGAGTGGTAGACTCATTTTACTGAAGAAAAGGTATTTTTTAGTGATAAATATTATGTGGCTCCATTAATTCAAAATACTCTTTACCTATGCTTCATATTGATATAGCTACATCCTTGTTAAGGCAAAGGGAAAAGCCATGATTTTAACCAAATTTTCTAGTGCAAGCAAGTACTCAGAAATTGTTATTGAACAGTGTCAGTAAAATATGTAATAAACAAAGTCTGAATTAGAAGTCTCTTCAGGCAAACTCTGTACTTACTTGAATACCCCTGCTTCTAAACACACACTTTAATTATGAAGTTTCAGGAAACGCTCCCTTCCATTTAGAAAAGCTGCAGCAACTCAAGAACATTGCGGGAATTATTGTTTTGCTTGGAAAAACAAAACAAAACAAAACAAAACAAATATTGACCTTAGAGCCTTCTGGAGTGTGACGTGGATGCACAGAGAATCTCAATGAAGAAGAATTTGGTGTCTATAAAACAAGGTCTTTTGTGGTTGCTGTCTGCATTTCATTGTTTTCTGTTGCACTAAGTTCTACCAAAAGCTGAACAAATTCTGATTCTTGAAATAACCGAACCCTACAGAACATCTATCAAGGCCAGATAACTCAAGTAATAACTCTGATAATGAATTGAGTAGTCCAGATGAGTAGCATCTTGCTAACAAAATCCTATGACTAAGTGACCTAAAAAAAAAAAAGAATAGATACCCCATCTCAAAACAGGCTCCATTTCCTTGCCTAAGCATTCCAGGCAAAGCTTTTGGAAAATGAGGACTTTGGGCTGAAAGGCAAATCATAGCTTGAGTTTCTGGTCCAGATGCAGTGTAATATCTTGTCATCTGCTTATTCAAGTTCATGATCAGCTATGCTTTCAGAAGACCTTTTGTTGAATTCAAGCCATAACTTTATTGGATTGAATTGCCTGTATGTGTTACATTAAAATCAAGGAGTTTCTTTGATTTTGTGGATTCAGATTCAGGTGTGCTTGCTCCATTAGGGCACTTGCAAGCTATCTAGGTCTTTGGGTAGATCCTATCATTCCTGTACATTTTTAAGTACTTACTGTGGCAGTTGCCTTTAGCCACTATTGCAATATAAAGAATATTCAAGACAAGAGGCAATTGTTGCAGCACTGTAGACCTATGTCCCCATTACTATAAGCAGCAAAGTTGTCAAGTGTAGTTTAGATCTTTTAAGCCTACAGAAAACAGTAAAATATTTGTACCCATGGACTGGACATTTCTCATACACCTGGATTTTTACATTCCCTGAGGACCTAGGGTTGAAATCCAGGACCAGATTGAAGAAAGGATGCTCCTTTTTGACCCACGTGCCTATACTGGAGGAACGGGCTGGGATCTCACCAAGGCAGAATCAGCCCAGAATCCTGGGAGATAGAAAAGGGCTGTGAAATAGTATTTAGACAGAGTTAGGGAGATCACTGTCGATGCCTGCTCTGATCTCTTGCATAAAATGGTTTGTAGGAAAGGCAGGGAAAATGATAGACTTTTAACATGCCTAGGATAGGCATTCCATGATCAGATTCCTTTTTTTTCCCTCTCTTTTTGTTTTCTTTTGGTTTTCACAACTCACAGTAAATCTGTTTTCTGACCCGTGTCCACACCACAGCAAGACTTACAGGTTTGCCACTGGCGGATGTTTTCTCTATCCACTGAAACTGGTGCACCGCAAAACATACCAAGTAGGTGCTCATAGGAACTGACCGCTCGAACGTTGTCCGAACCCAGCCATTGTCCAGTCGTTCGGTTTGCTGCAGAAAGCGAGAAGGAAGGAATTTCACTTTTGGAATTGCAAACGTGCACAAGAGGGTACAACATTCTCACGAAGACTACAAGTGCAGAGGAATGGTGAACGACCCCTCCAGGTTCACATCCTCTGGCGTCCCACTGCTGATGGCATGAGAACACACAAAATGGTCTTTCTTAAAGCTGCAATAGATGGAAAGGGAGTTTGTTTTTCTGCACTCAGTATCTTTTCCTGGTTCTAATTTTGCATCAAGGATTTGAAACGATTCACATACATAGTTCTTTTGCCAGTAGTTTTCCATCAGAGTTGAGTGTGTTTTGTTATTGAATAAAAGATGCATAAAATGGCATCACTTTGGATGGATCAAAGAAGAGACTGCATTCTGTCCTCTCTTAAATATATGCATCATCAGGGAGTGCAGAGATATAAATTAGAGTAAAAAACAAACTCAGAAATCTATCCCAATATATTTAAATGGAATCTAGCGCTGCTAATTGGTGATTTGTGTAGATGTCCATAGGTTTAGTGATGATCATAGTTTTCCTTTTGCAAATCAGTTATCAGACAGTCCTGATTTTCCTAAATGTATTTCTTAAATTTCCTTAACTCTCAGTGTTAATTTCTGATGAAGCCTGCAATCTAGTGCATATGAACCATATTCTTAAATGTTTATTTCTACTATTTGTCATTTGCTGTTGCCCATCTAATATTTTTTAGGCTTCTGATTGCATGTGTAAGTTAAATAAGAGAAAAGCAAATGGCATATAAAAGATGCCAGCCTTTCACTAGAGGTACAGTACTTCCATACAATTTGTTTGTTACAAGTACAATATAAATATAGACAGTGGAATTACAGGTAATGGGATTCCATGAGCAGAAAGACCTCTTTGTAGGTACATTCATAATCTACTTTTCCATTATTTAACTCTGTTTTGATAAATCTTTTCCCTCAAAATGAGAGCTTCAGAAAGCTTCACAGTCCAGTGGAAATTGTAAATGAAATGAAAAAAAAATCTGGTTTTGCTAACCTGACTTTCACATATTAATTATAAAGCCCCATACCACCAGAACTTCTGCAGAATACATAATGTACCTTCTACATAATACACAATGTACCTTTATAAATTCTATCTTGCAAGCTCTGTTTTCATCCGTTTAAGTGATTCCCCACAGATCTTTCACTATTAAGAAAAAAGCAACCAACTTTGTGGGTACATCACATGAAAAAGGGTCTTGGTATCGTCTGTTAACGTATGTGACAAATCCTAGTATAAGCTCAGCATAATCTGCATTTGCCTTGTCTTGCCTGTACTTGGATTTTATCAAATTATCCTATTATTGTGTGTCCATACTGTAGGCAAGGTCCACATGTAAAGATAGAGATATGTAAGAGAAATTTGCAAAACCCACTAAATCTCTCACCTTCTTTGCCCCTGCCTTCCCCTCCTATTCCCCACCTGTGAGGAGGAGGAGGCAAATACTCTTCATTCGCATGTTCATCAAAGCATCTGCTGCTCTCTTAGGTATCAAAGAAATATTTTTAATAACAGGTCAGAGCTTTACATTTGCAGAGTCTGGGAGGCAGCTCTATCAGATTGGTAGCATTTCTCTGGGTGCTTTGCTAATGGATACTTAGGGTTCGGGAGCTCTTTCAGTAAAGCAGTACGTGACAAGTTAGACTTTTCTTTTTCCTCGGAAGGGCAGTGTTGGGGAAGATGCAAATGTCAATAGCTGGGAGGCTGGAACTTTTTTTTTTTAGCTGGGCTGCTCCTTTCCCACATTCATTAGAAATTATACCCTGGAGTACACATCCAGTGAAACTATTCATTACAGAGTCTCCTGGCTAAAAGCCATTCAGTTGTCTTCCAGAGAGCCTAGAGGTAGATAATTGATGCCATTGAATTTCATACAGAACTCAAAATTAGACCCACTAGGTCCAGAAATAGATTTTTTAGAAAATTAATGTCATGGTGGAATGACAAGCGTCTACATCCATGAGCTGACAGATGGCATTTCAAACTCTGTGTTATTAAAAGTATTAATTTGAGGCTTTCTTGCTAGCAGGATTCTTTGCCTTTAGATTGTGATCAGGAGGCCTTTGCTTTGGAACATTATGTATTTTTGGTGTTATTACTAGACTGCCCATCTGGGAAGCAGCTGTCCCCCAGCGTTTCATTTCCTACCCCACTTGCTCCCTCTGGAGAACCTGCCATTACACGTGTCTGATCAGCAGGGGATGCCCACGAGAATAAATGAATACAGGGAGAGCTAGCTGAAGACAAGAGAGATGCCTAATGGTGCTTTGGATTTGGCTCTGTGTTGCTGTGCTGTGTACTCATGTACTCACCTAACAGTGGGGATCTTAACCAAATGACCAGTTCTATTTCATGGAATATTTGCTAACCTTCAGCTTTATAGTATCTGGGTATCAAAGAGCCTGGGAATACCCAGGGGCCTTCCAATCTAGGTTGCCTTTCTAGTAGCTTTACAGAATTGCTCTATTTAGGCCATATGGTTGGGATGTACCTACCTGTATCGGCATGTTTGAGAGGGCTTGGTAATCTTGTTGATGGATGATAGATATAGTGTATGTTGCCTTTTTGTTGGGCTCATCAAAGCAAGGAAATGATTTCCGTGCATCTGTTGGCTCATGATCAGTAGCTGCAATACTCCTTAAACAAACAACACGTTGACATATTATTCTAAGCCTTCATTATTTACCTTTTTTTACCTTATCTACAATTTCTGAACATAATTATTTTGTTATTTTACAAGATTCAAACAATTAACAGCATTTTCCTCTGTGCTTGCCCATTCACAACAGTAGGCAAGATTAGAAGTGTGGAAGCAGGCATTGTATAGGGATGTGGAACATGGCATCAACAACACCTAAGATTTAGGGCAAAAACTAAAGACAGTTGTTCGTGATGCAATATTTTTGTGAACCAAGCAATAAAGTACAGCTGACTCCTCATGGATGGTCACCTGGCTTTCTCATTTTTCGACTTTCTCATTGACTTCTGTGCCCAAAATGAAGTACTGATGGTAACATCTGAAAGGAAAATAAGGTCCTTATCTTGTGACCGACAGTTGTTACTTGAGTAACTTCCCACTAGAGCTCATCTTGGAATTGGGGTCTTGAACATCTCCTGGGAATTGCATAATTGCATAATTGCCTCTAAGCTCTCAACTCACCTATGGAGCAGTCTCATGACTGATAGTTCTCTTTTTGCAGCTACCATGTAGACCTCTCTGCTGCTGCTATGCTCCACTGCCTTCTGCAAAAAAATTGTGCTGGAGGGAAGCATGTGAAGTCCAGGTAAACATCCTAGCACAGAGTTAATGAATTAATGCCCACGCTATGCTTGTCATTCTTCCATGTTTTGAAAGTCATCTCAGATGTACCAAAACAACTATGGGAGATAGACTGCAGGGGTCATGAAAAAGGAATTAAGATCAAGGCTGTGAAGGTTTGTATCATGTGTTTGTTTTTCACAGTGACATTGGGCTCCCCCATTAAGGAACTATTAAGTGGCAGAACACATTCTGTAGTGATTAATGGCAAAAGGCATCACAGATGCTTCTTCAATTAATCTGGAATGTTGGGCATTTTCTGACAGCACTTCTACAGCTGCTTCAACTATATTTAGGTAGGATTTTTTTTCCTTTTTTTTTTTTTTTTTTTCTGAAAAGTAATTAAATGTGTACATCATAAATTACAGATCTGTAGCAATCCTACACTTGACAACCAATTTTTCAATGTTTCTGTTGTCCTTGGCTTTCCCCTGTGATGGTTAAATACAAAATTGGTCATTAGGAACTTGTAGCAGCAAGGTTCATTTGAAAGCCTGATGGAGGGTAATATATCTGGATTTTTACAATTCACGTTCATTTGTATAGTCACTGAAATGTTCATGGTCTCAGAGTAGAAAACATATTGAACATTCACCTCAGAATAACTTCAGGCTCAGGGGAGTTTTGTTTCTTGGTAAACTGTTTGATGTAACTCTCTACTTTTTGTAGAATTTGAAAACTATTTCACAATTAACTCCAACTGCCTAGGGCAGTGCTTCAAAACTATTGCTTAAAATCTTGGCTATGTATTTTGACATGTTTATATCTTGCTCCTGACGGCTGATAACATTATAATATCTCTGTTGATATATAAGGTGATAACCCATCTATCCTCATATACTTGTGGGGGCAGATAGACATCAGCAGTGCAAAACCTCCCCACTATTATTCCTACGGGGTACGTTATGAAAGCTCCAGGCAATGGCATGCACAGGAGTAGCACTAGAAAAATGAAATATTGTATTTTACTTTCAAACTGTATCACGGAGTTTTTAGATAAGATTCTTTGTCACTTGGTGGCTTCTGCCCTTCTAATTTGTATTGATGTCCAGGCTTGTAAATGTGAACCAGAGGTGACAGTTGTAAATATCCTAGTAATGAGTGAAGATTTGTCTGGTACTGCATCCAGCTGTTCTTCCCAAAATAAAACAGTGCTACATTTAGGACTATGATTTTTTTTTCTAAAACCATGTGGTTTTATGCAAAGAAAGCTTCCCTTTGGTCTAAATTAGGCATTTTCTTTTTTTGTCTTTTCTTAAATTCAGATTAATCACTTCTTCTGAGAAAACTTTGCTCCATGAGGAGGAAATTCAGGAGTGTTATTTTTTTGCAATAAAAAATATTTTACCTTTTCCTAACCAGTGAAATCCTAAACACAAGTTCCACTGTCTGCTGGAAATATGCCCAACTGAGCATCATTTATACCTTCCCTGCTCTCCTCTCATGGAGAACAAAGACATTTCCTATAAAAGGGAACCCATGTTCTCTTCAGAATCTCCAAAGGCAGCATTTGCCTTAGGCAAATGTAAAATAATTATCAGATTCCAGTCAGCTTGTTCCTGAGCAGAAACCCGGAGGGAATTGCTACCCCTATCCTATCTCTTACCCTCAGACTGCATAGCTGCAACTCAAAATTTGTCTGGCAGTTGCTTTCAGAGCTGTACTTATTGCCATCATGTACATCGCCTCTTCCATCCCCACAAACAATCTGCCCAAATTTAACCAAGTTAAAAGTGTTTCAGAAACCACACCATTCACTCATTCTTTTTAGAGCTTTTCTTGAGTCTAACAAAGAAACCCACATGCTGAAGTTCCTCTCTTCACAGAGCATTTTCAGACTGCTGGCTAGGATCATCCCTGCATTGTGGCTCCAAGCATCCAGACCAAGAGGCAGGAATAAAATGTGAGCAAGTTCCTTTAGCTTATGAAGCTCTTCCATTTCTCTTCCTTCATATATTTGATCCTTGTCTCCGTATGCTCTCTGGACCTGAGGGATTGGCACTCACCTTTCCTGTTCTGTGACTTAGGAGAACTATGTTCTGCTCTTAAGTGTTGACAAAGATTTTGGGCAATTTGGTAAATATCTAGGTCTCCTTCTCCACCAATAAAACAGAAACAGCACAACCTGGTTAATAAGGATGCTAAAATGATACACTTTAGAACTGTTGTGGAGATATCAGATGTTCACAGTAAAGAACCAGAGCACTTTCTGAGTCAGAGCAATGCTGAAGCGGTAGATGGGAAACAAGAGTGAAAGAGGTGGCTGAAGGCTGAGCTCTTCTCTGTGTGGCTTCTTCACAGATCAGATAACTGCATTTACCTACGAGAAATCAAGGCTTGTTTTGACCTCTACCTCTTACATTTGCTGCTGCTTTTGCCTGTCACTGCTGCTACTACCAGCTTTGCCTCTTAGTGGCTGAACGGAGCTGATGCAACTCACTCGTGATGCTGCTGTCCCAAGAGGGCGAACTGGTGCCATGAAAACAAACCGGAATATTTGGCTCTGTGTTCATGCTACGGGGCCCTGGCAGAGACCATCCAAGTTTATCTTCTAGCTGTAAAGGCTGGAATAAATCCCTTCAAAAAATGCAAACATTGGAAAAAAGGTATGAGCCCTTGTCCTCTTCCATACGCTACCTGAGAACTCCCTCTGACCCCTGGGAAATGTTTTCCAGACTTCCCCCTGGAAGTAGAACATATCTGCGAAGTGGGAGAGGTTAGCTGAACCAGGAGGAGCTTGGTAATCTTTCAACAACTATTGATTCTTTAAAAGGGAAAAGCTGCAGCATTAATATTCCAAATCAAAGATAGCTGTCCTATTTTATATCTCCCTGCCCATAATTTAAAGCAGCTGCAGAAAGGACAAGGAAATTTTTGCTCGGACATTCCTCAGGCTTACAACATCAAGGAGGCATGATATCAGGAAAACTGTTATCACAAGAACATTTCATAGCAAACCTGTCACCTTGGCAAGTGACAGGAGAGAGTGGGAGAACTATATGCTATTTACCGGACTACGGAGTTAAAATACAGGCCTCAATCGCTACACCTGAGGAAGCCATTCAGAGAGCTCAAGGTAGTCTGGGATCAATAGTTTGATTTTTTTTTCAGAATAGAAAAGCAACAGTGCCTGTTGCTTTTCTAGTGCCTGTTATCCTGTCAGCAGCCAAAGGTTTTGAATACAGCATCTTCCTTAGGGAAATGAGAAAATTAAAGAACAGCCCAGAAATGTCAGCAAGTGGGGAGAGACAAGACTGAGAAGCTGAAAAGAAATAGAGCAGGTATGCAAGTAGAAATAAAGAAGAAAGATTAAATAAAAGAAATCTGCTTTACTTGGTCACTCCGTTCTCTGTGTAGGTGGTCCTATAAAACCCAACCAGGGAACCATTCAGCCATCCTTGGAATTTCAAGGTGAGCACGTAGGGCTCACTTTCGCTAGCAGGAGAGAGCTCTGCTTCTGCCTTCATCACTATGTACTCCTGAGGGGTATATTCAAAGCAGTCAGTCAGCACAGTCTGCTCTCCTGAGGGTTTCCTGAGTGTCGGCATTTCCATAATCTTGGTCTCTCGCAGGTGAAGCCACAGGTAGCTGGTACTTCTTTCCAGAGCAATAGAAATATTGACTGTCCCTGTGTAAATGTCCAACTCCATTTCCGTCTTCACTTCCAGGTCATAGTGGACAGGCTTGATATAAGTGGGTAGCCTGAAATCTCTCCATTCCCCAGTGTCGTCATTTTTAGGAGGACAAGAACCTGGATCCGCTGGTGGAGATACTGTTGGCTGCTCTGTGTCTGCTGAAGATGACTGAGACTTAGGTCTGCTCAGTCCCACGCCAAGCCCCACAGCTAGACCCACAACGACCACGACGCCACAGATAATGGCCACATGCTTTGTCTTCATGCAGTACTTCTTCGACTTCTTATCCTCAAAATCCATGCCCTCCATCTCTGCTCCCAGCTCTGTTCTCGGAGGGAAACATCAACCATAAAAAAAGCTTCCAAGTCACTTCAGCACTTGCTTTTTTCAGTTATCTCAGCAAACTTGGGTTGTATTTTAATTGTGCAGTTATAGCTGTTCTCTGCCTGTCTCCCCCACCTCGCCTTCCACAGGACACTCAATTAATTAAAGATAACATGCATTTGGAGGAAATGGGAATGATCAAAAGGAGTGCAGCTGGGCAGGGAGACGGAGGGAACTGACACAGAAGAACATTGTTCCTGCTCTGCTCCCCTTATAAGCAGCACAACCCCACCCCCAGCCCCTCCTGCTCTGGCCCAAGTTAAATATAAAACAGTGCTATGTTAATCAGCAGTTAGGAGATGAGTGGATGCCAAAGCTCTGTCAGCAGCTTTCAGAAGGAGTTTGCAGATAGAGGTGTAACTGCACCAAAACCTCAACCTTTGCTGCTACCTCTTCCCTTTTCCCTATTGTGTCTTGTTTGGAGTTTTCTTTTTTTTTTTTTTTTTTTTGTACTAGCAAAATTTTTTTTTTGAACTTACACTTTATAGTTTGTGAAATGAGACCTCCAAATTCTCAAAAACCTGGCAAAATCATGCACATCTTTCAAGGCCTTCTCAATTGTTAGCCTTCTTTTCTAGACTCGTATACTCTCGCTGTGTTATTCCAGGCAGCTGCAGACAGAAGAATGCGCTGTGGAACAATATATCTTCATCACTCACTTCAAACTTTAAAACACGTCTAACCCATTCCCCCAGGCCCAGGACAGGAGGGTAGGGGGGTCGTTTTCCAGGAGATTGCTCATAATTGCTTATGGAAGCAGGTAGCTTAGGATATTGTTGCAGTCGCCACAATTACAGAGTTGTTTGGGGCACTTCTGTGTATGTGGTTGTATGATTTATATACTAAAGATCAACTCAGCATTTGCTGGATGTCATCAAGATGCAGCACCTAAGTGAAACAAATTAATTGGATAGTGCCTTGTTCTACCTGGAGGAAGTATGTTTGTGAAGAGCCCACAGGTAAGGTGTTGCTAATGCAATATGAAATTGAATGCAGCAGTGTTTCTGATCTTGTTTGATACCGAACTGAAGCAAAATAGAGAGCAGAAACTGCAGCACCAACTTCTCATAACCTTTTTCCCTACTCACAGGGCATATCATTTCAGTATGCTCTGAATGAGGTGCATCAGCTTGACTGCATGCCTCTGGTTTATGTTTATTATGAGACGACTTAACATCATTTAAAATTCTCAGGTGACTTAGCCTTTTCTTTTTTTCTTTTTAAGAGAGAGAGAGTTGGATAAATTTTCACCAGGTTGTCTAGACTTAGGCTCTAGAATGAGTGAACATGTGCATGTCCTCGGAGCGGGACACGCTGGGTTCGGCTAGACTTCATCCAGTCTGCTTAGAGATGAATCTACTCATAAGCTTTACAAGACTTGGTCTGAAATATCGCCAGCCACCACTGAGAGCGGTAGCCATCCCACCCACATCAACACTCTTACAGTGGGCTAGTACTTGTACAGCATCTTGTTTTAAAGACAAAGTTTTCCAGCAGGAACTGAAGAAAGGTCTGTTTGCTTGGACAACATCAAGTTAACTCTTACTCAAGAGAAACTCTTGTTCAAAAGAGAAAAAAACAATATAAAAATCAAGCAGAGAGCTAAAAATCTGTTTCACATTATGTCTGTTTTTATTGTTTTCTATGTCTCTGCTGTGAGCAAAACTAGATATGACATGGGAAACGAGTGCCCTTTAGTGAGTTGAGTAAGAATTTAACTTCTAGCAACAGAGCAAGAATGGAAGAGCATGCTTATTTTCAAGCATTTCAGCTCTTTTGTTTTGATCAAAGAGGACAAGTAAAAAAAGAAAGCTTTTAAGCAAGACATATTAAGCTAGAGGAGGCCATAAATGAGGAGTCAGTAAATGTGTCTGTGATTTTCATTCTCTTTAACCAGGAGGTTTTCTGTTATGTTTTTAATGTGAAAATGAAAACAAAAAATGCCATTTGAGTGTGAAGGCTGCAGAGCAGGTTGTTTACTGTAATTTTGAAGAGATTTGCAGATTTTTGCACTGGTAACGATTACCTCCTAGGGAGAAGTGCTAGAAAGCATGGCTGGATTAGCTGGTCCCAAACAACAGCAACAAAATATATTTCTCATCTTTGTCCTTACAAAAACAGTAGCAGTCAAAGCAATTACAGGCTAACAAGGAGTGAGAAAAGAGTTAGCTCAAGAAGTGGCAGAGATTATTAGTTTCTTTGACCAGACAAGAGCAGCAGCGTTGCTGTGTGCGAGCTCTAACATTGGTCTTCTCTTTAGAAAAACTGAGTTCAAGGTTCTAGGTACAGCCAAGCTGGGTCTATTTCTGCTGGTGGCAGTTAGGGGCCGGTTTCCTCTCCCGTAGCAGAGCATGGTGCCACTGGGGAGCAGCGGGACCGGGCTGTGTGGCTGCCCACGTAACTTGGGAGCAAAGATCCAGCGGAGATGCCTCAGGACAGGCCGGGCTGCAGTCCTGAGTCCCTGAGGGCAGGCGCCGTAAGCGAGGGCAGGGCCTGGAGCGCGCGGCCAGGGCTTCCCGCAGGCCACGCGCGCAGGCGGCAGCGAGGGGAGAGCCCCAGGCGGCCTCCCCGGGGGAGGCTGTGCCGAAGATGAGTGCCACTAGGGGAAGGGGAAAAAAGTCCACCACAAGCATGACTGCGTTAAAGCCATCAAATCCTGTTTAAATACCATTTAAATTGCTTTAGTTTAGTTTCTAGAAAACTGAAAAGGACTTTAAACAATCTTGTCAGTCCACCTGGATGATGCTGACACTTGTCGACATTTGTTTGGCGTTGATTTTTAGTTGAAGTCATTTCACCTTAAGGTAGAATTTAGTCCTCAATCAGAACCACAATTATCACTGAATTAACTGAATCCCATCCCTTTTGACCCTAAAATGGGAGTAGGGGGGGTAGAAAGTCACCACGCTCTGCTAGGGCACTATTGGTTGGGACGTGCATGTGACTAGGAACAATATCCAAAAAATTTCTCAGACACTACCCAGGTAAATATATTCTAATTTTTACAACTATACCAGATCTGTCAGCCATTTATTTCACACATAATTTCCAATTTCTAAGTTTCGAAAGTGCGGAAGAATTCAGCAAGTCACAGCCGGGAGCTGAGTTGCAGCACTAGCCCAGGCCTGCTGTAGGCATTCAGGGAGAAATGATGCAGTCCCAGGAGATCCCTAACTGCAGCTGACAATGAGCAAAGAGCCGCTCTGGAAAGCCTCAAAGACAGGGAAATAAACAAAGTATATGAAAATCCAAGCAAAACAGAACAAAACTGAAGCTCCACAGCAAATCACAACAGATGAAACTCCCAGGAGCCAAGTCCATCCTTGGGATAACATGAAGTACGTATGGGCTTGTGCCAAGGATGTTTTTGGCTCCCTGCATCCACGGATATTAAGGCGTGGAGGCAAAAGAGTCAAAAAATCTCTGATTTCCTGTCTGTTCTCTGAGCTCCCCTAGGAGAGTTAGGGATACCGTGATAAATGGGGCCCCCTCTGCCTCCCTCAGGAATCATTTGGCTCTTGTTACACTAAACTAACACTCCTTGTTAGAGCTGTGGTTGAAAAAAAAAGAAAGAAAGAAAAGAGAAATAAAAGGACATGAAGCAATCTGCTGTAGTGACTGTTTTCTGGCAGAGCTGGATTTGTAGATTTCTCCCTTGTAGACCTCTGCTGAAAAAAGCTGTCAGATATTAAGAAATGCGAAAGTGATTGTGGTGTTCCGCCAGGTCACAAATGAATTACAGCCCAAATAATTCCCTTGCCCAGTATATCCTGCATCTATGAGTGACCTTGTCTCCATCTTTGGTTATAAACACTCAAACAATCATCAGTCCCTGAGATATTTTACAAGCCTTGCCGACTACTGGCTTACAGAGGGCCTTGTTTCATCCTCCATCTTTTCTATGACGCTAAGCTGTAACTGTGTAACAAACCCTCTTGGATTTGCGTTGTTTGGAAATGCAAACTTGTTGACCTGATAGGAGGCAGACAATGTTGATTTCTTCACTCATAGCAGTTTTGCTAACTGCTAAAAATTGTACAAAACCTGGCCTCGGCTGTGGCTGCCGCAGGAGGACGGTTTCTGTGCTTCGTACACGGACAAGCTTGGTGTGCGGCACGCTGGTTCATGCACAGTGCAGTCCCTACCGCTAGCATCACATCTCTGGAGCTCCACTGGGTCTCCCTCGCAGTTCAGTTCTGGACGTTTTGGTATACTGCTAGGGTTCAGGCTGAGAGGAGTTATCTCCAAGCCTTTTGACAAGGAGGTCCAGTGAGTTTCCTTTAGCAAAAACTACCTCCTTTCTTTTTTTTTCTTTCCCCCCCCCGCCCTTTTTTCCCCTGAGCATCTGGATATAGATTCTATGCCCTCAAATGTGAATGTCTGCTCTTAGACTATCCACATAAACTAAGCAAGTTATACCGCACTCATTTGCTTCAGAGGATTGTATCATATAAAACTTTGCCATCCCTTGCAAGCCAGGTAAGTTTGCAAGGTTCCTTCATTCAAATCGTTAAACCCAGAAACATAGCTGGTGAATACAGTTGCTTCTTTTCTAATCTAGCATGATTCAGAGTTGTTACATTTTAATGCCTTGTTTCTTGTCACTAAAATAGTTACAGTTTATGACTCTGCATTTCAAAGGCCAGCTTCCAATATGGAATTTCCTTTTTGTCTTTAAAATGTCTGAAGGGAGTTCCACTGTATCAATAAAATACAATTTAATTTGCATGGACATTTTTTTCAAGTGTACTCAACATAGCATCTTCTTGCTATTTAATCCGTCTTGCTTAACAGCTTTCCAAGCAAAAGTCTGAGAAAAACAACAAACTTCTGCAGTGTAGCCTTCAGGATCTGTTATCTGGACTCCAGCAGGGCCCATAGGAAAGCCAGACACTGCAGTATAGAAGTTTGCAGTGGAAAATTCCCAAGGAACTTCTGGAGACATTTTATCGCCTTAGAAATGAAAGAGTGGCCTTCCATGCTCCGCATCTTGCTGTGCGTTAGGGTGACATCTCAGGAGACCTGCTCTCTCCACTTGCAATTCAGGGCACTACTTTTAATCGATAGGATACGAGTTGCAGTTCCCTGAGATGCCACCTCTGCCCTTGAGCACTGCTGTGCTATTCAGTGCATAGTTATATTGATCTATTTCTAGGTCTAAACAGCAGAGCATAAGAGGAAAAGCATCCTTGATGGAGAAGAAATGTAAAGTTCCCTTCCTACCTTCACTGACTGCAGCCTGAAAATATTGACCTTCAGGGCAGCCTCATTTGTACAGCTTTCTCTTTTGGAAGGAATGGGGTGATTTGGAGTCTGATTAATGAGCGGGGGGGAAAAAAGCATTAGTGAGCCCAGTAATGATGTCTGCTCAGTATGCAGTGATGGTACTAAACACAGGTAAGATCCTGGCTTCACTGAGCAGGTCATGGAGATGACTGCAGAAAACAGTATTATTGCTTGATGGGATGTCTTAAGATGTAGTAAATTATGGGTTTCTTGTCCTGTTGAAGAAGGCGCAGTGGAAATGAAAATAGGCTTCACACTAAGTGGCAAGACAGAGTGGAAGAGCCAATCCATCTTTTTAATCACCGGAAGTGTTTAGACCTCTGAATCTTGCTCTCCTACAATTGTGTGCGCGCTTGGGAGCAATTCCATAACAGTCAATGGGAACGTGCTTTTGAATATAAAAAAAGAGAACAAGAGGATATAACAGTGTGGAAACAGTGGATAGCTTAGATAATTTACCTGTCCTATAATAAAACAGCAGGGAGACACATGTGGCTTTCAAAGTGATAAATTTGAAATAGACTAGAAGAAAACCATTCATGCTCATCTCACATCTCTCAGCCAGGCATTCCTAGTGAGGGGCTGTACACATCTGTTTATGAGGCATCTGATGCAAGCTACTGTGGGAAAAGGGATTAGTGGACTGAGAAGACCTCTGATTTGTTCTGCTCTATAAATTCATGCAGTCCTTTGCTGCTGAAGTGCATCAAATCGTGCTGAGTCACAGAGAAATGATGGGCTGAATGACTTCTGGCACAAGAGAAGAAAAAAAAAAGAAACATAAATAAAAACAAGCTCATAGAATGAGAGACATCTGTTAACCTTTTTTTTTTTTTTTGCTCAGTTGGAGATGAAATCTCAGAGGAATTCTCTGTCAACATGTTTGTAGGTTATTTCCCAGGCTAATACCTCCTGCATTTGCCTGTTGCTTCATTTTCTTGACCAGAATGATATAGCTGCTAGAAAAGAAAATAGCTGCAGCCATAGAAGCTGCTTCATTTTGCTATTATACAAGAAATCCTACCCCTTCTCACCCCCTTACACACAGGATTGTAGTTGCTCTAAGGCATTAAAAAAAAATGGGGGATGGATACAAGATAGAGTCATGGCTCTATGGTTCCCTTTGCAGCCCTAGTGTCTCGACTCTCAGTGTCATTTGTATAAACGGGATCCACACAGCAATTCATGCAGCGAGATGAGTTGCTCATGAACTACAGTAATGTTTGTTGTCTGGGCATCAGGAAAATAAAGCTGCATGCTAATTTGCTAAATCACTGGCTTTCTTGGAGCTGCCTGTGCTTTATCAGCCAGAAGATTACAGACCAAGGTGTAAAGGTGACACCATTAGGGCTATGGGCAAGCAGAGAGGGGGAAGCTGAAGAGATGACAGGCCCAAATAGGCTGAACACATTATAACAAGGTAGGAACTTCAGACAGGTTCATATAGGCATACATATGCATGAACATACTATCATCTGATATTTTGATACTGAAAATCATTGTCATTCTACCCAACCCTGAAGTTCCTATCTTCCGAAGACTGGGAAGAGGAAATTACAGGTATTAATCCTTTAGCCCAAGGCTACAGGAGCCGACTGCTTCAGAGCTAAAATTAGAATCAGCTGACTGATTTCCAGAAAAGTTTCTTAATCACTCAGCACACACAGCTTCCTGGAGAGACATGAGTATATGCCTCGCTTTATATATATATATACACACACATATATATGTATATATTGTATATATGGGCTGACAAGGTACATGCACAGGAACACCAGTTAGAAAGTTTGATTTAAAGAATATGTCAAAGTACAGGAGAAGAGATTTGACTGGATAATATATCTATTTTGGATTTACTTGGGACTTGTGTCCTTCAGACCAACGACCAGCCAAATGTGTTCACACAGGAAAAATGCTCTAAATAATACTTTGTTCTATTTTAGCAAACCCGTGCTGACTTGAGAGAACAATTTTGTTCTGCTAACCAACAGTAAATCCTCACATCTGAACTGATCTCTATTATGAGCAGTAGCAATCAAGACAGTGGGAGTTTCTACACAGATATGAGGACATCTTTATTTTTTCGGCACAGAAGATCACTTTGAGCTTTGCAGCAGGGCAGGTTGCCAAGAGTGTAAAGGAACAGACGAGCAAAATGTAGCACTTGGTAAAGATCGCATGGAAGAAAAGGGATCACAAGCACAGCAAAATCCAGAATACCCGCTCTCAAATGTGATTGTATTTGATGCATCAGTTCACATTTAAATTTGTAGGAATTGCTGCTTCAGCTTCCTGTGGAAAAGTTTAACCACTGCATATTTTATAGAGGTGAGATAGATGGGATTTTTTTGTAAAGTCAGGTATTTCCTGCAGAGCCTTCCCCCCTGCTTGTTTTTACTCTGTTTCTTTTCCTTTCCTTTGAGCCCCAATGATACATTCTGTCAGGAATCTTCCTTTTATTTAAATTAACTTCCAACCAAGAAGTTCTGACAACAAAAGTTGCAAATATACCAACAAACCTAATTAATGAAAAAGATTATAAAAGACAACTTGTCAGCTTCTGTCTCAACATCTTTTAAGAGTGTCTGATGTTACTTTAAAATGTTTTTGTTTTATGTTTGTGGTAGCTGATTCTTGTTCCCTTCTGAAATCAGTGTTAAAAGTTCAGTTTGCTACAGAGACTAAGAAGAGATAAAGCAGAAAAGCGCAAGACTACATTAATAAGTCTGGGAAGATTTAAATATATAATATGTTTGATGCTTCTTCCTCACAGAATTTTATTTTTCTGTTTCTATACTCACATTCAAGAGCATCCTAGAGGTTTTAGGCGACACAGAGACTTGGTCCATGCACAGAAAGTGGATCTCTGGTATCAGACATGACAAAACGAAGTAGGGCAATAACAAGAAGGAAAGGGGGACTGCAATAATGCAGTAGCACAGTTACATCAAATGGCGACTTCAGCAAGTAGATAGATGGTATACATCTCGATTATTTGTAATCTAATATATTTAATTTTGTGGCATGACAATTTCTCATCCTCTTGACTTTCTTCTTGTAATGACAAAAGCCTTCATACAAAATTTTCTTTTAAATTAAATAATTCTGTTAAAATATCTGCTCAGTTGAGGAGAGCACTTACTGGAGCCAGGCAAACCAGTCTCCAGGGGAAGTCTCAGGACTCATAGCTACAGTGCAATAGTTGTGCTTCAAATCTGGTATGACAGTGTAAAGATTAAAAAGTCGAAGGGCAGGTTGTTTGGTGTAGGTATACAATGGTGATTATTTTTCCCCCAAAAAATGACAAACTTTCTGTTCCTGAAACATACACTTAGGGTAACAATAAAACAAGATGCATTATATTTAACTGCTTTCTGCAGCTTTAAGTTCTTAGCTTTTTAGAACGGAAATAATGTTTTGGAGGATGACATTCATCTACTACAGGGATACACAGCAATATAGTGCTCTGTGAGATCTGTCCTTCCACCTCTGTCCATCTGAAGGACCTTTGTTATTCGTAGAGATGTCCAAATCTGAAGACATGGTCAACAGGAAAAAAAAATGGAAAAGGAGGCAAAGTTAACCACATGTCAGTGAGAGGCTCAAAACAATGCTGGTTTTTGCAGTCACTTGTCATGTAAAATGATACTTTGAAACCTATTTCCTTTCACCAGTCCTTCCTGCTCATTCTAGTTATCTATAATCCCAGACCAGGCCTGATACCTGGATGTCAGATATTTTGCAAGTAATTTGCCTAGACTGCAAAGGAATGCATCTGGCTGTGTGGAGCATTGAAACTGCACTCTTTCAGTGGTACGGATAAAAAAAGTAAAATGTTCTATATAAAGAAATAGAAGTGACTTCTTCTACGTTATCCAAGTGAGGTTTGCTTTTCTTCCCCTAAGAAGTGGAAGTACATCTAGTGCTAGAAAGAAGGCAGAGTTCATAGCTTTGCCTTCAGGCAGATTCACTACAGCTTAAGATACTGCACAAGCTGTTCCCTATTGTCCTGTGACAATATTTTGGCACGCGCTCAGCCGAGGCTCCCGGATTCACATGAAGCATTTAAAGAAGTGGCCCAGTTTTCGGAATGCCTCCACATGGATTTAAGTGTCCAATTTAAATTTGAGTCTTCAAAGATTTTTTTTAATTAGAAAAGATTAAAAGTGAATTTTAATATTTGTATAAAGAAAAAGCAAGAAGAATTAGTTAAAAAAAAGGCCATCACCTCCTTCTCAAGGTTATCCTGAGAGCTTATATATATTATGTGCTGCAGCTTTATGCCCCTGGAATCCTACCAATAACACAGTATTATGCCCCCAGTATTATATCTAGACTTGCAGGCAGAAATACAGCCTTGTTTTAACAGCAAGATGAATTGTGGCTGTGCCTGTCTGATCAGCTGGATCGCTGCCACAGGGAGCTGGCTGCCCGTGGCCGCTCCGTGCCAACCCCTCCTGCGGTGCAGCAGGAGCCGGGGCCGCAAGCTGGGGCGCACTGAGCGAGCGAGGGGAGGCTGCACGGCCTCAGGGCAGGCGGGCAACCTGTCGCGGTGGCCAAGTGCCGTCCTGCCCTGGCCTCGCAGCGCCTGTGTCTGCTGTGCCCACACGGCAGCCGGCCTTGCCTGCAGAGCCCCCTCCACCGAGGCCCTGCGCGGCCTCCTGCGTGGGCACCGCGTGTCCTGGCAGTCTGCTGGCCACCTCCTTGGGAAGCAGCTCCATTGGGACAGACCATTTCAGCTCTCTTTCTCTGATTCCCTTTGCAAAGCTGAAAGTGCAGTCTCCTCCACATTCCTCCGCTATGCTCGGTAAAGTCCCTCTCTCATCCTTGCCTTTTCCCAGGGGAAAATTCTAAAAATGAGTCTCTCAAATGTTTTCCAGAGCATCTTCTCAGCTTTATGAGTATCAGAAATCATTGTAACGAGGGAAGAAAATGCTTTTATACAGTAAATCACTAAAGCCACTGCCCTCCCCACCCCCAAACTCGTCTCTTAAATACAGTTCCAAATCCCTTGATCTGCTGGGATTTACAGGCCTCACCCAGAAAGCAAGGGGTGAAGCCAGGCAAAGAGCAGGGAGCGGAGGAAACTGCCTCAACAGCTCTGGGCAAGACAGTGGCCAAGGGAGGTGACAGCTACCGAAACGTGCTTTATGGTGAGGACTGATGACAGGGTGAGATTTCCGTGTATCTGCTTTGGAGGGTGTAAACATGTGAAAATACTTCCCTGGATGGATGGCTAATGAGGCAACCCTGTTATCTTCCGTTTATTTTTGGCATCTGTGTGACGGGGCGGTAAATGTGGAGCACTTGGGATTCACTTCCCTCATGCCAGCATTACACTTGCAGTCTCTTGTATCTGCCCCAGTTTCAAAAAATTCCCATCAAATAGTAGAAAAGACAGGGCCAGAGCTGTATTTATGCCTGTCCTCAGTGCTGGGTGATTATTTCTAGGCTTTAAAATACTGAGTTTCATCAGTTCTGAGAAAACTGATCCAGAGACAGAGGCCACATGGATCTGAGGGGTTTTTGTATCAAAAGATGACTGACTTCCCTGATCCAACTAGTGGAAACCCATGCTGCTTTTCTGAGTTGCCGGTCACCTCATGACCTGCCACCGTTGGTAAAGTAGGAGGTATATAGATGTGAGATTGGGAAAAGCAAGTAAAAACTCTGATGCACTGAGCTGGTGAGGCCAGGGAAGGCTCCAGAGAAGGCTCCCACAGGAAACCCTGCATCGCTGGCCTTTGCTGTGAGGAAAGGGAAGGAAAAGCAGGCCCAAAGTGCAAGTGGGTGAGGCATTGGTAGCAAGGCCGTTTACTGTATCCAGGTTACCCAAGATGCACTTAGATCTGGATAGTAGCCATGCTGGTACTGTGCCCTGAGCTTCAAAGGGCTTGTTTATGGGGAAAAAGGGCAAAACAGATGATAGAAATATTCTGCTGTTCTTCCTGCTGCTATGTGAAAGACATTTCAAAGCACCACATCCTCTTTGAGCTGGACAGAAACGTACCCTTTTCAAAGCAGGGCACCTCCTAGGGAGTTGGTAAAGTGTACTTTCCTGTACAGAGTACTGGCAAATATCCCTGACTTCAGTAACAGGAACCAGAGCCTCTTCTAGTGTCGCTGACAACTGCCTGTGTTGAAAAGGTGCTGCTGTTGTCCTCCCGAGAGCATGCGTCCCCTGTCACACTGTGTGGCAACTTCATCGCTCCTTTACAAATAGGACCAGATCCGTCACTCACCCAGGAGGAGCAGGTCCGGAGAAGGATGTCATTTCCTCCCAATTTAGCACTGTTTCCCTTCCGCGCACTATTCCTCTGGAGTGGAGGAGCTGGTGCGCGCTTCCCTCGGACGTGTTGCATGGAGAACATCTGGATTCAGCACTCCTGCTGTTCTCCTCCAAGCCCACAAGCACAAAACAGATGGCGTTTTGTAGCTGCATGGGGGAATCTGGATCTATACACCTGATTCCCGAGACAGTGCCATGGCTCTGTCCAGCTTTAGACCTGTGCTAATAAATTTGCAGAACTTGTTACATATACTGTTGCTTAGATGGAAGCTCGATAATCATTTTTACTGGATTTTTCCTAATATAGTATGACAGTCTTTCAGTTTAATAGTTAACTGTTTATCCAATATTCATCAGTACATTTTGAAATGATACAGAATTGGTTCTGGCTCTGGCTTGGTACATCCTGGTGGACTTCATTTTTTCTTCAGGAGTGGCTTTAATTGTTATCAAATTACGCAGAAATAGCATTGATGTTCTCACATACTCGAAGTAATGCAAGCAGAAATCATGATAAGGAATCGACATGAATGCTTATTGTCACAGCACAATTCTTAATTGTGACCTTGAGCTCCATAACCTCAAAATTGCAGGAAAAAAGACCCCAGTTTCAAACTCTGTTGAGCATGGGAAGAGATCAGCCAGGACATACCCCTGAACGCCTGTGCTTTGGGTACGTTTTTGGCCAAATGTTTCCGTTAAAGGAAGTAAAGAGGCTAAAGGACAAGCTCTTACTGCCTCTATATGCACTCTCTCTATTCACATGAACAGCAGAATGAAAGCATTTTCTTTCAGCCCATTCTAAATTTAGGTTTTAATGCTGTTAATACCTAAGGTGCACTCAGAACCATTCTGGTTGTGAAGAGCCTTCTCTGGGGTGAAAGCTGCTATTTCTTTTTATGATGCAGCTGTTCTTAGAGGCAGACTCTAGGATTTCATCACTACATAACTTGAAAACTGTGCTCTTGCTTGTGCCTAATAGCTGTTAGTTACTCCTCTGGGATGAAAAAGGATCCTACTCCATTAAAATAAACAGGCTGATAGACACAGTGTTTATCTACTAGAAAATATACTGGCACCCCTGCAGTGTAGCTCATACCTACCAGTCGTGCTTGCATGCCAGGGCAGGGCTGCGCTGTCCCATGTAAGGTTTGGGAGCCCGGCTCACACGCAGGCTCCCACTCTGCCTCTTGAACCCATTTCTGCAAAGCCACAGGGAGCGTCCTCGAGGCAGTCACCCTCTCCTTGCACCCACAGGGATTCCCATCTCCATTTGATGATGACTGCCGGTGCTTAGGCTTTGATTCCTGGACAGCAGCATACCTTGCAAAGGCCTTAAAATTTTCTTTCTTGGAATTTTCCAGTAGGCAAAGTTTGTTGTTGCTGTTGTTGTTGTTTGTTAACAAGCTTTTAGGATAGAACACATTTTACCAAAAAACTGGGGGAAGGAGGACATCAGATAAGTGAAGAAAGAGGGCTTGGAGAACAGGACTGTCAGTGGAGCTGAAAGGCAGCAGGTGGAAGCACATGCGGTTTCTGTGGGCTGCAGAAGTGGCTGGAGTGGCGGAAAGAAAAGCTGCCCTCGGGCACCACAGAGCTCCTGTGGATGAGCAGCAGCTCAGAGCGTCTGTCCTGGGGAGGGCAAACCTGCCCAGACGGCTCGGTTTGGGCAGAGGGCGGGCACTGGGTGCCCAGGAACGGCGTGGGTGCCGTGGGACTAGGCACCGCGCAGTCCTGCGCGTGCAGCACGCGTGAGGGGCCCTGCGGCGGCCCTGCCCTGGCACTGCGGCCTGGAGCGGGCGGCTGCAGCGCCCGGAGAGCCTCCTCCCTCAGCGGGGGCAATGTAGCCTCCTCCTCCTCCTGCTGAGGGGCCTTGGCGGGCAGAGCCCGGCTCCCTGCTCTGACTTCAGGGCTTCTGAGCAAAATGCCTGCACAGTGGTGCGGCTTTGCCCTAACAGTGACAGCAGGGTTTTGCCTCCTGAAAGTGCTGGCATCAGGCAAATGCCACAGGCAAATGCTTACTGTGCATTTCTGGAGGCAAAGTTCTTTTTTTTTTTTTTTTTTTTTTTACAGTGTAGGCAGAAACCTTCAGTTTTTACCTGCTCTTACCTCTCGTGCTAACCTTGAGGATGTTTACAGGAAAGATAATGAAGCTTTCATTTAATTAGCTATCTGATTGCAATATTTTAATGGCTTTCCCTGAGTCTAATTCTCTTTCCTCTAAAATGCTGCAGCACCGCAAAATAGTACCTGCCATAAAATCTACCAAGGCCATTTATTTTTAATCAAAAGGCATCTATATGAAGTTCTTGTGATTACAGACATTTATACGTGAGCATTTTCTCAGTCTCGTGACTGTAGTAAACACAGGTCAGATCTTGTCATCTTTGGCTATAGAAGATTGATATAAGCAATGACTCCGCAGTTCCCGCTGAAGAGCAGAACTATCAATGAGAACTAAACCTAATATAGGAAATAGATTTCAAAAAAGAGCTATGGGTTCTTTACTAAAACTAGTCTGATTTGGTATTAGGGATCAGTGAGACTCTTTATCTGTCTCTAGGCTGGGGAAAGCAACAGAAAGTCATTTTTACCATCTTCCCTCTTGAATTAACAGCTCTTATATCCAAGTGAAACAGATGTTTGCTCCACTGTGCCTGAAAGCATGTTTATAAGTGACTAAGTTCTGGATAAAGTTGTAATATGTAACCGTGCAAGCTTCACAACTGCTTAGTCTCTCAGATACCATAGCGCAGTGTTACAGCACTATCGTATTAGGCACACCTATATTCAAAATAACTAAGTTCTCTCTCTGCTTAATCAGTATTGATATCTTAATGACTGCAAGAATTAGCCTATCAACCATATGCACCTTAACATTTCATTGATACCCTCTTAAGGGTACCTCCTTAAGGCTAAAGAGAAGGGCGAGTCCACATAAGGTCTTGGTTTTGTGCTTTGTCAAAGATCTCCTTGGAGCTTGGACAAACGGGCTTGTATCTCAGCCTTCAAGGACTTCAACAATGTCTAAAACTTCGGTGGGAATCCGGCAGGTCAACATACCTGATGAGGGGGGCTGGGACCTACGCTTGTATAAATAGGTAATGTGATGCTTTGCTGTCTTGCAGATGGGTGACTTAGAGGCCTGTAATAAGGTTGGTGTGGCAGGTAGTCACCTAAGATTGCTCTTTCTGTGCCTCTTTTTGATAGCAAATAAAGACAGTCCATTGCTTTGTATATGCAAGCCTGCTGGAGCAAGGAAAATGCTATTTGCATCACGTTTGCATGCTTCTTTCTGCGTAAGAGCATGCCTGTTTTCTTAAACTACTCTGCTGATCTATTACTAGGTCCTCTCTTTTGATGTGTCTGACTGAAGAGGCTCCATAGCTGTTAGGAATGCTCTGCTATCTTGGAATTGTGCTGGGATGTTCTAGTTAAACTTAGTTACTCGGAATGCTTAGTTACACACTGTGCTTCTTAGTCCAAATCTAGGGAACTAGTATCTTAGGTGTACATAACTCCTACATTTTAATCTTTTTTTTTTTTTTTTTTTTTTTTATCTAGGGAAGTGCCCAGATAGGTGCCTGTGTACCTATAGGATCCTAAACGATCTGTTTTCATAGATACGATGGTTTTGGGGACAGATGATGAGCCTTGGGTACGATTTGCTGGTGTGGGCGATTTGGGGTTAGGGCAGCCTCCCATCTGGAGTGGATTGGGGTGCAAAGGGGAGGGAGCCCTTTGCCCTGGCCTGTTCCATGCGTTCCTATCGAACACTGCCCCATCTCCTGTCACCAGCTGAGGAGACATGGTCACTTTGAATCCACATGGGAATCTTGAATCCAAATAAGTATGTCCGTAGGAAGCAGAGGTTTGCATTTGTACAGTAGCACACACTAATGCTTACTGTTAGATTCTTTGGGTGTTCTGACCGTGCAGTAACTACAGAGAAATTTGCAGCACACAGCAAAACAGTGTCTACATGCTACAAAGTAAAATATATACTCACAGTCTGAAATCAAAAATTTTGTATTAGAAAAAAATCTAATTATTTCCCTTGTACTTTGAAAAATATAGTCTGTATTTAAAACACAAAATAAAGTTTAGTTAGAGTATGTCCTGTTCCTTCTTAGATGTTCATGTGTTAAAGATCAGTGTTGTTGTGAGTGCAGGTTAGTCTTACATAGCCTGTAAGGATCCATAAAATTTGTAGCTTAAGGCAGTTCAGGAAGAACCCACTATGGCAACGCTTAAGAAATACAAAGGGAATGATGGGTTCAGATGAGAAACTGGAGATCTGTTCTGTAATTTGCTGCTGAGATAATCATTAACAGGACTAATGTAGTAAAGATAATGTCACCTCCTTTTTTAAAATTATTTTTCCCATAGTATGACAACCTTTAACCAACTTTCTCTGGCGAAGGGTAATTTAGATAAAAGAGGAGGACTGCAGAAAGTGTTCTGAGGCCAGGGTCTATTTTTTTGCCAAAACACTTTTTTTTCCCTTGAACTCTGATTTCCCGGCCTAAGGCCCAGCTTATCTAAATGGCATTCACAGCCTTGGTGTACAGCTGCTTCCATGTGGCATTGGCTTGGCATGGAGGCAAGACCTCTTCCTGTCAGTAGTCATTGATTAAAAAGGCCAGAGGCCTGGTTGTAGTGAGATGGAAGGGTCAGAGAACAAATTACAGGTGAATATTTTCGTTTGTATTTCCAAGGACCTCAGTGGAAAACATTCTCCTTATCTTCCAAAGGAGTATTATCAGCTGTTCATCTTCCACATCTCTAGTAGGTATCTTAGATGGCATGAAGTTATGGTGGGATCCCACCTAGTGCTGTGACTTTGCTAGGAAAGAACCAGGACCTTGGGACATCGGGGAGAAGCCAACAACTAATGGCACATTGTCACTATTTTTTCCAAGTTTCCAAAAATTCGGCTACAGCAGTCACATTGACTTCAGGGAAATGAGTCAAACCCTTGTTCAGGCAGGTCTATACTGTACATATTCAAGCTACTTTAACTGAGGGAGCCTTGTATGTCTGCAATTTGCGTACTTCATCTACAAAAATTAATTTTAACATCATTTAAAATCTCAGTTTGCAGAATGGTTGAGATTGGAAGGGACCTCTGGAAATCATCTAGTCCAACCCTCCTGCACATTGGAGTCACCTAAAGAATGTGGCACAGGATAGTGTCCAGGCGGGTTTGAGTATCTCCAGAGAAGGAGACTGTATAAGCTCTCTGGGCAGCCTGTCCCAGTGCTCTGTCACCCTCACAGGCTAGAAGTGTTTCCTCATGTTCAGATGGACCTCGCCGTGTTTCAGTTTGTGGCCATTGCCTCTTGTCGTGTTGCTGGCCGCTACTGAAAATAGACTGGTCTGCCCTCTTAACAGCTTCCATTAAGATATTTGTATGCACTGATGAGATCCCTCTCAGCCTTCTCTTCTTTGGGCTGAACAGGTCCAGCTCTCAGCCTTTCCTCATAAGGGAGATGCTCCAGGCCCCTGATCATCTTCATACATTGACTACACTGGACTCTTCTCTGGTGGCTACATGTCTCTCTCATAATGAGGAACCCAGAACAGGTCACTGTTCTTTTTCACTGTTCTTTTTGTGTTACTAGTCGTAAATTCAGAGATAACATAAGGAATTTTCTTCTTCTCATGTATATAGAAAAAGACACTGGAATGGAAGATTTAATATTGCCTTACCCTCCTCTTACAGGCCCTTGAACTGAAAGGATCCGGACAACAAAAGATATTTTATCTTGAAAACTTTGTAAAATCTCCTCAAGCTATGATGAAAAAACTATTTTAATCTCATCCCTTTTCTTTTAACTTGTTTCATCAACCTCTGTGATTCCCATGAATTTTATCTTAATGAAAACTTTTTCTTATTATAACCTTTGGCCCATAAAACAGAAGAGACTTAGGAGACTTTTAACAAATTCAAAGGTTTGAATAATTACCAAAACATTCCTTCCCAGCAACAAATTTTACTAACAGGCCTTTCCTAAGACACTCCTAATGAGAAGACTTCCATGGGTTTTAAACACGTCAGCTAACTTTGGTATGTTCCTTAGTCTTCGGGCTGTGGGGATGGTCCATAATTCTTCCCATTCTTGCTAATAATTACAACCCAGGTGCCCTGCTTGAGAAGAAAGAGGTTCAGCGCTGCATTAAAGCTTCTCAGGATGGCTGTGTTTGTGCATTGGGTTTCTTGCTGTGGAACAAAGAATATTTTGCTGCTCTGGAATAGGCTTTCATCAAAGCAAAAATGTGACCAGGCCAGAGGCTACTTTTTTTTCGTACCAATGCCAGGAATCCTTCATTCTGCCAAGGATCCCTTGTCTTAGGGGGCTGAGTGGAGCTCTTTTGTCTCCCTGTTTATTCCCAGTTTGAAGATGGACTGACAGTGGAGTTTTCCTTACTGTAAGTAGTTGATGCTGTGCCCAGTACCAGCCTGCACCTGATGGTCATGTAGTAAGTGACCATCTGAAAGGGCTATTCTCAAAGGCCTGTTCTAATCTGCTCTTACAAAACCAGATCCATTCTAACACTCCGGTTTGTGTGGAGTTCAGCACTCTCTGTGCTGTACAGGCTTTTTCATATGAAATTCCCTTGAAGAGAATAGGAGTGCTGTTAATCTGCAGCCAGGTAAATGAGTCGAGAGTTCTCCTGAATTCTCTAAACTGCCCAGAAGGAACAAGAGGCTCTTATCATAGTTTAGAGTTTCCTTGCAGTTAGGAAAGAGAGCATGTCCTGAAGTAACTCTGTGTGATGGAGCAATAGTGACATCCTGGTGTATTCTGGAAGTCTACATGCTCTAGCACATACTTGGAGCCTTGAGGCTGGGCTACACAGCCCTGGAGCAGATTAATGATTTGTGGTATTTATTGTGGTCCCTGGTAGAAAGGAAGGCACTGATTTTTTTCCTTGCTGCTCCTGCAGAATATAGCTGTCGTAGATATTTTATGGTCAGTATGGTTTTAATCCAATCTATCTTGCTGTAATAATTGCAGCATAAGTATTCCTACATGAATATTTAAGAAACTGCTTTCCTTTAGTATTCTATAGCATTTGCATAATTATCACTGCAATTCCTGGTAGATTTAAACTGTCAAGTCTGTTTACACTGTAGTGGAAAAGTATTTACTGATCCATACAAATGTTACATTTGCATCTATAACAGAAAACGCATGCCACTTCAGTTTGCTAATGAGAGAAATTATACATCTGCTTAAGGAAACTTTGTCAGAGGCAGAGTTGGCATTTCCCATATCCCATTAATATATGAATACACTTCTTTTCCCCCTGGAGTTTCAGTCAACTGTGAGGACATGTTGTTGAGGAAATTGAGTGGTGCCAGCATTTATATGAAGTTATTAAACCCCAGGCTTCTGAGCTGTTGACTTATAATAGTCACATACTCATTTAGCTGGCCAAGTAACAAGAATACATTAATAAGGTTTAAAAATTTAAAGTGCAAAATAAATGAGAGAGAGTTCTGTTCCCTAAGGGACAGAAAAGCAGTGCCTGAGAGAGAAGGTGCTGGGTGCCAGGCGGGCCTTGGCAGCGGGACGTTTGCCTCTCCTTGCGGCTGGCACCCGCCTGCTGCCGACGCGGGGCGCGCAGAGCAGCTCGGTGCCGCGGCGCTGGGAGCCGAACGCAGCAGGGCTCAGGCGAAGCAGTGCCGGCCCCGGCTGCCTGCGAGGGACCCCAGCCCCCAGGGACCTGCAGCCCCCGCGAGAGCTCTGCCCTTCGGGCCTTTCTTGGGAAGTCGGCGCAGAGACCTCTGGTCGGAGCAGGCCGTGCTTGTCCTGGGCTGCTTTCATTTTTCATTTTAACATTAATCTTAGTTTTGCTCTGGTTTGGGAACCTTTCAAGTGTACTTAGTGAAATTCCAGCCTTGTCACTGGAAAGGCTGCAGATTTATACACCTGACATGCAAAGCTGGCATTCCTGTTGGCGGAAGCTGGGAGGCCCAATGTAATGCACTAATGTCTGTGAGGTCTGAAATAAAACCAGTGCTGCATCCTTCTGAATTGATGACCCTGTTTAGTCCTGCGCTCCTTACTCTGCTGATACTCCTCTTGCTTTGAAATATTTCCATGAGATTTTTAATTGGATAGGTCAAAGATAGTTATCAAAATGCCTTGCTTTAGCTGCTCTCCTAAGGCAGGAGGGGTGATAGGAATCAGCTGTGAATGCTTCTTTGGCACTAAGCTACCCGCAAAAAAACATTCTCCTTTAATAGAGAGTTTTATTTTGTGCTGACATTTGCATTGAACTCAAATACTCTATCATTCCAGTTTAAAATGATAGTGGTCTTCAAAATGTCCAGAAAGTGAATACCTGAACTGTGAAAAAACTTCTTTGCATTAAATACAGACAAGGGTGAAGCTGCTTCTTGACCTTGAACACCTACTGATTTCCTTCCTTCCATGATCCTTTCCCTTAATAAATGCAATTACCTCATTCCAGTCATTAAAAGTTGAGCACATCATTAGTTCTCTTTTGTACAGAACGTAAAGTATTTGCCTTAGCCTGTTCTTGCTGTTACCAGTGCAACACCACCAAATTTGTTTCTTTCTCTCTTAGGTAGTTGTACTTTCAAGCATCACTGTATTTTTATCATTAAATTGTGCCCACCAAATTGTGTATTGCTTGTAAGAATTGCCTCTGAAACACTTCTCCTGAGTTAAGACATTTCTCATTTTTGGGCACATTCACGTTAGCAGTCTGTTTTCTTGGTATTTTAAAATGTTCCTTCAGAACTGAGTTTATTTTCCCATTGTCAGTGCTCCTTGTATCTGTACTGTCTCCTGGTCACGGGTTTATGCAATCTGGACACATGTTTAAGTTAGAATATGGACGTAACCTTTAAAATCCTGGTCTGACTTCAAGAAAAGTGTGGAGAGAAATAAGTGTTTTAGTTCATGTTCTTCCTCTGTTTAAACTGAAACTTACTGGCATTAGGATCTCCTCCGCATTTCTTCCTGTTTTTGAAATGTCATCTTTGCTGCTCTGTGTGATACCTACCTGGGGCCTGCGCTGGAGATCCGTGTGGATGAGTGTGTGTGGGGGCAGGAATTGCACGTGTTAGTGGCGGGGGCAGCAGCAGCACCACCTGAGTGCACGCAGCCTGTGTCCTGCAGCAGGGTGGTAGCACCGCATGGGACTTGTTTCCCTTCTCTCCACAAAGAGTTTTCAACCTTTGTTCCCTGTACCGGCTCCTCTGACATATTTTTTACAAACTCTTCTCCTCCACAGACCGGATTGACAGTTTCAAGCATTCCCTGGGATGGGAGACCCCAGCGCCAAGTTCTCACATCTCTCATATCCCAGACAAGAATCTTAATCAGTGGGGCTTTAGATGAGTATTTCCCTAAGCCTCCAAATGAGGCTATGCGATAGCTGTGACTTGAACATGGATGAAGAAATTTCCAAACATATTTCCGGGGGGTCAGTTTATTCTTACAGCAGTGTCTCTTGGGACTGCAGCGCAGCCTCTGCCCAGCGCTGCCCTGCTCTGTGCTGCGCACAGCTGCTGCTGATGCCGCAGCCAGCGGCAGATTCCCCTGGACACCAAACCCGGCGACACCGAGCGTCGCACCGAGGGGCTCAGCCGGCCCCAGCGCGCAGGCTCCTGGCCCCCGAGGCGCAATCTCTGCACGCAGAGCTTCCCGTGCGGCCCATCTGCTGGGGACGGGCAGTGACTGGCCTGAGGGGGGAAGAAGGCGCGAGGAGGAGCCCGGTGCAGGGCACCTGGCGTGTCCAGCGGGGTTTACCAGCTCCGCTTTCCCTTATCACACCAGGGAGCTGAAAGCGTGGCCTGAGCACAGGGGAAATTTGATTGGGCCCAAACGGAGAAGCACGCAATACATTTTTCAAAAACACAGGGCAATTGCTGTCCGAAACCTTAGAAGTTGCCTCCTTCTAATTTGATCATACTTGACTTACAGTAGCAGTTTAAGGACTTGATAGAAGAATTCTAGGTGTCCGGGGCTTTTCTTACTCTCTTCAAATGTCTTCAATAGTATTTCATTGTTGGAGTCAAAACCCTCAGAAAGTTTTTTACTTGGAAAGATTTTCTTTTAGTTCATATGTAGGGTCAGTATTGATGTCATCTGATATTTAGACCCCAAATCAGTAAATACAGGATGAAGCTAAACAGAAGAACAGGAATGCAAAAAGCAATTTCAGTAAATCGGGAGTCCAGAGAATTAAGTTGCTCACCCATGCTCCAGGAAGCAAACCTGCACTCAGGTTACAGAGAAAGGTTTGGTTTAATTGACCGTGTTGCAGTTTTCCCACACTCTTTGGTCATGGAAATCAGATGCCATTTTCTGATGCCTGCAGCATTAAACCAGACATGTTCTGAGGTATCTTAAAGCATCCAAAGCTCATTAATCGCATTTCAGTGTATGCAAAAAAGCTACGTTTGTGTTGCTTGTGTCCCTCTTCAATGGAGCCCGGCTGCACACAGCAGCTCTCTGCAGAGCTACTGAGGATGCCCTGGCATTGCCAGTAGTTGCCCAAGTGGCAGGTGCCTAGGCCTTTGAGGAGCTGATTCACGTGGGAATATAGGTAAAGTCTAGCTCAAAAACATACAAGCTTTTAAAATTTAAAATATACTTTTCATTTGCAATTAGATTTTTTTGAACCTTTAATAAATTGATTCCAGCTAGGTGGCATGCTTATATGTTTTTTTTCTAGAAGATCTAGTAGTAGAAAATGATGGAGACCTCAAATTTAGGTTATTAATATATTATTATTTTTCATAAGATGTTGCATATATGCTAATATATATCCACCAAAATAGTTGGAAATAAAAATTCTAGCCTACAGTCAGATTAAACAAAGAAAATAAATTTGGAGATTCACGATGCCTTGACTTGCCAAGGTAATGCTATATGCATGAGCATGTAATGTATTCACTTGTTTGTTGTAAGTTCAGCTCTCTCAGTGGAGTTCCCACTCCGGCTACAAACCAACTCCACAGCAGTTTTTCTCACTTGTGTCTCAGTCAGTGATGACCACTGTTTAAGCTCTCTGATGGCTCGGCTGCTCAGAACATCCGATGGAAGCAGCAGGCCTGTCTGCGTCTCCCCTGCAGCGCTGAAGCTGCCCTTGCACCCAGGGGCCAGACGCCAGAGCAGGTTGGTGCCCGCTCGGGGCTCACAGACTCCGCTTTGCCCCTTGCAGGCTGGGGGTGACGTGGGTGACGCGTACCGGGCTATTGCCCCCCTGCTGAAGAGGTGAACTGCATGCTCGCTGCGCTGACCACAGCAATCCATGTGCCTTGGGAGTCTCACACTTATTAGTTCTTTTGCATTTTGCAGACACCGAAATTATTCCTTGGATTTTATTGTGTTGAAGTCATGCAAGCATAATATGGCTGTGCTGTGATATAAAAAATTCCTGTGTAATTCAGGCTCCATTGAGGAATTATTAATTTAAAATGTCAGCAAGAATGTACCCCTGCTGTCAGATGGGGGCCATCTCTTTCCCTCTTACAAATGTCTTGGTAAACTCAGTGATTTCCTCTCCTTGCCTCCCCTTGGAATAGCAGAAAGTCTTTGAATTCCCTTCCAAAAGATACTGTAATGAAGAATTTGAGGAAAGTACTGCAGTATTTTATTGGTCAGGCCCAGAAGAACTGAGGAGCCCCTAGGGATCACCCTTCCTTCTGAAACAGCGAGCCCATCTTGAGGTGAAACCTGGTGGGATGGCCACAGGGGGACAGTGCCAAGCAGGACACACTGCAGGGCAGTGCCCTAGCTCTGCCTCTTCCTGCCGTCTTTGTGCACTCCTGGGGAAGCTCCAGCATGGTGGTGGGCTGGGAATCTCCCGTGTCCTGCCGTCCTCTCCCTCCCCGCCTGCCAGTCCCCTGCCCCACCTCTGCACATAGCACCCAGAGGAGATCTGGGCAGTCTGAACTGTCGCTCTCGCTGGGGCCGGGCTCGAGCCTGCAGCTGCCCTGCAGCTCATAGCTACTTCAAACGGCAAAGCCGGGCTGGCCACATCTGAGGGCCTCTCCCCGGCAAAGGGGAGGCGGGAGAGACAAGCCAGAGCTGCAGGGCAGCCCTTCAGCTGTTCCTCAGGGACAACCGTGTTTCAAGGAAGAAGCCCAAGAATTGAAAAATCCCGGAGAGGCACCTGTGGGAAGCTCTGCGTTAGCCAAGACAGGCTGGAGCCGCCTGCTCTTCAGAGGCAAGCACGCGTCAGCTGGGTTTGTCTCGTACAAACCGACAGAACTAGAGGAAATGGCCTCAAACTGAAACACCAAAAGTTCCACAGGAACTTGAGGAAAAATTTCCTGACAGTGAGGGTGACAGAGCACTGGAACAGGCTGCCCAGAGAGGTTGTGCGGTCTCCTTCTCTGGAGATCTTCAAGACCTGCTTAGATGCAGCCCTGTGCCACGTGCTCTAGGTGGCCCTGTGTGTGCAGGGGGGTTGGACTAGATGACCTCAGAGGTCCCTGCCAACCTTAGGCATTCTGTGATTCTATGAAACCAGGACTCCCTGCTTTGCCCCCAAGGAGCCCAGCACGCCGCCTCGGCCGCTCCGAGAGGCAGCTTGCAGCTGAACACTCCTCCTTGGCCGGAGGGCCAGCTGGGTGCCAACCTGCTTCCTGGAGAGGCTGCCACGGAGACGCCTCCGGAGTGCCTGCGTGACGTCTCACCGAGGCCCTGCATCCCATGTGGATGTGTGTGTTTGCAGCTCTCCTTTCCTGTGTAGCTGGCTGACTTTGACCTGCAAGTGGCAGTATATGTCTTAAAATGCTTCCTTCTTCCCTAGGTTTCTCATCCCACTCTATCGTGTTAGCAGGGGAGGATAATCAGATTCGATTCCTCTGACTGGTGCTTGCTTAAACAACCTCCTTGTTGGCACAGTGTTGCTGCGGTTCCTGTTATTCCAAATACTGCTCTAGTGTAGGAAAAGATTCAGAATTGCTTTTTTTTAAATGAAACTGTTTTAAAGCTGCTTTATATAACAGTCAAAAGATGCCTTTCCCTGCATATTTCAGAGGCTTTTATTTATTTTGTAAATTCTAAAATAGCATGACTCATTTCCATATAATTCCACATATATTTGGAAGTAAATTCTTTCTGTAAACTAAAGAAACTTAACTTGCACATATAATTTCCTTTGCAAAGCTATTGTTACAATTCTGCTTTGTTTCTAGATAGCAGGCTGTTCCCAGGTGGGGTTGGTAGCCAGTGGCCTCGGACAAGACCCACAGAGACTTGGATCGACCCAGGCACTGCCCGGGTTGTGATCGTTAGGCAAGTCCAGCCGCAAGACTGCTTGTGCCCCAGGGGGACGGTCCCGCCTCTAGGGATGCAGAGCGGCTCTTGCCAGAGTTACCAGGAGGCACTCACTAGTATTGCCCTCAAAAACCCCGCTGAAGATTTTTTTCTTTTGTATGCCAACAAAATGCTTAAAATTTAGCTGTGCTAGGACAAGTGTGGAAGATGAACTAGTTTTTGAGACTCTCCTCTGAGACCCTCTGCTTGTTTTGCCTATCGTTGGGTTTCACCCTGAGACTGAAAAAAGCCAGAAAGTTGCCCCACAAACCTCTGTGCTGCAGACGGAATAAGGAGGCAAATTTCTGTTTCTGAATCCTGCAGTGCTCCCTCCCTGCGCAGGCCTGGCTGGGAATCACAGGGAGCGGCTCTGCTGCCCCCGTGCCAGGCAGCGAGGTGCCGGGCAGTGAGGTGCCAGGCAGCGAGGTGCCGGGCAGCGAGGTGCCGGGCAGCGAGGTGCCGGGCCTCAGCGGCTGCAGGCGTGCTGCCTGGTGCCAGCTTCAGAAATACACCCTGCAAGAAACTCTCCTGCTCTGTTTGGCCATAAAGGACACTGAAAATGGTACATGTAGCGTATCACTCATAAGAATAATCGTTGCAACTGCACGGTACAAGCACTTATTGTTCCGAGGTAAAATCAGGAGTGTCACAAGTATAAAATATTACTCTGATGTCCTTGCTTTAAGAAGCAGAGAAAAAGAGCTGTATCAGTGGAAAACCAGAACACAGAGTGTTTTATTTGTAAGCCAGGCTTTTTATGGTATTCATCAGAATCCTTTTAGTATCTCATAAATATAAATTAATTTATCCTCATAAGTCTTCTATGAAGTATGGAAATACTATTTTCTTGAGTTTAGAGTGGGGATAATGGACCAAGGAAAGATCAAATGGTTTGCCCAGCATCATTAAGATCAGCTATAGTAGAAGCGGAACAGAAATGCAGTCTCTGGAGTTCCAAACAGCACTTTTAACCACAAAATCACGCTCCTCTGAAAGGCAGTCGCTCAAAGGTATGCATCACACAAGGAAAAAGTGCACCTCTACTTTCTGGAAAATAAAAACAAGTATTGAAGGAATGATAGTTGCAAAGAGGAAGTGCGCTCTCTGGAATGTTTCAAGACCATTTAGATACTACTGAAGTTTCCGAAGGGTTCCTATGAATTCAGCTATTTTCACAAGGTAGCAAGTTTTTTAAAAATAAATTACACTGCTCCATAAAAAAGAAATAGCAATTACAGATAAAAAGGGAAATAATAAGCCTACTTTCTAAGGCTTTTAGATGTACATCTGAGCTTCAAAGAATCCAAGAATATCCTATTTTTAAAACCCCGGGTTTCCATCTCTGGGCAGTCTTCGGATCCTCGGTCGTGCTGTCCCGCAGCAGGCTGTGCCACAGCAGTTGTACTCACTAGCCCCTCTCAGGGGTGCCAGCTCAGTCGCCTCCCAACCGCAAAATGTTTCTGCTCTGCCCTCTTCTCTGAGGCTCCTGTGTGGTGTCACCTTTCATAACACGCACCGCTTGACATCCGCGCTGTAAATGCATTGGCCTTATGTTATTAGGAGTGATGTTAGCCTACAGGTATTCCTCATGTGCGGCTGTGTGGTGAGAGAGATGGATAGGTTATGAGTCTAAAAGGACAGTCGGTTGCTGTCCCACAGGAGCACAATACAGAGCCACGCAGTGTCCGCTTCTTTCTGTACCTGCTTTTGCAGAACACTGTTGTCTGATGCGCTAGGAGGCAGAAAGTAGAACTTTTCAAGAACTTTATTCCATTGAAAATTGCTGGTCCTAATTCCTGCTCGAAGACAAGGCTGCTCTGCTCAGCGCCCAAGCTCAAACCATTTGGAAAGCAGCAGGCTAGAGGTCAAGTCATATGGCTGATTTCTTTCAGCTCCAACTGCTCCATTTTTAAGATTATTATGTAAGAAGTAGTAGTCCTAATCCCCATGGTTTGGGTGTTCTTCTGTGACCGTCTGTGAGCAGAAGAGGCTCTGCCCTCAGCACCGAAGCAAGGGAGGATTCACCAGGCAGTGGGGTGCCCAGGGGAGACACCTGAAGGACCGGGGCCTGCTCAGGTGCTTGTGCTGGAGCAGCACTGGGGGTACCTGAAGAGAAGGTGGTACCTGCTCTCTACTCCTCTAGAGACCAACCCTGTTGCATTTCTCGTAAGGGGAGGAGGGAGTATAGACTCACCTCTCCCTGGCTCCTTAGAGACGCTGGGAGCCTGGCAAAAGAGAGTCCTGCTTCTCCCAGAGCAGGAAGATGACAGGCACACTCGGCTGTGAGCCGCCTCCCTGCCAGGGTTTGGGTGGCCTGGAATCCTTAAGGAACTAGGGACAAATAATATTGCAAGGGCAAAGATGAAACAGAAGAAGAAAGAGTAGGTGGGCAAAAAGGGGAAAATATGTCAAATAATACAGGGCTTTACAGACATTTACATGATATAAAGAGAGGCAATGGCTGGGAGAAAGACAGGCAAACAAAAATAAACAAGAAAGAAAGGACAGTGTCTCTCTTAAATGCTTTTGGAGGCTTTCCTTTTCTTAATTCAGCTTGTCTGCTTGATGCTTGTCATCTTTAGAGCTGATGACTTACAACTTTCTATCAAGTACTTTTTTTATTAGGTAACAAGATTTGGGAGTTGCACTGAAATGCACTGCTGCACTTTGTGGAATGTCTGGCCAAGCTGCTTTAAAGGCTTTGAAAGTCCCTGAAACTCCTATCTTTGAAAAGCTGTTTGTTCCAAGATAGACTTTACTGTAGGGCAATAAACTGAGGCCAACTGTTTGCTGTTCGTGGCGGTTTTTATAGCCAGGATTGGTATATAGGCCTATTTCTTGGAAAGTGTTAACTGTTGCTCAAGCTCTTTCTCTGAAAAAATATAAATTTTTGTGACTTGGCACTTTGGTTGCAGTTAAATGGCACTACATTTCCAGGAAGTCCAGGAAGGGATGAGTCTGCAGTACATGCGATTCTGCTGTCAATTTTGCATGTGCTGACTTTTGTACCTTCTCATGAGCTCGCAGTCACCTTTCCCCACACCACCGGAGACAGCGGATTCTATCTGCTCTCCTGAGCAAGTGAAGGCTCCGTCTGTGTTTCTGTGTCATGGCTAAACTCCAGTGGATCCCTTTCGGAATAGCGTAGCCCTCCCGGTGGCAGCGTGCATCGGGAAAAGCTCTGGGATCAAACCTGATCTCAGTGACCTCTGAGGCACCTGAGGGCTTGACCCAGGAACTCCGACTTAGAGGCTTGTTGGCTGCTTGGATAGAAGCATGCCAGCTCTCAAAGAAGCAAACTGAAATGCGAAATAAAGGAAGAAAACAGTTTGGAAACTCATCTGTTTTGCTGCATAGAGAGGGTCAGGTCCTCGTGCCCTCCCTTCTGCTAACTGGTGCTAATTAGCTTCACTGATGCCCTCCAGGAGTGCTGGGGTAGAAGGAGAACGTGAAGATGTTAAAGTCAATCTGTGTGTTCTCTTATCCTAACTGGCTGTGAGACGTCTCAGGAGAAAGACACATCCATTTGTAGACGAAATTTCTGAGTGCCTTAGCTTCAGGAACGGCTTTTCCTGGGGCGTGTTCTGGATAATACCAGCTTTTCCAGTGCTTTCAGTGTAGAACTGCCTGTATGGCAGGCTCCGAAGGCGCGGGGGTTGCCTGAGGAGGAAGGAGCGTTTTCAGTTCTTGCACGCTGGCTGTGTGCCAGTGAACAGCCCCAGGCAGGCGCGGGGCTCGCACGCTGTGTTGCTTGTTCCTGGCGAAAGTGCCTTGATGGGACCTGCTGCACGTCCTTCAGTCCAGCAGAGCCACCTCGGGCAAGGCCGGCGCTTCCGTCTCCTCTTTGCTTCCGCGACAGCCCTCGGTGCACGCACTGCCAGGGAGCAACAGTGGCAGCCGGTGCTGGATGCAGGCGGTGGGAAGGGGGCGTCCGCCCGTTTGGAAAGGCTTGAGCCCCGTCATCTCCCGGCCTGCGGCTACTGGGGTGGACAGGCGGTCTTGGCAGTTCCCCTGGGGGCAGCTTCCTCTTCCTGTCGCTCTTTGGGGAACATGTGCTGAGATTTCCCCGCCTGTGGGGGTCCTTAGAGCACGTGGTCCAGGGGAGCCCAGGCTCCGGCTTAACCTCTCCGAGCCAGGAGCACCTCCTTCCCCAGCGCAGCAGCGAGATGCTGCATTGGCCCTAGCGAGCAACTTTTAAAAATCAGCAGTGCCCCAAAAAAAGTCTCTTTCTGCAAGCTCCTGAGAGCTTTAGCTGAAAACATGGAACTAAAAAAAAAATTAATCGATCTCCTGTTTTCCTCCTTTCCTCTGCTGTGCAAGCACACATCACAAGGCTAAAATGTAGGGCGTGCTGAAACCGGTGCTGAAATGCCTATTGACTTTAACAGGTTCTGAATTTTACTTGAGAAATAAACTGCAGAGCTATGCAATAAATGAATTCCACATCCCAGATGCAAACTCATACATTTGACTGGTTTAAACTGCATCACTCTTCGTTTATAGTGGTGCTGTGGGAGCATAAATTACTCCTGTGTTTCCTATATATTACTGAAAACCAGACGCTCTACTTAATCTGCCTAAACTCCCCAAGTGGTGCCACATGTTTCCGCTACGAATGGAGCGCAGAGCGCAGGGGCTGTGGGTGCAGCCTCAGTCCATGGTGCGCCCAGAGGCTCCGTGGTGGGTGCAGCGCTTTGCGGGCCAGTCTGCTTCTGTGCTGGTGCCTGGGCTGCGCTCAGGCGCACCTCCTTGGCCTATGTCCGTGCACAATTGCGGCCTCACTTCTTTATTCCTAAAGTGGTTAGAAGGGAACTGAAATGAAAAGCTGAAATCGCTGTCTAATTTGGTAAGAGCAGACGGTTCTTTGGGGTGTACGCGCAGCGCGACAGGCAGCGCTGACAGCTTTGTCGCCGTCCCCATATGGGCGGTTTCTGCCGGTTTCCAGGCAGTTACAGAGAGTGGCAGTTGAGGAGCTCTGTAGCTTGTCTGACAAGGCTGAAACAAGAAACGTGGGGATGTCTCCATTTGGAGAGCTTACTGCTTATGGTGCTGTTGTTTTGCTTTCCTAAGGAACTGGCAGGTTGTCTTCCAGCACGAATCAGCTCGGGCTAATTTGGGACTCTCGCAAATGATCCTAAGTAAATGCCTTTCATAACTGCTCACATGATCCAGCCCGAGGAAAGCTGGGAGGATCGTGAAGGATGGAGCAAAGCTTTATGTCCAGCATGTGCCGGTGCAGGGCCTGTTGCACCCGGTTTTGTTGTCCTACAATCCTGTGTTCAGTGCACAGGGGAGAAAAAAAAAAAAAAAAGTCTAATCATAGGGGGACTTGACAACCCAGCTAGGCATCCTTAACAGGGGGAAGACGGCTGCTAGAATGAAAACTTGCTTATTAATATCTCAGGCTGTGTAACTGCAGGGCACTGTGCAATGAGTAGAGCTGAAGGTGAACATGAAGTGTCTTGCAGTGTCTTTGGGACTGCAGTAACTTAAATTTCTTGCAAGCTTCCTAGATCACCCTAATTACATATTAATACAAATCTGCAGGACAAAATGGACTACAAGAATTAGCAAAATTCCATTTCATCACATTCAACGAGCAGAATCATCAGAGCAATTATTCCTAATATTTTCGTGTGGCAAGGCTAATATTATGTGTATTTTGTACATTTGCACTTCTTTTCTAGTAAAGTCAGTAGGTACAGGAACAAGAATCTACTGATAACTGATCTGTGTTGTAATTATGCTAGACCTGGTTCATGTCCAGTGATAAGAACGCTGTGTTTATATAATTTAGACACCTGAAAAGAAAAATGGGAGTTTGGAGCCTCCAGAACTGAGATTTGTACAAGAAGGGAGTTTCTCTTTTGGCTGATTCATAGAAAATAATAGGGCTGGAGGTTGAGAGGTTATCTAGTCCGTGCTCCTAAATCAGTGTAAGGCCAGGCATGTTTTGTGCGGCCGCGATGAAGAGCATTTACATACGCGCAGGCTGTCCTCGTGCCCGCTCTTTGTTCAGTCTCTTCTACCTCACTGCTCCTAACCCTTTTTTCTTTCTTTCTCCATAAGCTTTCTATGAGGAGCAAAGAAGTCTGACAACACCTACTCCTCACGGAAAAAAAAATCCACACTTGAATGTTTCTTGAAAACTGCTGCAAAATCTTGGCTTCTGTCTCTTCCCTCGATAGGTTTGCCTCCTCTTATCAATCCAGTGTATTTATAGAACTGCACAATTTGTTGCCCTTGTTAGAGGCCTGTAAGATTAGATGGTTTTCTACAAGAAATAGGCATTTTTTATCTTCAGTTGATCCGCATAAGTATTCAGTGAATCTATCAAACCCATGTAACACTAGGCCAAGGAGGCCTGGTAAGTTTTAATCACTGTGTAATGGGTATCAAATGGAGCATGATGCATTTGCTGGCTGTTGGGAGTGCGCGCTCTGAGGGAAAGGATCCGTGGTACCTGCATTTGCTGCCTGACTTTAGAAAGACAAAATAGAGCCTATGGGTCAGATGTAGACAAATATGATATTTTTTCTTATGGCTAGACACTTCACATTTTTTGTTCTTAAAGAAGCCTTGGAAATTGTGAAACTTAGAGCATCTTACATGTCAGGTAGATTTTTCCCTTGTGGACTCATCACTATTAAATTGACCCAATTAAGCTGATGTAATGAAGAGTCTGAAATTACCTAAGAACAGTGATACCACTTAGTGCTTTGCTTCACCTTGAAAATAATCTTGTGTTGGAATTATCTGTTTTACATATGTATGACACCTTCAGTCACATTTTTTTCACCCATGTGTGATTTACTTAAAACTAGAAATACTAGGAGGGTCTATAAAATTTAAGAATAGCTGAAGCAAATAATAGCAGTGTTTCCTTTTATACGCACAGCCAAGGTCTCCTCTTCCTGCATGCCAGCCTTCTCCCAGAGCTGTTCTCCTGGTGCGGTTTGGTCACCGCGGTTTGGAGCTGTGAGCGCTCTTCACGGGCACACGGAGGATGTGGTGGTGGTTGTCTCTAGACTGTGATGTTTTTCTGTCTCCTTGTCATCTCTCCTGTCTTTCCCAGGGTGCATCTCCTGGTGCGGAGCCAGGATTCTCTGCTGGCTCTGCTGGCACTGGAGTGCAGGCTCCTGCTAGGGAGGAGTTTGGCCTGTAGCTTCAGGCTGCTTTTAAAAGCAGTGGTTTGAGGTCTGAGGAAAAAGGCTTCTCACCTTTCTGAAGCATGCGACTCTTCTTTCTGAAGTTACTTTACTCATCATAAAGATCTCATTCAGATACCTAAAAGCCCATATGCTGGAGTCTTAAAGGCAGGCAGAGACGTAGCTCCTCCGCCATCTCCCATCAGTGCTGGTGGAGTTCAGCTCCCACGTCTTGCCAGGGGGACCTTTATGGGGGTCGGCAGGTAGAGCTAGTCAACCTGTATAGCACTAGCACATATAAAAACATGCTGTATCTTTTCTTCTTCCTCAGAAGCGCATTTTGAAAAGTCATTAAAAATACATGGAATTAACCAACCTAGTTTTATCAATTGAAAATACTGGTCTTTTAAAAAATGTGCAAATCTGTTGGAGCAAGTCTGTCAGTCTCATGGTTCTGCATTGCTGTATTTTGCTGTGGCATCTTATCACTCGCCATATTAATACTAACCAGCGTGTGTGTAATCTTTGGTGCGTGTGAGGAATTTCTCCCTTTCAGGGTTCAGACCCTGTTTGCAAGGAACTAGGATGAAATTCTCATTCACTAGGTCTGTTAAAATATCTAGGTTTTCATCTAGTTATTTTAATTATACTAGTCTATACTAGTCATAGCTATATCTAGTTATGTTAGTTATACTAATCAAGTATATCACCTCTTCAGGAAATAGAAGACTTTGATGTCAAAGCAGCAAATGATGAATCCATGTTGCAAAGTCAGTGTGTGTTTCCAGAACTCTTGCTGTAGGGGCTCTTTGTGTTTTCCATGATTTCTCTCAATATATTTAAAAAAGTTTATGGCACTCTCCTCTCCTCTCCTCTCCTCTCCTCTCCTCTCCTCTCCTCTCCTCTCCTCTCCTCTCATCAATTCACAGGTTTTTAATTAATTCTCCCACCACTGCCATTGCAACTGTCCTGACCTTTGTGGTTTTACGGTTTTGGTTTATCTAATTGGCCAAGTAAACCCCCCTCGTGTTTACCAAATTCCTCCCTTGACTGTAAAACCCCATTTATATTGTCTGGGTGACAGAGTTCTCTCAGCTGCAATCCTAAAATTGTTTCAGGAGCGATTTTTGTTTCTTATCACTCTACTCTTTTAAAAGAAATTGCATTAATTAGTTTTTAAATCAGAAGTTTGAAGATCTCTGGGTAGTCTCATTCTTATCTCTTAGTTCTCTATACTGAGGCTGTCCTCAGTTAGGTTCTCGTGGCTATTTATATCACTCCTGCATGTTCATCTCCAATTATAAGTCTGTGCAAAAGGCCAAGTCTGAATTTACATGGAGCATACTTCAGCAATTATCATAATATAAATGACTAAGATATATTAAAGGGAGTACAAAGGACTTATGAAGACAATTTAAGGTTCTGTTGAAGTCATTTAAGTTACTGAAACTCTGTAAAATCGATGAAATTGGACTGTGATGCCAGAATTGGGACTTTGCATTTAGCAGTGTAACTACTAGTCTCTGCATTTCTTTCAACAATACTGGAAAGAAGTAAGACCAAATTTCTTGACATCATTGCACCTTCTAATTTATTTTTGTTCGGGTACACAACTGTAAATTTTAAGATTTGGCTTGGGAATTAATTTTGTCAAGCTTCATAAGCTGGACAAAATCCAGCTTGTCTCTTTCCTTTTAGCTGAGCATCCATTAACCTCAGGTGACCTTCCCCTGGTCACTGTTTTTGTTGTAAAGCATTCTTTGTAATTGAAAAGTTTGTTCTTAAATACAGTGTAAATGAATGGCATGATACATATAACGCAATAACCCTCTAGATAAAACATAGATCCCATCAGTAGATTCAAATCAAGCTAAGTCAAGGTAAATATGCAAATGTACACAGAGAAAAATGAATTCATCATTTCCTGCTTATTATGAGTGAAGTATTTATGTGATGTCCATTATTTTTATTCTAGAAGTAACAAAAATTTATGTGTTGGTGTGACTCCAAGTAATGGCCTAAACAGCAATGGTACATCTCTTCCATAAAGCACATTGTCCTTAGGGGTTAGGTGTTCACATCTTCTTGATCAACTCACGGCTGCTTTAGTCTTACACTCTTAAAACAGTTGCTGTTTTAATGGAATGGAATTCCATTCTTTGGTCGGATTCTTTGGGCGGATTCTATGCTGGAGGCTGATTTCTGTATTTCCACTTTAAACCTATCTCTTCTGGGAACAGAGATCTGAATGGATTTGCTGTTTTTGTGTTCTTTTTTTTTTTTTTCTTTACTGCTACTCTTAAGGAATGTATGTTGCTCTGAGCTAGGCCAGCAAAAATTTGGAGTAAGAGAAGGTTGGTAGAACATGTCTTTTAATCTATTTTGGGGAGACGCTTGCAATCACTTTTTCAGGATGTACATCCTGCTACGGCACAAGCACGGATCAATACTGTGATCTTTTTTTGTGGCTACCTCCTTGTCTTAAGGATGCTTTATCTGAAAGCTCCAGGGAATGTGACCTGGATCTCTGTTTCAAAGGAATAAAATCAGGGTGGGGTGGCACCATCTCTTACTTCTATAGCAGTCTCTTTAAAAGAAAAGCATTGCCCATGACCTTTTGCATGGGCTTTCATCCTGCCTCTGCATGCAGGACAGGATCTAAAAACCCTTACAGCGTGAGGCCTGCAGGGAACGTTAGGCAGAACATTGCTGTTCTCTGGAGCCTGGGTTGGCCGGGCACAATGCAGGAGCTGTGATGTTCAATGGTGTGCAGGCTGTGGGAACAGAGCGATGCCTGCCCCTGCAGCTGCCTGGCTGTAATTTTCCATGTAGGCACCTAAATCCCATTTCACTCCTCACCCAACATCAGCTGGCGTTTTCCCCTGTGAGCCCCAGCTCCGTGCACCTGCGTGCGTGGGGCAGCGCTCGGGAAACGGGACTCGCCACCGCTACGGCGGCTGGAGAGCCCCAACCAATGGCTAATGTTAGTGGCATTGAAGGGTAGCAAGTAAGTGAGAAGTTTAACAAATATAGACCAATTACAGAAATCGTTTAAAGCTGAAAATCCCTTCTCCTCATTTATTAGAAAGCCTCTATAGTGAGAAGTAGTTTGAGGACACTTTTCTCCCATTTGTAAATATTTTCTTGCTTCAAAATTCCCATTTATAATGTATCCAGTTGTACATCTAATCTTGAAGTGTACTATAACACCCTGTAGCCGTGGAGGTAACTTCCTGCTGAGCTCCTGTGCTCTGGGTCCCTTCTGTTTCGAGGGCTCGGCTGTTCTCCTGCTTCCCTGCTAAACAGGACCCAGGCCAGGCTCCATGTTAGAGCTGAAGGTAATTGCCACCTGCTAACAAGGTGTCATCAATTCTCCAGGAATTCTGCAAGCAGCAGGAGAGCTTTGTGAGTTCACGTATTTTGACTTTGTTGAAGGTTATGGTTATGATCAAAATTTAGATTTGATCTTCTGGATTTTCCTTGAAATGACCATCAGGTGAGCAGTAGTGTCCTATTCAGAAGAGCAGCCTTATGAATGCATTTAAAAAAAAAAAAAAAAACAAACAAACAAAAAAAACACAGCTTTGTTATTAGCCCTCCTTCTGCTCGTTGCTAAGTCCCTGTGTTTCGGGCAGTGGACTGTGATGCGCAGGGCATGCAAGGGGAGGAGTCCAGGTTCCCTCCCTTTGCAGTGAGGAATTACCGTTGGATGGAGTTACCACCTTGGTGTGGCAGGAGAGCTGCCCCTTGCCCCAGGCGCTGGCAGCGCTGAGGGGACGGGCCCAAGGGGCGCTGCGCGTGTTTGTAACCCGACATCTCTGCATCTCTGCCCCGCCGGGCTGGGACGGGGAGCCCAGGGACTCCCTTCCTGCACCACGGAGGAGATTTGACAAAAGTTTCACTAGGCTCATGGGGATGTTTTCTGAAGCGTATGATGAAAACGAGTCATCCCAGGAACAAGCGGTCAGCTGAGCTCCTGAGGCATTATTTTTGGATACCAAAATGCTCGGAGTTTTCAAAAGGCAGCTGAGAGAGGAGCTGGTGCAGTATATGATCAGCTTTGTCATTGTCAGAGTCATCTTCTTATCAACATCCTTGATAACCTTATTTACAAAGTAGTAGTAGTGAACGTTCAGCATATGGTTTGGATTTCAGTACTGTCACAATATTACTTTTTTTAGCAGACTTGCAGCTACTTTTCAAGCTTTAGCGTCAAAGATTGAAGGGAAGCGCCAGCAAGAGGATAATGAAACACATCTCAGCGTGTTTGCAGGCTCTGCAGAGACAGGCAGGGCAGTCTCACCCACCAGTCTGGTGGGTGATGAGAAGAGCCGGGGGCTGCCCTGCCCTGTGGCCTTCCTTGCACAAGGCACCCGGCTCTTCCTGCTGCCGCCTCCGTCATGCGCAGGGCCTGGCCCTTGTCATGCATCTCCAGCTCTGGTGCAATGGGGCTTGCAGGGATGGGGCTCAGCACGTCTGAGTGGGAGTCAGACGCATAAGCGCTTTGCAGATGTAACACCTTCACTTAGATGCATTATCGCCTCTTATCTCTCTGCTAAGGGCCTCTCTCGATGCTTTATCTGCTGCCAAGTAATGCTGCCAAATAAAAGGGAGTCCAGATATTCTGGCAAATGTTTGTAGACAGGCTGTAGAATAAAGTCTCCACAAAGGAGAGTTTGTGGCAGTTTTGTACCAGCTGCTGTGTTAGTCCGAAGGAAAAAATTACCACTGTATTTTCATGTCTTATTTAATAGGTCTTAATAGATTTCATAGTGTATAGATGCTTGTGTTCCCTACTGATTTAGCTGTTGGTGTAAGATTGTTGAAGGAAACACAGTGGATCAGTTGTAGCTCTCGATACATTTTGCTCTTAGTTATCTAATGGCAAACAGAATTTGCCTCTCATTGTTATCTGACTCTTAAATAAGTTTCATAGTACTGGTAGGAACTGATTTAATGCTGAGATATCCAAGGTCTCTAATCCTGCATTTACTTTTGCAGTTTGTCAAGTCAGGCATTTTTATGGGAAAATGGGATACAGGAGGGATCCGGGAGAGGACTGCAGTTCTTTCTCTTTTTTTTTTTTTTTTTTTTTTGGTAATAAAAACTGGGAATTGCTTAGGCACAAACTTCATCATGTCCTGGAAATGGCAAATGCATCTGCTTACCAACTCTGTTTAAAATGTTATAGTAAGCACCTCTGGAAGTTTTCTTCCTTTTAAAAGAAAAAGATTGATAGTCAACTTTTAAGTAGGAAGGGCTTGCTGAGTCAGATCGATTTGGATGCCAAGTTCTGTAATGGAAGTGAGAGATAGTCATCTCCGAAGTATCACTGCTGTATTCCATAAATGACAGCAACATGTGCAAGGGCAAAATAAACCTCTCCCACTCGGGCTAAATAATAACGGCCATGATGTGGTTTGGGCAGGACACTGGCGTGGGATTTTAAGCAGCCAAATGGCTCTCAGTGTCCTTGGAGAAAGATGTAGTTTCCAACTGACCCAAAGGAAAGGAACAGGAAAGAGCCTGTTCACTCCTAGAAAAGAAGCCAAATTTCATAGATTTCATTTCAGCTAAACATTTTTAACCAACCAATAGTTAATTCTACTCCCTAAAACATGCTGTAAGGGTCACTGGAGTAAAACAGGGTTTAGCTGTATCCAGTATAAGCAATCTAGTCTAGTATCCCTCAGCTGCATGTAGTATCCAGCTATAGTACTGGCTATATATTATTCAACTGCTAGCTAGTAATCAGATTTTTTTTTTTTTAATTTCACTGTGTAATTCAGGATGAAAAAAGCCAACAACTATTCCAACAATGTAATTTCCCTTCATTACTTTTATTGACCTTTTCACATATTTCTTTGCCAGTTGGTATCTCTTCTGCCTGAAGCACACACAAGCAAGTAGCTGGCCCCTCTCCAAAACACTGCCCTGTAGTTAGCAGCAGTTCAGGTGCCAGCCATCCGGTCCCGAGGAGGAGGGTGGCCTGCGGCAGAGCTGGGGCACCATCCTGCATGGGCAGCGCGTTCAGCTCTGGCCCCACGTCTGGCTTCGGTAAATCCAGCTGCCTGCTTGAGCTCTGCCAAACCCCTCACTTCGAAGCACGTGTTGGAGCAGAGTGCCCGTCCTGCGCTACTCGCTTCATGTTGTTGTTCTCGGGAAGTGGGAGTAGAGCTGAGTCAACAGGAGCAGAATTCAGTTTTTGCTTAAGCGCCTGTTGTACTTAGAGGTTTAAAGTGGTGGGCAGAGTAATTGTTAAACAGGTAGCAGCACAGGGTACCAGTAACACACTAGCCCAAGAGCAGGTTGTGTGGACTGGCGCCATGTGGGATTGAGATCCCAACTCCTCAGAGACAGCCACGGGACAGGCAGGTGGTCGCTGCTCTCCTTGCTGCTGGCCAGGGGACGGAGGGGCCAGCTGGAGCCCTCCTCGTGCTCACAAAGCAAAGGCAGGTGCTCACCAGCGTTGCCCGGAGCCACCCTGTTTCCAGCAAAACCATTTTTAATGTCTCCTCAGCAAAGCAGAGTACCAGCTGGGTGCTCCAGCCCCGGGCCTGGAACTGGAAGAATAGATCTGGCAGGAATGGATACTGATATCAGCACTGGCCAAAAAGGTGGTTCCTTTACTAGTCATTTTAGATAGAGCAAAAGAACTCAGGAATTACTTCTTTGGTTTTATTTTTTTAAAAAAGAGGTGTCCGTTCAATTTGGAAATGCCTTTTTCTTGGCCAAACACCATGTATGCCAGGAGGGGTCAGCGTAGGGGCAGCCCTGTCCCCTTCCCTGCCTGCTCACAGTTCTGGCCGTGTTTTGGTCCCTGCTGGAGCGCCCGCCGAGAGGTGCCTTGAAAGCTGCCCTGGCAGTCGGGCCCCCGGGGCTGCGCCACAACCCGGGCACCGCCGGCCCCCGCTGGCCTTCACAGGAGCGGGAAGATACGTTTTCAGATATGTTTTTAGTTCCACTTTGTGGGTACGCACTGCTTCCAGTCCCACCTAATCAGATTCACTGTGCACCAGCTGACTTCCTACAGCATGATATAACTGATGAGCAGGAAATTGCTTATGTTATTACTCTCAAAGCACTACGAAGGTAAGCAACCATCCTCGTTATTCTTGTTGCAGGGAGGCAGAGGCCTGAATTGCTAATCACAGAGCTTCTGCACCTCGCTCCAACGGGCAGTGCAGCTCACCTAAGGAGCGCCTAGCTTGCTGTGCGGTAGCTGTGGCACTGATGACAGCCCTGGTGGCTGTCCCAGAAGCTGCAGTGCGTTCATCCTCACTCCGGAGGAGGAAAAGGCCCTTTGCCGTCCTGCATTCCCATCATAGGATGTCCTTGTGGGAGAGAGGAGAGGCATTTCTGACTGCACTCACTCCGACCCGTGTGGGGAAGGGGAGGGTGCTTGGTGGGCTGGGGACTATCCTTGCTTGCCTGGTGGGTTAGCAGCTACCTTAAAGCCTTCAGAGATTCACAGCGGAGCGCACCTGAAAGCACTCTAACCAATTTGATCCAATTAACTGCTTCTAATTGGATGGGTGGCTTGTCTTCAGCCCCACTTCCAGGTTCAAGAAGACAGACCAAGGGGCGGAAGGACCTGGCCTCTCACTGTAAGCAGAGACCTGAGGTTTACTGCGGCATGCACAGCTCCCATCTTCGCTGCCGTAGGTCGCTGGCACCCTCCTGCCACCAGCAGGCTTGCCGAGGCTGTTTGGGCACCGTCAGGCAGCCGAAACACTGCGCGGCGGGGCAGTGTCGTCCGCGTCCTTAGCCTGCGGCATATGTTGTAAAAGCAGCCCCTTACAAACCTCTGTTACGTAAGGCTGCTTTAAAATGCTCTTAAGCTCCATGAAAAGAAATCTGTTTTAATTACATGATCCATTGCTTCCTTAGTGTGCTTTTTTTTAGAATATATATATGCTACATACCTTTCTTTCTACCACATTATCTTAATGGCAGGGTAAAGAATAGAACTATTTACTGTTCCAGGATTACGGTTCTATAAATAAAGCATATAATGAGAACTATTATATCTAAATAGGATTAGCATTATTTTCTTCATATTTTTAGGTGGATTATTTTTATATAATTTCTTCTTAGCCAGCCTTTCCATAGCGGAGAGATGGCTTTAAGCTTGTCATTCTCTTCTCTCTTCCCAGCCTGTTGAACATTTTCTGCACGTGAAAGTTGCAGGGAAACCCAGCAGTTGGGTGCGGAATGGGATGTGAGCCCCACATTGCGCAGGGTGCCAGGACCAACCCTGCCGAGGGGCATCTCTGCCTTCTGCCCTGCACATCCTTTACCCGCGGAAGGAGAAAACCGGGATCAGCACCCCGGCCGTTTTGTGCCCAAACGGCCCGAACTGACGGGCCTTTGGAAGGCACCTTGCACATGCATTTGGAGGTGCCTGCGTGAGCCAGTCTGGCAAGGCTCATACATGAGTCCAGCCTGAGCTGGGCACCTACTTGAGACACACACAGCTGTCACCGAGAGCTTCCTTGGGCCCTTTTACTGTGTTCCCAACAGACCTCACTATTTTAGAGAAGAGCTTTGATAAATACCTGTTAAACTGAGAGAAAGAATTGGCTTTGGCAGGACCCGATCTCTCAAATGAGCTGGCTGAGGAGCTCAGTACTTCTAAGATGGGTTTTAAATAGCTCTTTTAATTTTAAATAACTCTTTGGATTCAGAAAAGCTCTGGAGCTGTGCCAATATTTATAAACAGATGATGGCATGGCCCAGATGCTTTCAATTATTATTTCCCGCTCTGACATCAATCCTGGGTAAAATATTTCAAATGAGATCCAGAAAGAAATCAGAAGAGGAAATTAATGGGTTTATAATTATTACTGTTACTCTTTATTAAACAGCTTAAATGGTTGCTTTTGAATTTGAAAGAGATTGCTATATAGAGACAGTGTAAATTTGGAAAACATTAGAGATATAACATACATGCAGTAAGAGTATGACTAGTATGACATACAGTCCTTGTGAATAAGAATACCACAAAATCACCATGGTACATATGAGAAATGTTAGCTGAAAAATCATCAATTATGGCTATAAACAGGTAATCATGAGCAAGCATATGTGTTTCTAGATACACATATCTGGAAGTGTGTCTAGATATGGTAACTACTTCTTAGCCATATACATGCCAGCTAACTGTCAGGAAAACAGAAAAAAAGAATTCCCCCATTAAAGTTTCTAATGACAAAAATGTTTAGTTTGGAAGTCATACTGAGCAATGTAGTTCCCTGGATGAACTGAAAGTATGATGAACAATAGAGTTTTTAACCTGAAGCTTATTACACCTTTGTATAGCTTAGAATAGAAAGGAGGGTGCTACAGAGCAAGCAGTGTTTCTCTAGCGTCTTGCAAGCAGTGGTTGGTAATTTGAACTTCTAGGCAGAGTGGCCCCAAAAGCTGGTTCTTATAGCAAAAGCTCAGTCTTTGGACGTATAAATGGAGACTGCTCACGTAGCAACGCGGTGATGCAGCCGCCTTGGTGTTGGCACAGGCGGGAGCATTAATGGAATGCCGTGCTCAGTTGTGTCATCCGCAATTCGAGAAGGATGTTGGCAAACTGAAAGCTTTGAGAACAATTAAGAATATGGAATTATAGGCAGAGAATCCTGGATCTAAGAGCTAATATCTAGTTTATCCAAGGAAAGTTAAAGGGTGACTTGTTTGCTGCCCATAAGAGCCTTTGGTAATCATTTTTGCAGTCTGGAAGCCAGACAAATGAGACCAGGAAAAAAAAAGACAGGATTTTACAGAAACTCATTGAAACTAATTGGTAAAATTAGTTTTTTAATTTTGTTTTTTTTTTTTTCTTACAGCCACATATAAATGAGAGTTTACATTGGGGAAAGCTGCTCAGAAGTCATCCCTCATGAGCTACGTATCTAAGGAAGTTACTGATGTTATCTCGAACAATCGTGAGTTAAAATTCCATGATCATTCTCACACACATAAATAGAGTCATGGGGATAGGATCCTAGCTTAAAGCAATTCTTTGCATGACTTTGAATGCTGAGAAAATTGTTCCAATCTGCTCACACATGCATAGAAAATAAGCACCCTTCCAGCACACCAGCTCTCACTGGAGATACAGGAAGGTTCCAGTGTCTGAGGCTAAAATGAAAAAGGAACCCAATCTTGCAAGTCAGAGGGCTGACTGAGCAAATAACATGGGAAGGGCATGGAGCAAAGAGAGTAGCAAAGAAGCCAGGTAGCTTCTTGTTACCCAGAGGGGTTTGGGAGGAATAAGGTTTTCCACAATTGCGTGAGGCAAAATGAATCCTAAAAGGAAAATGAATGAGATGATAGAGATTTGTGTTATGCTGTTTTTTATGAAGGTGTCCTCAATAATGAGAGAGTAAGGGAAAGGGCAGATCATGTGAAAATATTAGTAAAAACCCTGGAGAAAAAAAAGAAAAAAGCTATAGAAGATAACAACATAGGTATAAAACAACAGTGTGAGATTTGAGGTGAAAATATGCAAATTAACTCATTGAGGCAAAGGGAAAGATGGAAATAATCCAAAGGAAGGGAAAATCCCACAGAGACTATCCTGGAAGATAAGAAATGGGTGTGGATGGGAGCACAGAACAAGTGAAACAAGTCTGCAGTGCGATATGACTCCTGGAAGGACAGCATGAATTCTGGATTTCTGAGCTAAGAAAGCAAGCTGAGAGCCCAGACTACACCTCTAGGAAGATCTGCTGCCCTTCCATGTGTTCCACCCCAGCAGCAGGTGCTCTGCTGATGTGCTGCTTTCCCGGGAACAGGGATTGCCCCTCTGCAAGTGTGAGGGGCAGCAGCTACACACGATTTGGCTTAAGGGATGTGTAAGTGTGTGAGCTGGGACCAAGTGCAGGGGATGGGACTGAGGTGCCACATCAGTGATACAGGGGAAAACTGTGTGATCGAAGTGGGTCCAGATAGGACCCACGTGTGGGACCAAGCATGTTTGGGTAAGAATTTATCCAGCACGTGCTGATGTTTTGCTGGCTTTACCCTAGCTCTCCCCTGCACACTTGAAAAGCAATGGTGCACTTTCCTGGAGTTAATGAGGTGAAACAGAGGGAAAATGAGGCTGAAGTTGATGAGAAAATCTGAGCGCTCCTTGGTTGTTAGACAGGGATTCTCCCAGGAACTTCTAAAGACATTCGCCACAGCCTAGAAAAAGCTCTAGCAAAATGTACAATAAAGAAAAATCCCTCAGTGGCAAGGAGATGAATTAGGTGACCTACTAGGGTTTTTCCAACTCTAGCTTTTGATAACTTTATGAAGTGTTTTGCTAGCTTCTTGTTAGCTGTAGTGTATTTAGCTCTGATCAGCCCTGTCAGACGACAGTTTGGGAAGTTAGATTTAGCTATAAATTCTTACTGATTCTCTCTGAAAGCCAAAAATAGAACTGTTGAGAGTATATAGTCTGAATTATGGATCAGATATGTCACTGCAGGAGCCAAGGACAAAATGTGTCACATTAAACTGATTTCAAAGAAAAATTCTCTATGTGACTGTTTCTCTACACATGGAGTGCATTTTTCATGCTCAGAGCTCTGTTAAGACATGAACTAATTGATGCTCAGAAGAAGTTAAGTGGATCATTGCTCTCACTTCCATTTTCCAGACACAGAAAGTAAGACTTGGACAGCCTTTCCATGCTACAACGAGAATTAGGCACATGAATCCTGCCTGTTGCCCCAATCCTCAAGCCTCCAGCGCACACTGCCACCTAATGCCTGCCTAATATATGTGAGAAAACACTGCAGGTGCTTTGCTTGAAAACCAAATTAAGTAGATATTTTAAAACTGTGCACTATGTTCAGTAGTTTTAGAAGTGGCGTGCCATGTCAGTTAATTCCCGGGAGGGGAAAGCAGGAGAATGGGGAATGCAAGGCAGCCGGCAAGGGCAGCGGCCGGCACCGTTGCTGCCTTGCTTGCGGAAGGCTGCGCTGGCTTCCCGGCCCTGCGCTGCCGGCGCGGCTGCACACAGCTCTGCAGCGTCCCGCTCGTCCCCGCTTCGGCTGCGCTCGTGACGCTCCAGGGATGCACAGAGTGCTTGGAGGCCGACGTTCCCTACCGTCACCGAGCCGAGGTCGTCATACGAGCTCCTTCCTGCTGCTGGAGGGCAAAACGAGGCCAGCCCATGAATTCCCTGAGACCTCCCAGGCCTGGGAAGGCTCAGCCGTCATTTGTGATGACACTAGGTGCTTCTCCCTGGGTAAGGCCGCAACCTTCTCAGAGGACCGCAGCGGCAGATTGCTGCTCCCTGCCTACTGCGGCTTCTGTCGCATCATCATTCAGTTTCATGGGTTTTCCACCATGCCACAGACAGTGGCACTTCCCACTCCTCCTGGCACTGGCTGCAGCGTGGCGGTGCCCAGAGCTCCCGGCCTCGCTGGGCCACGAGGTCGGCTGCGGCTGCAGAGGCAGGTGGAGGGACCCCAGCCCGCGGCAGGTACTTTACCCGGCCTCAGAGCGGGCACCTGCAGAGTGCGGGTGTGCTCGCAGTCAGCAATGAGGCGTCTTGCCGCACTGAGTTAGCCGTGCAGCTCGTTCCCGTGAGGCACCTATCAGCTAAGGAAATGTGCTCAGAACTACAGCCTGGAATTAGCAATTGCCCAAAGGCAGCATGCAGCATTCATATCTCCCGTTCTCAAAGTGTTCAGCAGCTGGGATGTCCCTTCAGTAGTAGTATTCTTCCTTCAGCAATCTTCCTGGGGCCATTAGTTTTATTATTTACCATTATTATTATTTTAATAAATCATCCTAGTTTACTGTCCAGGCAGTGCAGACAGCTTTGCCACTGAGAACAAAATAATAAGGAAAAACAAAATGATTTTTTTTTTCCTCTTGTTGCTACCATTATGGAGGTGAAATTCTATTTTTCTGTAGTTGGTGTAAGACGTGATTCTGCAAAACCAGAAATCTGTGCAAGGAATTGTAAGTCCGTGCTGTTGAGTATTTGGAGATTTCACCATTTGTTTTTGCCCTAATTCTCAAGAAAAAAATGAAACATTTCAGGTTCAATTAAATCAGAAACTCTGGCTAGAAAAGGAGCTTAACCTGGTGTGTTTCCCCCCTACTTTACAATACACACACAAAGTGCTTTTAATTGTACCAGGCTTCTGGTAAAATGACTGATAATGAACTTTCATTAGAAAATGTCATAGAGAAAAAATCATAGCCTAATTTTTCAAAGGTGATGACTGCAAACTTTCCCACTGGAATGCTCCTAACCCAAGAAATTAGGTTATTTTCTTGTTTCAGTGGTTTCCAAAGTAGGCCAAATTCAGCTCTGGAGGAAGGAACTGTGCTGCAGTAGAACTCGGGTTCATGGAAGGTCAATGATTTTTACAGGGCAGCCTTGTTGCATTATTACTATTTCTCTTAACTCCAAGTGGCAGTCCCACTGTGCGAGGTAATATTACAAAAAACAAGGCCCCATCTCAAAGGTAGAGCTTAACCAGGAAAGGACAGAGAAAGCATAGGAGTAAAACTGAAGGGTCTTGCATGGATCCTGTGTAAGTTGAAGCAAGCGGCAGGGCCAGGGCAGCATCTGGCTTGTCTGTGCCCCACAGCAGGCTCTCCTCAGGCGGGTGCAGCCAGCCTGTGCTCTAGATAGAGCGAGCACACGGGGCAGCTGCAGAAGAATCCTCTAAAACCCTTAAATCTGACCTTCACTTCCACACCAAAAAGGAAATCCACCCAGGCTCCAGTACCTTGTCCTCATCTCTGTCCTCGAACTTTCCCCCATTGCCACTCAGGTTTAAAAGCAAATGTGTTTCATGGCATCTACCCATGTCTCGGAGAGTCACGGTGAAGGAAAGACAATGTCAGGCTTTGACTGCTCCATTTCCACATCTATACCCACCCATATCCATGCCAATTAAATCAGACATGATAGGTACCAAAGGCAAAAGTATTCTTTAGCTCCCACTTCATTAAGGAATCCAAGCGCCTGTCTCCTGTCAGAACTGCTGCAAGAGTGTTTTTTTGGCAAATGTGTAAGTGCATAAATTGTGTCTGCATGATTACAGCTTCCTTTGCTCGTGGAGATGCGTGGTGCCTCTTGGTAGCTTGCTTTGCAAATATAATAATTGAAGACATAAGTGAGAGTTGTGCAGAATTCGGAGGTACTGAAACTAGAACATGAGCTTTTACAATCCTAGGAGCACTGCCCTCCTCCACACTTCTTGGCTGATGGCCTCCTTAGCCAATTATTTCCATTCAGCTGTTTGCTCCTAGATGTGAGATGGACTGAATTCAGAAAGAAGCCAAATCCCGAGGCCAGCCGGGAGCACAGGCCCCGTTCCTCGCTTGTGCAGTCAGGTAGATGTGTGGGTCACCAAAATGTAAAGGCTTAGACATAATAGAAAATACATTTCCCTCCCCCCCAAAAGAATGCTATTATCTGTGAGGCAGTGGACTTCACTTTGGGTTACTTATCAGGGTACAGCTGTGATTAGCCTAAACAGTATATGCTGGGCTTGAATATTTTATTGGGAAAGAAATGTGGATTCTGTATTTAGACAATAGGATTGCGAGGCTTTTTGGTCTCACTTCTGTTGCTAAAACCCCTACTTAAGAGTGTGGTTTGTAGAGATAGCAATTTTGGTGCCTTGATCTCTCCTTTCCCCATTGAGCACATCGAGAAGATGGGACAGGGTATTTTGGTCTGCAATTTCTAGCAAAGCCATTAATTGCTGCTATCATGTGCTTAGAGGCAAGTTAGAAAGAAAATGTTTTTCTGGAGCTGATAAAAGAAGCTGAGATCAAATGGTTGATTTTTTTTTTTTTAGTGACATTGCTGTAAAAGACTATATTACCTAGAAATCCAAATATAATAGACACAAAAAATACACTGGATTTTTTCCGCAAATGCCTTAATGAAATTATAAACAAAAAAAGCATTTCAGAAACGTACAGATTGTCCCTTACAAAGTCATTCACAGCAATAAAAGTGCAACACAAAATATAGGAGAGGGGAGGGCTTATGATGGTGACCAGCTTTCGGCAAGGAGGACGAAGCTAATGCCCGAAGGCGCCTGTCTCCGCTACAGCTGTGTGAAGCCTTGGATGCCTCAATAAAGGGTCTTGTGATGCACACGGTTTTCTAAGGGCCTGGAGAAGGGGAAATCTTTCCATTTTAGGTCATTGGCTTGAATATAATCCCCATCACTGTGACCAAAACCCTTTGCTGTTTGACTGCTGTCTGCTGACACACGCGGCCGAGGCTGGCAGCCCGGCTCTGCTGAGGTCAGCGTGCAGATCCCAGCAATCACCGTGGCTGTCCTTACTTGCGGCTGCAAGGATGGTAAGCAATGGGAAACTGCACCGTCCTTCCCCTTCTGCAGGTCAGTATGGAAGATGATGCACGTGGCTTTCAATATTTCTTTTCTGGAGATAGCTGACTGGCCTTCGGCTTGAAGTCAGGGACCCTTAAGGATACCTTGAGTACCTTGCAGAATATGCAGTGCTGCTCAATAGGAGGGAAAGGAAGGAGTCCACTTCATTTTCAAACACGCCAGAAACCTGGCTCTGTAAAGCAATAGACACAGACCTGTGCAGAATGGGTGAAAACACACTTTCCCTACAAAAATCCACGTGCAAGTTAGGGTTTTGTCTTAAAAATGGAAATTTGGGAAATTCCGATCCAACGAGGCCTAACTGTTACTGACTAAAATCTCAGTATTTAAGTGGCATTGAAGTACCCATTAAAACTGTTGCTTACTGAAATTCCTGCGTTCAGTAGACGCCAGAGGACACACCAGAACCCTCCCCGTGTCATTGGTGGCCAGCTCAGTAAAGGATTTTCAGTTCAGAAACGGATCAAAAACTGAAAATTAGCATAGCTTGAAGACGATCTAAAGCAGTTGTTCCATTTGCTTTGACAAAATGGTAAGAATGAATCATAAATGAATATTTCTCTGGATTTCTGTTAGCTGATGCCTCTTGCTCTGAATTGAAAAACAAAAAAAAATGTAAATTTGAACCTTTAGATTTATAAGGATTGAGGAGAAATTTTGTAATTTTCTAATAATATTTTAGAGGTAGCCAAGGGAAATGCCAGATACAGACTAAAAGCTAGATTAATCTGCATTTCTGAGTGACTTTAATCACCTCAAGCTAAATTCTGTGCACTTGGCAACAAAATTTCATTTTTTGGCCCAACAGTTAAAATTTGTGGTGCAATTGCGTTCATCTGCTAGTCTAGAGAGCTTCCACCCAGTCATGCCTGCCTTTAGTGCTACTTCTCATAACTTGGCCTGTGTCTTTTTTACCTTTCATTCTTACTGCTGAAATTGAAATGATTTCTGATCAGTATTTGGTTTGGATATTTTAAAAAGCATTTTGAGAAAAGGACATATTGCATGTTTGAAGCTTTGATTTATCTGAAGACAGATGTGTTTAAAAAAGCATTAGCACTTGCTGATCAAGATCCTTTAGTCCCTTGGTTCCAGAAGGTAGATCTATTCCTACCTAGGGAGTGAATATACAGAGGCTTGGGAGTCAGTATAAAGAGGCTTGACCTTGAGGCGTCATCTCCAGGCGATTCAGTCCTTGTGCTACTCCGTTTATGAAGTATTTGAATAAGTGAGTTATCAACCAGCAGATGATGGTTTCAGTTCCTTAGCGTCTGACTGAGGTCACCATTTGTCAGCCAGGCTCTGCAAGCGTGAGGAGAGTGAAGTAACAGATGCTGCAGCAAGGTGGTGATTACTGTGGCTGGCAGGAGGACAGGGGCTAAAGATATTCTATGGAAGTCAGAAACTACATTTCCATAATCATAATTTACTTTGACTCAGTCTTCCCTGCAGCTTGAGCTACTGCACGGCTTTTTGTAGAGCTGGTTTGTGCTGGTAGAGGGAGTGTGGTGACCTTCCAGGCTGAAATTGCAGAGGAATAGCTTTCAAAAATGGCCAGCAAAACTGTCCTTAGTTTCAGCCATCAAAAATAAAAGTGCTGTTTGTGGTAAGTTATTGTAAATGCATCATTAATTTCATCCCTGGCTCCTCTCATAACTCCTGTTACAGTTAGGTTGCAATATACAAACTATTATTTTATTGCATGTTACACTGTATTTTACAAGATACCTAGGAGACATTTGATACTAAAGATGTGTGCATTTGCTCAAAATACATGGATAGGAGAGAGATGGATTGCTTCAGTAAGTATTTCTGTACACAAAATTAGGGATGAAAGAACTGAACAAATGTAGTTGTCTAAGTCTCCCAAGAATAATTTGCCCTTTTCCTTTTGTTTCTTTTTATTTCCTCCTGGATCCTCAGTAGTTTTTCTCTCTGGTCTCTATCTTCTGTCCCTGAGCACGAGCTCCTCTGCAGAGAAAACACAGGTGAGATGTGGTTTCCTCTGGTTTCAGGAGGGACTTGAGCACTGTAGATCTTCTTCCTTGCCCTCAGAACACCATAGGGCCACAACAGAAGAAGGGCTGCAAGACAAAGTTTGGGCGCTTTGCTGGGAGTTCAGGGCTTTATGGGAAGCAGAGTTCCCTGAGTCCATCCGGGCAGCCCAAGTCTATGGCCCCACTGCAGACCCGGCCACTTTGCCCGGGATGGGGAATGAGCAGCATCTCCCAGAGGCAGAGCAGGGGCTCCCAGAGCCGAAGGCAGCCCCGGGGAGGCAGTCGTGGATGTGAGCGGAGCTCTGCCGAGGAGGTGTGCAGGCCAGCGCGCTTACAAAGTGCCTGCTGTAGGAGCACAAAATGCCAAGCATAGTTGGGAGGTTCTGGGGCATGTGTGTGCAGAGGGGTAGAAGATGTGATTTCTTTCTGCTCTGTTTGCTATTTGTTTGCAATTTATTCCATGCAACGTGCAGTTCTGTCGTCATCTTTATTTCCCAAGCTATTCCAAAGCCAAGGCATTCGAGTTTGGTGTGAGTGGAGATGCGACAGGTGACAGGTAATAAATCCACAGAAGAAATGGAGCTGGACGTCTATAGAAGAAAAACAACAGGGAAAAGTGCTAAAGGCTATCACTGCCAGAGAAATAAAGGACGAATATGGGGAAAAAATCCATGTTTCACATTTATCTGGGAGCTGAGACCTATATAAGGGGTTTGGACTAGAGACCTGTTCATGTAGACAGCAGCCACAGCATGGGCGCGCAGAGCAGAGGGACATTTTGGAGCCCTCATGGCAAGTCAGGCCAGAACCTTTCATTTGTAGATGACAATACTATTAATGTAGGAGGATTTGCCAGTATCTATCTAACTGGATCAAAACCTGTCCCGTCACTCTGTGTAGAGTAGTGGAGTTGTGCAGGTGTGTGATGATGAGCTCTTATGGAGCAGAATTTCCCTACCGAGAAGCTTCCTCGTGAAAACATTATACTATCCTGAAGTAAATTCAAGGTGATTCCACTACCCTCACACTGTAGCCGAGAGTAGAACAATCCCCAAAATGCAACTGCGTGCATACATAACTGCCCCTCTGAGCCAACAAACCAGTAACACACGTTTTGTTGTTGTTCATGTGGGTCTCCCGGAGGTCTTTGCAACACTGTTTAATGCAAAGGTGACTCAGGATGCTTGTGCTGGATGCGAACATGAAACAAGAGTTCTTCCCTGCCTCGCTCCAGCAGAGGAGGATATCTCTGGGGAGCTCCTAGCAGATCTGGCTGGATGGGATCAACTGGTGCAAACTGCTATTCCCCCGTGGGCTTCTGCAGAGCCAAATCCTGAGTAAAAACCTACCGCAGGAATTCTGCATCCTAACCCAGATGTGCCTCTTATTAGCAAACGAGCTCTGTTGCCGGGTGCAGCTGCGCACCTGGGCTTCCCGGGGCAAGGTGTTCCTCAGCAGAGCCCCGCGCGCCCCGGCCTGCCGCGCACAACCGCCTCGCGCAGGCCGAGCGCCCCGCGCATCCCTCGGGGCGCCGAGGAGCCGTGCCCACGCGGAGGGAGCACCCGAGGAGCCCGAGGGGCTGCCCGGAGCCAGCCTGTGGCCTCGGCGCCCAGCGCTTCTCCCGTGACTTGCATCAGCCATCCCGTCGGGGGCTCGGGGGTTCCGGACGTGCGGCCCGGCTGGCCTCGGGCCGGGGCTCGCCTGGAGCTGTCCCCGCGGGAGGCTCCAGCAGAGGGCACAGGCAGCCAGCAGAAGCTGGGCCCCGCGAGCGGCAGCAGCAGCGGAGGATGCCGGGGCTGGCCGGGCTCCGGCTGCCCTCAGCCGCGTCCCGAGAGCATCTCTGGTTGTCCCTAGGAAGATGCTTCCAGAAGAGGCACCGCATCCACCTAGGTCGCGAGGGCACAGAAGCCCCGCATTGCTCTGGGGAGAGGCAGCTTGCGCAGCCGCAGTGTTGCTTGCGTGCAGACTTAGCGCGATCTTCCTCTGCGTAGGCTTCCCTGGGGTTACGGCCAAGGGCTGCCCTTTCTTCCCACTCACATGGTACTTTATAGTGGCAAGTGAGCTGAGGTGATGGGAAGTTCAGCTTATGACTGAGAGGGTTTGACGCTTTTCCTTTATTCTTTTTTAAAACTTGTAGTAACGTGGGGGCTGCCTGGTAACCTATCTGCCTCAGTGATTACTGCTGCATGAAACAGAAAGACTATCAGCTTCAACTTGTAAGATGATCACTTTTTTAAGGCATTTGTGTCTAGTCCATCACTGAGCCCAACGGAAATGGCAGAGAGAGCACAGAGACCTTCCTTCTCTGGCCTGCCTAGGTAAGGCTCTCCAGCTCGTACCAGGATGGCCCTGCTCCCTTCCCCTCACATTGCTTGTGTAGTATCTTAAAGGGCTTGAGGCACAGAGCAAGAGCTTCCCTCCCTTTGGGCCAGCTTGTGAAGGGAGGTTGATATATGCCCTTCACGGAGGTATAAATCCCAAGAAACGCCCTCCTTGTGCGCAGGAAATCTTACAGAGCCATTTTCTGTGCAGGGCTTCCCAGTGCTCATTTCAGCTCTGTGTTCTCCCCAGTCAGAGCTGTGCTTCTGGCATAATTAAAAGCACCCTTGAGTTTTCTCTGTTTGTCTCAGAGGATCATCATGGTAAGTGCAGTCATTATGTTATATGACTTATTAGTAATTCACATGTAGCTACAGTGCTGTGGCATCTGGATCTTTCTTCATTGATGACCACAAATAACAGACAAGGGTTTATACTGTTAACAGTGTAAATATGACACATTTTAAATTTGTGGACAGTATTTGTAGCACATATGTAATGTAGTAACTAGGCTTTTTACATGAAATAACACTTTTCTTTTGAGCGTCTTCAAACTTTTAACACCCAATAATGAGTTTAGCCTTGCTAAATCCCCAGTATTGGCAGTGTTGCTAGTTTTGCTCTTCAGGGAAAAATCAAAGCATAGACGCAACGTGACTTGTTAGAAGTCTCTTGGAAACTGTGGCTAAATGGGTCAACCAATGCCAATCTTTAGGTTCCCAGTTCTCAGTGTAACCATAAACTGTGCGTTTGTGCTTCAGCCTGAGTGAAGTCCAGCACATATCCTGCTGGGTTCAGAAGGTAGCCTTAGGCTCCTTTGGCTTGCAGAGCTCACGCTGTGAGTTTCTGGTGGCAGAACTTAGGCCACATGAAGCAAGCGATAAAAGTCATAATTCCTGTTTACTGCGTGTTAGTTCATGTAGGTGAGGAACTCAGATTGGAGGTGCTTTGATTCGGTGTCCTCTTGTATGGAAGCCAATAGAGCTGTAAGTGTAAAGCATCCTCCTTTGGCCAGAGCCTCAGAGTGCTCTGTGGTCATGTTCATTCAGCAGTCCTGCCAGAAACCTCACTGGCCATCTGAGGACTGTCCTGGAAAGGGGAGAAGGCAGTGACTGGGTAAGTAAGTAAGGGAACAAGGGCAGTGGTAGATTTCTTTATCTTCCTGTGGCAAGATAATTCATTTTCTTGGAAAGACTTTTCTTGCAGCTGGTAAAATACTGGTACAACAAACAAACAAACAAAACCCAACACACATTCTGACAGATTTTGTCACCCTCTTTTTCGTATTCAGTCCTACTTAAACAGGTATATTTATATCCTATGTTAGGCCCAGGCAACAACTTACAGCTGCAGTCCTAGTGCTAGAACTGGGATCACTTCAAAACAGGGAGCAGACCCACATCCAGTGCATGCTGACCAAGCGAAGCAAACTGGATCTTTCTAGCCAGAAAACTAGCCTAGGGCTATTCTGTTCAAGGACTGCAGTCTTGGTTAGTGAGTTGTTTTCTGCTCTAGGTTCACGCTACTTTTTCACCATGCAAACTCATCCTTGGACAATATTTAGCTGTACAACTGTGCATTTCCCAAGTTACAGATCATTAGATAGATGACCATTTACTCACTAAAACAAAATAAAAACGAGTCTCTGAAGAACTCTGGTTATTAGTGGAAAGCTGAAAATGAGAAGCAATGTGTCTGTTTAGGAGTATATAAAAGCTAAAGTGAATTAACACTGCTTTTTAGCACCCTTACCTTCTTCAGCAAGTGGTCTTTCTTTCCCTGCCCATCCCTGAGCCCTTGATCCAAGCACACTGCTTCATGAGTTGGCCACAGCAACCCAATAGCTCTGTCCCTCTCAGAGAGTGCAAGGGGGGGATCCCACTGTGCCTCTTACCCCACCAGCAGCCATGCTCCTCACTCCCTCTGCGAGCGAGACCTGGCCCGCCAGGCAGCCAGTGCAATTCACTACCCAAGCTGTCAACTCACTCTATGCTTTGCTTTCCTTTTTTTTTTTTTTTTTTTTTTTCCTCCTGAGGTGACTTTGCCACCAGCGGAATCAGCTCAGTGAGGGGTCAGGAGAGGCCAGAGGTGGGAGGCCAATGCAGGGCAGAGCCAACAGGAGAGCAGGGAGCAGAAACTTCCCTCTGGGGCAACAAGGGCGGCTTTTCCACTCTACCTGGGCAGTCCTCACCTGCTGGTGTGACAATTGGTGGAGCGCAGGGAGCGGGATGACCTGCTGTTTTGGAACACTCCCAAATAGCTTTCATCCTTCAAACTACTAGTAACCTCCGCAAGAATCATTCCTGTGACTCGTCAGCTAGAGTGCAAACAGCCTTTGATTCACAGGTTGCCCAAATGGTGATGTCTCCATCTGTAAGAGGTGGTGCAGGTTGTCCTCTGGACTGGCTGGCTTTAGGGCTTCCACTGCTGGAGCGAAGCGGGATGCTAGAGGATATTGCAGATGGCACTGCGAGGCACCCATGTCTCTGAACATGAGTTGATCCTAAAGTGACTAATGATGAATCTGTCTGGGTCACTGGGATGGGTGTCTACTGTGTTTGGGTAAAAGAGGATAGCCCCGCCACCACCTTCCCCATGCTCTTGAAACAGTGATGTACTCACTACACAACTGGAAACAAAATCTTCCTCTTGATCCTGCCGACTTCCTACAATAATCCCTATTTTAATTTGTTCTTCTCCCTTTATGACTTGACCATGGTGTTAACATAAACCTTGTTCATGCCAATAGAAAGGAGTTCTGAGGCTAAAAAATACTTCTATCATCCGAAAGATTCTCAAAGATATTTTTAAAAACAAAGGTGACCCTTTAAAAAACAGGTCCTCTAAAACTTTGTGTTAGTTTTCTTATAGTCATACTTTCCTATGTAACTATTTTTCTGCCCAACCTCTTTTTTTTTCTTGTTTTCTAAAGTACACATAACTCTAAATTGCAAAATAAAGTCCTCATAAACTTTTTTTTTTGGCACAGATTCCAGATGGCACAGAGCAACTGGCTTTTCTACACAGAGCTAAAGGTTTTAAAGGAAGTGACTGTAAAGACAGGCCCAGCTTTTTGTACCCCCTTCATCAGTGAGTGCAGTATCAGCTCAACTGATGAAACAAAAGAACGGGGAAAAAGCTTAGCAATCACTTCCCATTTTCATTTTAGAAGCCGTAGCTTTGGCATCACTTTTTTGGTAAATCCCTCAAATGGGCTGTAATCAGTGTTTGTGTGGTTAAATGTGACATTGTCATGCTGAACAGTGAGGCTTCGTTTTCCTCTTTGCAATCAGTGAGCCTTTGTACATACCTGGGCGATCTCATCAGCGTCGTGGAAGTCATGTAGCTCAGCTGATGACTGAAATCCTGCCCTTCATCTTCATAGTTTCTACATGTGCTTTGCCTGGTGTGTCTGTGTATGACTTAATAACAGTAATAATCAATAGTAACACGAACTGTAATGGTTTAGTCGTAATTAACAGGAATTAATCCTGTTATTGCTTTCCTGCCGGGGGATTCCAAGTGGTGACTCTCATCTCCTAATGGTCAGAGAGTGGGATGAAGGCAATTTCCAAACACCGGCACCAGCTCCGCTGCCTCAGACAGTGAGTGCTGCACCAAATCCCGTCGCTGCTGAGCTCAGCGGGGCCGTCCTGCCTGGGACGGTGCCAGACCTGTGCCGCGATCAGGATCTGTATCCGCACGAGCTGCCGTAGCTGGCATAGAGCCTGCGGGGCATTTGGCAATCACGCTATTGCGTTGCAGCCTTTTGGGCAGGGGAGTGAACTGATTTGCTGGGGAGACATAGCAGGATCAGCCGCGCTGGCTCTGGAAGCAGCCACACCTGCACAGAGTGGGAGTGAGCAGAGAGCCCAGGCCTGCGTGGCTCCACTTGCCTAATGGCAGCTGGCAGGCAGGCTCCGTGCTAGAGGCTCCAGATGCAAGGAGGACCTCGCCATGAGCTTGCAGAAGGGCCAGTATCTCTTTGCATGGCCACCTCGTCTAGGTACCTGTCAGCTTTCTGGGCATTTTCAAGGATTATGGAATATGCAGAAACAGGTTTGCAAGAAATTCAAAGACAGGAAAAAGTACTGGGAGAAAGTGTTCGTTGCACACACACTTGTCACTATCTTTGTATCTCTCCTCGCTCATCACTCAGAATACACACATATGTATCCATAAATATGCACGTATAATAAGAGCATTAATCACATGAAGCATTGTGTTCAGCTTGTTATCAGTTTGTTCCCAGCACCAACCACCATAACAGCTGACTTAGCCCAATCTCTACCATGGGATTTCAGCATAACCTCCTTGCGCAGCATGAGCTGCTTCAGCAAAGGGAGCAGCTCTGGTCTGAACTTCTCTGTCTCACCTCCTTCCCTTAAAGACAGACTGTTTTCATTGCCTCCCAGCAATGAAAATCCATTTACTTTCTCTAAAATGAACTGATATTATGAGATCCAAGATTCTAGAGAAGAAAACAAGCTATTAGTGTTGTCCTCTTCCCTGTTTGTAGACATGAAGCATTCCACAAAACTGTAGATATATTTGCAGATAATATCAACAAAAATGGTACCTTTTACCTCTGCATACTGTCTGCTTGGGACTGCTGCTACTCTGTGGAAGAAGGGGACGTTTGATTTTGCAGCGTCTGTGAAGGAGGTCTTGCTGTTGGACTGCTCTTTATGTGCAAGACCTCATGTGCGCCGCAACTACAAAAGACTTTGCCACAGCGCCGTGGCCCAGAGCTTTAGTGCAAACTGAACGCTTACCATGACTGTGGAGAAAGTTTTGACAGCAGGGACTCAAGTGAAGTGACAACGATATAATCACCCCACTGACAAGCATGAGGCCCTTTGATCTGGCTAGAGGGAGGCAGAGCAGTGAGAGCCAGGAGGGCAGACGTGGGCCTGAGCTGCCCTCGCGCTGCTGCTCAGCTCAGTTTGCGCCTGCCTGTCCCCTTATCTGCTGCAACATGTGAGACGACTTAAAAGTATTGCAACGAGCTTAGGTGGCTGGCTTCAAAGCACAGCAGGTGTTACTAAGCGAGTGATGATGAGAGGCTAAGCCCTTGCGCACTGTTGTAGTAGAGTGCAGTAAGAGTATTTTGAGATACAGGTGATTCTGTGCAACTGGAAGATGGCACAATCATTTTGCTTTACATCTCTTTATGACACTTTCAGGTCTGATTTATTACGAACCAAAACTTTCCCACTGAAACAATTTGCTCAGAGGATTTGCACAGGCTTTTTTCCACATCCGTCCAAGCAGCTTCCCAGCCATCCGTGCCTGAGCACAGCACAGGCTATCCTGATCTGCTGGCCTGGCTTGACAGAGCTTGACCGTAACCATCCCTTGACCATTTCTCTTTATGCCCTGGAACAGGGTGAAACATTTTATTAGGGCCCATCAGGAGCAGCAGTGGTCCAAGAGAGGCTTCCCTTATTCATTTCTGATTCTAGCTACGACTACCTTATCCAAGGGCACCATCTGATTGCTTGTAGCTTATGGGGTACAGAGGAAACTTTAGTTTTCCATGACTTCCATTCTTTGCATGTGGCTTTATTCTCAGATAAGGCAAAATTGCAGAGAGAGATTAAATCTTTCAATACATTAATTGATACAGCTGAAAAAAAAAGGCTTTCAAACAGAGAGACCTCCTTCAGGTTTTAGTTTGCCTTAGTAATTGATGCTATGTTTAAGTCAGGATGTCATCTCTCCTTGTCACTCGCTCTGCCTTATGCTAACTTGTCAGCAATGTAGCTTCTCATTTTGCAGCAGCTGCTAAGAGTTGAGCTGGGATAGAGCTATACATCACCACAACAAACAATTCAGAATTACTCCTTACAGCAATAAACACTGAAGGTTCTTGTAATAAATTAGCACTGTCGCAGGGAGGAAAAAGTGTTTGCTTAATAACAGGAATGATAATGGTAAGGTGCCCAACCTGATTAGACTGTTCTTTGTAAATCCTGAATGAGGCTGCTTGTGTTATTCAACCAAAAAGTTTGGGGTAAAATGGAAATGACATTAATGTCTAACTGGTATAAAATGTAGCATTTAACTGGCACGCATGCTATAAAGTCTTGGGCAACATATTAAATGTGTAGAATACAAAAGAATGCTCAATAACTACCCACCTACTACAGGAAACAAGGATCCCATAGAAAAAAATACATAAATATGCACTTGAATGTGCATAGAAAGATTGACTAAGATAGTATTCCTTGTCTTTTGACGAGGAATTTGCAACCCTATTCTTTTGCAACCCTATTCTTCTCCCCACACCCTTTCTTGGAAAAGGTATTTACAACTTTCGCTTCATGTTAGAAGTGTTCTGTGAGAACACTGATGAGAATTAAGTTACTTTTTAATGGTTACATAAAAGCTATTTCCCCTTAGAGTAGACAATGGTATTTTTGTTTATTGTTCTTGAATGTCGCCGATATAAGCAACTACCAGTGTACAAGCAGGGCCTGCCAGCCTCACAGGGCCACAGAGATCTAATATACCCTTCCAGCACCCCTGTAGATTTTGTAAAAGAGTGAGCACTTGCGTATAACCTTCCAGCTAGTCGTGTGGCAGGGGGGATTCTCAGGTAGCTCCCGTGGGCCTAGGACAGCAATGGAAGAAGGATTCGTTGCAGATGGTTTAACCTCTGCAGAAGTACTGTGAGCTCTGTAAAATCTGGAGAAATTCCCGCTGTGTTATAAGGGCACATAGGAATCCCCGTAGAGTTTAACATTTTGAGACTCTGTCTCAAAATGTTAAACTCTACGGCTCTGGGCACAGCAGGGGCCCGGCAGGCACTGGAAGGGGCTGCTCTGGAGGCAGCTCAGCAGCAGCCCCTCGCCCTCATGAGCCAGGCGGGTGGCACACGGGGGTGCCGGGGACGCGGGAGCGGCCGCAGCTGGTGTGTGTTGGAGTTAGATGCCAAAAGGGGCTGGGTGGGTTGGTTGGGGGCCAAGGGGCTCATGTGTTGCTTGTCTGGCCCCACGTGGAGCTTGTGGTCGGGGTGCCGGGGAGGAGGCAGCCGTGGTGCGAGGTGCCTAGCGCGGGTCGGGGTGGTGCTGGGGACAGGAGCTGCCAGGCAGAGGTGTCCCCATGTCGGGGTGTCTCTGCTGTGGGGTGTCCCCAGTGGGGGCCGGTGTCCCCGGTGCGGGCTGTCCCCGTGTCAGGTGTCCCGGTGCGCGCCGGTGTCCCTGCGCCACCGCGGCGCGGCGCGGCTAGGCGAGGCGAGCGGGGCTGAGCTTCGCCG